>JAFMOD010000188.1:259204-330141 GCA_019802435.1 Corydoras maculifer
ATGTTCTCCCCGTGTCTGCGTGGGTTTCCTCCGGGTTCTCCGGTTTCCTCCCACAGTCCAAAAACATGGATCAAGTTAATTGAATTCTCAAAATTGCCCCATATAGAGTGTGTCTGTGTGAGTGAGTGTGTGCCCAGCGATGGATTGGCGCCCTGTCCTGGGTCTATCTGCCCAGCGCCCGAGACGTTCTCCCCTGGATGGGCATGGGGAACCCCACCACAACCCTAATAGAGGATAAGCGGAGATAATGAATGAATGAATAACACGTTTGTTTATACATATATATATATATATATATATATATATATATATATATATACATATGCACACACACAAACATATATATATATATATATATTTATATATATATATATACACACACGGGCGGCACGGTGGCTTAGTGGTTAGCACGTTCTCCTCTCAGCACTAGGGATTCCCGGTTCGAATCCCCATCTGGGTGGAGTTTCCATGTTCTCCCCGTGTCTGCGTGGGTTTCCTCCGGGTTCTCCAGTTTCCTCCCACAGTCCAAAAACATGGATCAAGTTAATTGAATTCTCTAAATTGCCCCATACAGAGTGTGTGTGTGTGAGTGAGTGTGTGCCCAGTGATAGATTGGCGCCCTGTCCTGGGTCTATCTGCCCAGCGCCCAAAACGTTCTCCCCTGGATGGGCATGGGGAACCCCCCCACGACCCTAATAGAGGATAAGCGGGAGATAATGAATGAATATATACACACATTTTCCGTTATGAAAAATGCTGCATCAAAACAAGAAGCTGAGACGTTCGTTATTATTAAAAAGTCAAACAGTATATACATGTGTATAAAGTCGGTATATTTAGTTTGAAAGTTGTAAATAACATGTCTGTATACAGAGTTATGATACTGTGCACATATACGTTTGGTGATTATAGATGAAGACTAAATACAACAGAAAGATTACAGAAACAGCATAAAACCCAGACATGACGGATTTATAATGTTTATCTTAAAGATGTCGGTTGTCATGTCTGTTGTTGGAGGCAGTGGGTGTGAAACTCACCTCTGTTCCACGGATCGCCCATCATCAGAGAGCTGCACTCCAAACAACAGAAAACAGATTTAATCCGACATTAAAGAGCGAGTCCGCGACGTGGACACCAACCGAACCCGGAATCAACAAAAGGATTGTGGGATATGTTAGTCCTCCTGCACTGCCTTTACCCAACCCGTTTTCAGTCAAAACCCCGCCCCTTTCTCACAAAACCCCGCCCATTTCTCACAAAACCCCGCCCCTTGTCACAAAAATCCGCCGATCGGTTTCTACAGTCGAAAAAATCTAAATACAATGAAATAATAATATGTAAAGTTATAGAGAACACGACAACATATATCACATATATTGAGAATAATATAAATTCATAAATAAAACAAAAGAATACTACTAATAATAAATTGCGCCGATCCCAACACAAGATAAAAAAGCAAAAGAATAACAGTTATAATTACTTCCGAAAAAGTTGTATTATTATAATTATTATTATAACTGTAGAAAGCGTCACGTCAACTAAAAAGAATCAAATGTATTCGAACGTTTCGGCTATAGACTCGTGACCTGCGCTGAAATATACACCTGCCAGTTAAAACAGGATTAACCAATCCTGAGCGCCCAGGCTTCACCGTCTTAGCCAATCACAGCATAGGAGGAGGGCGTCATTGGTGTAGAGATAATACTGTCACAAAGGCATTTGGTAAGACGTCAGGAGGAGCAGCATCACTGATCCTGAAACAGCAGATCAGGTATTTCACCTTTAATCACATCCCGCGTTTAATGTTCAATAACCGACGCGGCGCGACGCTCAGTGTGATTAATAACCTGCCGTTTCCGCCGCCGTTTGTTGCGGTGATGTGATGGATGTGATGGATGTGATGGAGGGGTGAATAATAACCAGCAGATCTAAAGCGCGTCTCCGTGTCACTGGTCTTGGGTTCTTGTTTATAAGGTTCGGCTCAGGTTCTAATCAGGTTCTGTGCACTTTAATGCAAAATCCGTCATGGTCTCTTTAAAAAACCCCGGAGTAGACCCTAATGATGATGTGCATCCCAAACCGAGAAAATAATAATAAATAAGGATTTAAAGATACAAACATCAGAAAAAATAGAGAGGTGTTTTTAATATGTGAGACCTCTCAAAAAAGATTGACACTTTAACAAGATCACTATTTACTTATTTTTTCATTTTAGAGCTGCAGTATGTATCATTATAGTAAGTACCATTAATAAAAACATGAAAATACATAACATATTTCAAACATGTGTATCATCTTAAATATCTGGGAATTAAACTTATTAGGACTAGTTCTCATGCAGGTAAAGACTTTAATGGTTAAGGTCAATACAATATAATAATAATAAAAAAATACAATATCAATGTATTTACGGCGGCACGGTGGACTAGTGGTTAGCATGTTCTCCTCTCAGCACTAGGGATTCCCGGTTCGAATCCCCATCTGGGTGGAGTTTCCATGTTCTCCCCGTGTCTGCGGGGGTTTCCTCCGGGTTCTCTGGTTTCCTCCCATAGTCCAAAAACATGAATCAAATCAATTGAATTCTCCAAATTGCCCCAAATAGAGAGTGTCTGTGTGAGTGAGTGTGTGCCCAGCGATGGATTGGCGCCCTGTCCTGAGTGTATCTGCCCAACACCCGAAACGTTCTCCCCTGGGTGGGCATGGAGAAACCGACCGCGACCCTAATAGAGGATAAAGCGGGAGATAATAAATGAATGAATGTATTTAGGAATTTTGGGTTTCAGCTAAGGGTCAGGACACCAATAGTACCATCACGGAGCAGGTATCAAGTTTTATTCCTATCCCAGCAGTGTCACTGATGTGTTTGAATGAAACTACATTTACATTTAGTCATTTAGCAGACGCTCTTATCCAAAGCGACTTACAAATGAGAACATTACAAGTAAGAAGTTATGCAGAAAACCAACTACACTGTAAATTCATCAAACCTGATTGTTATTTGATGCTGCACCCCCCCTCCCTTTTTTTAGCTAACAGGTATTTGTTAAAAAGATTCCCCCAGAACTGACAATAAACAATTCACCACCCAAATGATACCTGTTCTGTGATGCTCCTGACCAACAGAGAACAGAGAACCAACAGGAGACTAACAACAACAAAGAACACAGATGGACTACAGTCTGTAATTGTAGAACTACAAAATCCATCTATATGATAATTGCAGGAAATAGATAATGGTGCAAAAAGCGGGTGTGTCCAAACTTTTCTGTGCACAAATGCACATGAACAGAACCTACTTCAGGGCTGTTAGGTGTCAGAGCTGCTGACAGGTGTAAGGAACACAGTGGCAGCTAAGTGTACGAAATACATACTGTATATAGGGGTCCATTATGGAAAATGCTGCATAATTACTAAGTGAGTTGATAGATCATACAAAGTTTATTTTACAACCTGACACTTTTTCACATCAGAAAAACATGTCATTTTGTGTGAAGTCAGTTTATTTAAAATCAGAGAGAAACTAATTTAACAGTAACTCTATATTAAAGTGTCTGTATGCAGTGTTATGATACTGTGTCCATATACTTTTGGTGATTATAAATAACAAACAACTAGAAATGTATGAAATACAGACATAATGGATATATTATTTCCATTTTAGACTCAAATAATCCGTTTTGACGGGTACTGAATGCACAAATGCACATGTACTATTCCAGTGTCATTGTGTGGTAAACCCAAGGTGGGATATTTAGATAGATATAAACACGCATCACTATACAGGATCACTAATAACTGTGACATCACCAAACATAAGAATCAATCGAGAAAGTCCTTTGACCCTTAATAGATATGAAAGCAAAATTCTCTCACTGACCTGAGATGTCTGATGTTTCTTGATTATTTTGTGTTCTTTTTTTGTATGTACACCGTATCAAGGCTTATTCACTGAACATGGAATAAAGTATCAGGCATCTACACAAAAACTTGGGATGTGACACATTACCCATAAGCTCCTCTGATCTCTCATAGTTGGTGAGGCATTATTTTGGTAAGGCGTTTTTTACTGTCATTATACATGATAGTTTACTATTCGTATATAGTAATTGATCTAGTTGAATAGCCAGTAGGGGTCGCTGGCAGTAGGAATTAGACAGGCGTTTGCATTACTCTTTTTTTTCAATTATACTGCCACACACACATTATATATATATATATATACAAAACAAAACCTGAGGTCCAAACACACTCACATGTGTGGGGACCTCATTTAACAATACGGACCCCAAGCTGCTCCTTACAATGTATATCATACTGTACTAAAGTAATATCATGTTATTTGGTTATGTTATTGTTGTTGAAAGTTATAATTAATGTTAGAGGGGAGGGATACACAAATAAATGTAGCTATTGGCTACAAAATAGTGATTATAAAAATCTATTTTGAATGATAATTATCCAATTGTCTAATAAAGAAGGTATTTTTTGTTTTTTTTCAGAGCTAACTCCTAACCAATCCAGTGATGTTGGCACGGAAAGGTCTGCTGCCTGAGGGGTTTCTGCTGACGCGGCTGGCTGAAGATTCCACCCAGCCCAACCGCTTTCGAAGCAAATCTCAGCGTGCCCGCTTTATTACCAAAAGCGGCTCTTGCAACGTGGCTCATAAGAACATACGAGAGCAGGTGCTCTAGATCAACTTATATCATATGGGCAAAAGTATTGGGACACACATCATATCAATATTATATTCCATTATGACTGTATCACAGTGCAAGGTCTATAAAAGCATGTTTAGTGTAGAAGATGCACCGAGCCCTAATCTCCACCTATAGAACATCACTGGAATGAATTAGAACAGACGTAGAGTGTAATATAGATTAATATATGAGTTCTTTTGACTATGATACCTAAATATTATAATACATACATCCTTCTGCTGGACCACTGTTTAGGGTCGGTTCCTTCAAGATGTCTTTACCACCATGGTGGATCTCAAGTGGCAGCACTCGTTGCTTATCTTCACCTCGGCATTCCTCTGCTCCTGGATGCTCTTTGCCATGGTGTGGTGGCTCCTGGCTTTCGCCCACGGAGACCTAGAGCCACGTGACCCCAACGAACCCGGTCCTGTTCCCTGCGTCACGGCCATCCACTCCTTCACCTCAGCATTCCTGTTCTCCATCGAGGTGCAGGTATGTCAGAGAGGCTACTTTAGGTGGTGGAGGTCTTACTTAATATGTAGTCTGTGGCAAAAGTATGGGGATGCCTGAATATTACACAGTACGTTGCTTTACATGCATTTGTTGGGTCAAATAGAATTATTTTCAGTGGAACCTCTGTTTTATCTGCTATTCTGTCTGCAAACACTGAAAACTGAGACACCTGTTTTCATTGAAATCAATATAAATCCAATCAATTCGTTCTAGAGACTCCAACATAACAAAAAACCCCATTTATAGAGAATAAAAGTTATGCTTAAAAAACAGAACTAAAATGCTGTTTACACAATTTTATATCATTTTATAAAAAAGGAATATAAAAGAATAATGTATATGAACGTTTACCATTCAACAGAACAGCATTCACATTTTCACATTCACACACATTTCAGTTTTTTAATAAATCCAAATTAATAATAACGTTTTCACATCTTTAATCTCTGTTTTGTTATTAACGCCTTTCACTACATGAGCTCCTATATCGCTTCCTTTTACACCACACTGTACCTCATCATGGACGGTGACTTTCTGTCTGATTTCAGCGATCTTAATGCTGCTCTTTCATTCATTCATCCATTATCTTCCGCTTTATCCTATATTAGGGTCTCGGTGGGGGGTTCCCCATGCCCATCCAGGGGGGAACGTTTCGGGCGCTGGGCAGATACACCCAGGACAGGGCGCCAATCTATCGCTGGGCACACATACACACACACATACACACTCTATATGGGGCAATTTGGAGAACTCAGTTGACTTGATCCATGTTTTTGGACTGTGGGAGGAAACCAGAGAACCCGGGGAGAACATGGAAACTCCACCCAGATGGGGATTCGAACTGGGAATCCTCCTAGTGGCCGCTCTTTCATTTTTTTAAATGATTTTCTTCTTCAACTCGATCGTTTTTCTGCTCTTTTTTTTGATGGGCTGCTGGTTCTATGATTGAGCTGAAGGTACTTACTTAGCTAGAAACACTTAACGGGGACAATGGGATTTTTGCACATCATGTGAGCACTGCAATTAAATCTGAAGTATTTGATGAAACCAGACCTTATTTTCACGGAGAATCTTGATAAACACCGAATCCAGTGATACCCAAAGTCAACGAAAACGGAGGTTCCACTGTATTACGTGATCTTGTATAATTCAGACATGGATCTGACCTGCTACACCTCCACCCTCAGGTGACCATCGGGTTCGGTGGGAGGATGGTGACTGAGGAGTGCCCGCTGGCCATCATAGTTCTGATCATCCAGAACATCCTGGGCCTCATCATCAATGCCGTTTTGCTCGGCTGCGTGTTCATGAAGACTGCTCAGGCTAACCGGCGCGCAGAGACCCTCATTTTCTCCCGCAATGCCGTCATCGCCCCCCGCAACGGCAAGCTGACCTTCATGTTCCGGGTGGGAGATCTGAGGAAGAGCATGATCATATCAGCCACCATTCAGATGCAGGTGAGCAGGATCGGGTTTTCGTTTGAGCCGAGTTCCTCTCAAGCGCTTTTCCCGTGTCATCCTAAATTAATTAATTAATAAATTAATCGCGGTCATCATCAGCTTCGTCCCATTTGGTCGTTTCTGCAGGTGATCCGGCGGACAGTAACGGCGGAGGGAGAAGTGATTCCAGTCTGCCAGCTGGACATCCAGGTGGAAAATCCTCTCCGGAGCAATGGGATCTTCCTCGTTTCACCCCTCATCATCAGTCACACCATAGACAGAGGAAGCCCTCTGTATGAAGTCTCTGCCCAGTCGCTGGCCACTGAGGATATTGAGATCATAATCATACTGGAAGGTAGGACGACATTCAAGGACATGGTGTCCGGGCAACAAAACTAAAATACATGAAAAGTCATTGTAGGAAACAGAAATGTTCTGTGCTGTTTGGAGTGGAAACCATGAAGTGAGCACTATTAAGACATTATGAGTTTCATATGGAGACCTGCACCCCCCGCTGAGCTCATAATTACCTTTGGGATGATTATGAGACTACATAAGTCAACATAAATGGCATGGTTACCATTTTTTATCTTATCATCTTGACCACTTAATCTTATACTAACTATAATCCTATACAGTGGGGTTCCCATGGCCATCCAGGGGTTACCATTACAGGCCAGGTCACCAGTCCATTGCTAGCACACACAGACACTATAGGGGCAATTTAGAGCAGCTAATTCACCTTGAATCTATGTTTATGGACTGTGGGAGGAAACTGGAGAACCCGGAGAAAACCCAAACAGACAAGGAGAGAAGATGGAAACTCGGATTGGGATTTAAACCTGGATCCGCAGGCTTGAGAGGTGGACATGCTAACCACTATGCCACCGTGCTGCCCCTTTAATTTCATTCATTCATTCATTATCTCCCACTTTATCCTATATTAGGGTCGCGGGGGTTCCCCATGCCCATCCAGGGAAGAACGTTATGGACGCTGGGCAGATACACCCAGGACAGGGCGCCAATCCATCGCTGAGCACACACTCACTCACACAGACACACTCTATATGGGGCAATTTGGAGAACTCAATTGACATGATCCATGTTTTTGGACTGTGGGAGGAAACCGGAGAACCCGGAGGAAACCCACGCAGACACGGGGAGAACATTGACTCCACCCAGATGGGGATTTGAACCGGGAAACCCTAGTGCTGAGAGGCGAACATGCTAACCACTAAACCACCGTGCCGCCCCCTTTAATTTGATAACTATTAATTAATCTATGAAATGTAATCTGGGTATGTACTGGAACATCAGGGTGTCTGCATATTTTTGGACAAATACCTTCTGGCTGCCTGAATATGAAACATGACCATAACAGGATGTTCTTTTGGTCTTTGTATTTTTTTAGGAGTGGTGGAGACGACTGGCATCACCATGCAGGCGCGCACCTCCTACACACCAGAGGAGATCCTCTGGGGGCGCCGCTTCGTCTCTATCATGAACGAGGAGGACGGCCGCTACTCTGTGGATTACTCCAAGTTTGGTAACACCGTACCCGTGCGGATGCCCGCCCTCAGCGCAAAAGAGCTGGACCAGACCAGGGGGGTGCAGGACAGCGGCCCGCACGAGGGCAAGCCTCAGGGCTGGGGGTTGGTGCGGGCTGGACGCGGGGGGTACAGGAGGACTGGCGGACACGACCACCCGACCCGGCCCTGGTACGCTTCGGCGGAGGAGGAGAAACCCAAGGACAAGAACAATCAGAAGAAGTCGGTAAAACTGGAGGTGATTGGGCGAGAAATGGAGGAGGAGACCCTGGAGGATATGAGCGATTAAATGAATACTGTGTGGCCAAAATTTTGCAGACAGCCTTTTATTGTATTCAAAACAGTTCCAGTAAAATCCGGACTATGCACCCACTTTAAGGACGGACATTTCTGGTTCCAAATTGGCCGTGAATGTCCTTTAGTGACCTGCGCACTGCCTCGACCTCAAAACCACATTGTATTGGAAAGCCACCTGCAAGCCAGGCTTTCTCTCCGGACCTTAGTGCCTGACCTCTAGAGATCCTCCTTTCACTTCATGTCCATGGGCACAGTTTATAACCTTATGAAAAGGCTCTCCAGAAGACCAAAAGTGGACAAATTGGGCAGACTAAATGTCAATTCCAGCTGGACCCTGTCCATACTTTCGGCTACTCGTGTGATCAGATGCTTTTATGGTGTGGTAGGTTTGGGACAGTAATCCAGAGGCTGTATAATTATTCATATCTGCTGAATTTTTTACTGTCCAATCAGTGACATCATTCTAGATGCTCAAATTACCAAACTGTGTTTTCGTGACTTCTCGCTGATAGAGTTCCAACTTTTAACTTTATTTAGGAGATTCGAATGTTGAGAACAATAACATTTCTTGAATCTCACTTCTTAAATGTATCCATCAGTATGCTGTAGAGTAAGCTGTGAGTAAGTGCTGAGAGGTGCCACTGCCATCGGTTCAAATGAATCAGTCAGGATACACAGGCTGGCACTTAAATCAGACACGGGCATAATTCGGGCACTGGGTAATTTAGATCAGACAGTTCACCTTGAATCCATGTATTTGCACACACACAGACACATAATATACTGAGACAATTTGGAGGGGGCAATTTACATTTAGTCATTCAGCAGACGCTTTTATCCAAAGCAACTTACAAATGAGAACATTACAATTCAGAAGTTATGGAGAAAACCAGCTATAATTCATCAAACCTGATTGTTATTTGATGCTGCCCCCCCCTTTTTTTTCCTACAACAGGTATTTGTTAAGATTTAGATTTAGAGCAGCCAATTTACTTTAAAGCCATGTTTTTGGACTGTGGGAGGACACCAGAGAAAACCCACGTGGACACGAAGAGACTCGCCCAGACCAGGATTCGAACCTGTACCACCGTGTTGCCCAAGCCTCAAATGATTAATTTTGAATAATATCATAGTCTTATTTTTTTCACAAGTGTGTAACATTATGCACTTAGCAAATTGTATGTCTGTAATCTTGTAGGAACAGTTTGGGGAAGGCCCTTTCTTGCTCCAGCACACTGTTACTCGTGCACAATGCAAGGCTCCATAAAGACAGTCGGGCCATTAAACCGTTTTGGGATGAACTAAAATGGAGATTGTGAGCTCGTCCAACATTAGTCTGATCTTAACTAGACAGATGATCTCTTGGCTTAATGGGCTGGTTTTTCTGACACGCTCAAAAATGTTGTAGAAAGCCCTCCCTGATGAGTGTAAAGTGTTATAGCAGCAAAATATTACACATGTCAATATTATACTTTAATTCTTCAGTGTGCAGCTGTGTATTAAGTTCTCAATCAATACATACACAATAATAAAATACTAATGTCAGGATATTTTTATACTGATAGTGTGTTTGTCAAACTGTATAAGATCACTCGCTATATTCACATCCTTTTATTTCACATGATCATATAGAACCAGCCCCTGTGGGAATAAATCGGGTCTCGGTGCATTTCCTTGATCCTATGTATTATTTGATTTGTGTATGAACTCCATGCTAATGTTAAACTGTGTATTTGTCGACATAAAATCTATGCTGTGTGTTTATGTATCAGTTTGTGCCTCTCTGCCCATGCTGTTAGGATCTTCCCTAAATGATTCATCTGGAATTATTCATCAGATTTGTGGTGTTTGTCCTGTGTTTATATGTTATGTGGTATATATCCTGTGTCAGTTATGGCAGACATAAAGGAGCAAACGGCACCTGAAATAACCGTTCTGTGTTTAGCTCCGGGTTAATCTGCAAATCCAAAATTAACCAGCAAACTGTGATATTATTTTCGGGAACGGTTTGTGCACACAAGATCTTCTTATGTCATCAGATTACGGTGCAGCAGCTGCATCGAGGAAGTTTTAAAAGATTAGAGGGAGTTTTCTCTCTCTGTTTATTACATCTCTTTGAAAATCATGCCCAGTTCATTTCAAGTTCAAAGAAGTGGAGCCATCAAAGAGCCAGCTGCTAAAGCAAAGGGTTAATATTGAATAATACTATTGATTTTTATAGAATTATTAATACATAATGTGCACAGTGTAGCTGCATAGTGTTGCACTAGAGGATGACGGCAGAGATGCTGGAAACACCTTCCTAGATTCCATAGATATTCATTCATTCATTATCTTCCGCTTTATCCTCTATTAGGGTCGCGGTGGGGTTCCCCATGCCCATCCAGGGGAGAACGTTTCAGGTGCTTGGCAGATACACCCAGGACAGGGCACCAATCTATCGCTGGGCACACACTCACTCACACACACAGACACACAAACACACTCTATATGGGGCAATTTGGAGAATTCAATTGAATTGATCCATGTTTTTGGACTGTGGGAGGAACCCGGAGGAAACCCACGCGGACACGGGGAGAACAAGGAAACTCCACCCAGATAGGGATTCAAACCGGGAATCCCTAGTGCTGAGAGGAGAACATGCTAAGCTCTAATCCACCGTGCTGTTCCCCCTGTGTCCGTGTGGGTTTCCTCCGGGTTCTCCGGTTTCCTCCCACAGTCCAAAAACATGGATCAAGTCAATTGAGTTCTCCAAATTGCCCCATATAGAGTGTGTCTGTGTGAGTGAGTGTGTGCCCAGTGATAGATTGGCACCCTGTCCTGGGTGTATCGGCCCAGCGCCCGAAACGTTCTCCCCTGGATGGACGTGGGGACCCCCCCCCCCGCGACCCTAATATGGGATAAAAGCAGAAGATAATGAATGAATAAATGAATAATCCATGAGACTGACCGTAAGCAGGACAGTTGAAATAAATGCCTGTTCAATGGGTCGTTAATATTAAACCAGTTTATTTAATAGGGCAGTTAATTATTTCATTTCATTTCATATGCTGCATGTGTAAGTTTAATATTTAAGCTCTAATTAAGAAGCTGGATTTAACACATTTTTATTTGTTAAGCTAAAATACACATTCCAATGCTCACACTTCACCTTCTTTTATAGTTTTTAACCCAGACAGGCGTCTCTCAGGTGTCAGGAGCTCCAGCACAGGCCGAGCACAGGGATGAGCAGGGAGACGAGCAAACTCGTGGCGGCGGTGTCAACCCTGTGTCCACTGTTACATAAATTAGTATTGCAGCAGCGATATGTGTATCCAGAGACCGCAGGGAACAACAGAGACAGACGGGAGTTGTCACAGTCTGTGTATCTGATGCACTGCCGGATCGTCTTCCCTCCTGTCACAGGAAATATTACAGGTGTAAGAAAACAACATTCTAAAAAAAATATTTGAATGATATTACTTGGCATAGGCTCACAAACACAGACATAGGGGCAATTTTAGGGAAAAATAGGGGAAACCCCATTCAAATTGTGATTTGGACAAGGATCCCCAGGGCTGAGAGGAGAACATGCTAACTACACCACAGTGCTGCCATGAGTAGAGTCCAATTAAGTAATTTTAATGAAAACAAAGATGCACAGAAGGCCCTCAGATGATTATAGCCTTGATGGAACACCCAGTAAATAAATGTTTCTTGTACAAGTTCAGACTTGGTTAATCGCAGCAAGCTGTCTGAGTAGAGCGTGTGATGCAGAGAGGATCCACAAATATTTTTATTCACTATCTCCCGCTTTATCCTCTAGTAGGGTTGCGGGGGGGGGGGGGGGGGTTCCCCATGACCATCCAGGGGAGAACATTTCGGGCACTGGGCAGATACATCCAGGACAGGGCGCCAATCCATCGCTGGGCACACACTCACTCACACAGACAGACACGCACACAAACACACTCTACATGGGGCAATTTGGAGAACTCAATTGACTTGAACCATATTTTTGCACTGTGGGAGGAAACCGGAGGAAACCCACGCGGACACAGGGAGAACATGGAAACTCCACCCAGATGGGGATTGGACTCGGGAATCCCTAGTGTTGAGAGGCAGACGTGTTAACCACTAAGCCACCGTGCCACCTTCCACAAATATTTAATTTCATAAAAAATAAACTAAATTGAAACAGTTAAAGGTAAAACTGCTGTAACATAATGCTGCAACAAGTCAGAGACATTATACTGTCCAATCACCCTCCACCTTTCTCCATACGTTCAAGACTTACCTTTCTCATGCAGAAACAAACAGGAGTCCTCGTACGAACAGTCCTGAATGTTATTACAAAATCCCCCATAGTAATCAATGCATTTATAGCACTGCAGATATGAGCCGGCGGATGAATAGCGCATCCCATGATATGTATGACCTGTTAAATACACACACACACACAGGGTCATATTCACTCCGCTATAAAGCTCTGTGAATAACCAGCTTATTAAAACTCACCCATACTGAGGCTCGCTGAACAGATCAGCAGGAAAAGTTGAACCCAGCAGCACATTGACCCAAAATCCTCGAACCTTTGCAGCTTGGAAAAAAAAAAACTTCAAGGAGAAACTTGGGTTTGCTTGCAGTGGGCTGCTTTATCAGAGGTCGAAATGTCTGCACATTCCTTCAGGCGAGAGGAGACAAAAGTACCCAGCACACACAGCCCTTTGAGCAGAAAGATTCCGAGTCCTCATGTCATCGCTCTTCGCCCAGTTTCACCCTGGCGAACTTCAATGATGTCATTCATTCCCAGTTATGAAAACGCTGGGCCAAGCCACAGACATAAGAGCCCACTGATGAACTGACCATAAATTTCCGTGGCTTTTATGAAACCTGTCAGTAAACACAACCCTTTGTGTCTTCACAATTTAAATCACTGAATAAAACTGATCTTTTTACCTACTGCACTTACACACAGAGGAGCTGTCCTCTTGACTCCTGTGTCTTGCCTAAGGGCATTTCGGACGTAGTACTTGCTGGGTCGGGAATTGAACCAGGGACCTTTAGGTTGCAAGACAGGTACCTTAACTCCAAGCCTGTTTGATTCTGTCCCACTGCTATAAACTCAAACATCTGCCAATTTGGGCAGCTGCATGCTTCTAACTTTCTGAAAACAGTTTGGGGAAGGACCTTTTTGTTTAATCATTATAGTGCTGTGTTGCATCCATCATTCATTAATTATCTTATGCTTTATCCTATATTAGGGTCACAGTGGGGTTCCCCATGCCCATCCAGGGTAGAACGTCTTGGGTGCTGGGCAGATACACCCAGGACAGGGTGTCAATCCATCACTGGGCACACACTCACTCACACATACACACTCTATATGGGGCAATTTGGAAAACTCAATTGACTTGATCCATGTTTTTGGACTGTGGGAGGAAACCGGAGAACCCGGAGGAAACCCACGCAGACACGGGGAGAACATGGAAACTCCACCCAGATGGGGATTCGAACCGGGAATCCCTAGTGCTGAGAGAAGAACGTGCTAACCACTAAGCCACCGTGCCGCTATATATATATATATATATATATATATATATATATATATATATATATATATATATATATATATATATATAAATTGAATGTATGACAATTTTTGAATAAATGAATTGTAGAAATTGTTCATCTTAACAGTAAGTGAAACTGATTACATGGCCAATAAGTGGAGCAAAAAGGAGGTGCGTCTTAATTTTGACTAATACTGTGTGTGTATGTTTTATATATATATATATATATATATATATATATATATATATATATATCTATCGGGCGGCACGGTAGCTTAGTGGTTAGCACGTTCGCCTCTCAGCACTAGGGATTCCCGGTATGAATCCCCATCTGATCTCCCCGTCTCCGCGTGGGTTTCTTCCAGGTTCTCCGGTTTCGTCCCACAGTCCAAAACATGGATTAATTAAATTCTCCAAATTGCCCCATGTAGAGTGTGTTTTTTTGCGTGTCTGTGGGTGTATCTGCCCAGCAACTGAAATGTTCTCCCCTGGATGGCCATGGGGAACTCCCCCCGCGACCCTAATATAGGATAAAGCGGAAGATAATGAATGAATAAGTGAATATATATATATATATATATATATATATATATATATATATATATATATATATATAAACAAAACATACACACACAGTATTAGTCAAAATTAAGACACACCTCCTTTTTGCTCCACTTATTGGCCATGTTATCAGTTTCACTTACTGTAAAGATGAACAATTTCAACAATTAATTTATTAAAAAAAGGTCATATATTCAATTTTGTGGTTTAAGTTGAGGAACCCTATTAAATACTTCAGATTGTAAAGCTGATTGACAGCCAGTAACAGACCTCACAAATGCCCTTTCACCCGAATTCTCACAAACACACTCCAAAAGCTTATGATGCACTTTTCTTTGGAGATACAGAGATAAACAAACACTATACATCGTCTAAAGAACACGATGTACAAATGGTGCCAAGTAGCTGGAAATCATACCGAGCCTTGGTACAAACTCACAGAATGAACTTGGCGCGAAAACGCTGATCATTTAAAACAAAGTGTTATTAGTAAATAGAGCCACTGGATTTCAGCCATCTTTTGTTGTGCTGCAGCTGGAGGGACAACAAGGACGGGCACTGTGTCAGACTGTCAGAAGAACTGTTGTTTTTTGTAGTTAAACTGGAGGATTAGAACTACTGGAACATTCTACCATCATTAATGTGAAGCTGCAAATATACCACATTCTCATTATATGGCTATAAGTATGTGGACACCTTCTTGTTGGACATCCCACTGAGAACAGAATATCTTGATTGTTTCAGCGGGACGTGCTTCCAGTCTTCTGATGGGGTTTACCAGCTTTTGAGGATTAAAAAAAAGGTGGGAATTAAGGAAAAAACTCCAAGACATTTTAATTTATTGGAAAGTTAAATAACAATCATAAAAGCTCCTACAGTGGCAACTTGTAGGTGTCCAAATACTTTTGTTGATTCAGCCCCAATTATAGTCATTTACATGAAGTCAAACACAGAAACATTCATATAAAAATACAAAAGAAAAACTTTATTAAAGCATTAAATGTCAAATAAAAAGCATAAAGAAGAAAGTGAAGTTATATAGAACAGAAATACAATCTGAAATCATTTCTTATTATTTTCACATGTTGTTTATAATGATGTATTTCCAGTGTTAAAAGTCATGCAAATGCCAAGAGTGCAATAAATAGTAAGGAAAAGATTTATAGATGGCACGATTTGTGACATCACAAACCAAATTTACCAGCAATTTTATCAGGTACATCTCCTACATTCACTGTCCATTTTCATCAGTTATCAGTCAAAAGTTTGGACACGCCTCCTCTTTTTTTTTTACTTCACTTATTGTTCATGTTCTCATTTCCACTTTCTGTAAAGATGGACCTTGTAGTTCTACAATTATTATACGTCCCCTTTACTCTGTTCTAATGGTCAAGACCCCAATAGAACCCCCACAGAGCAGGGATTATTTGGTGGGTGTATTATTCCTATCCCAGCAGTGTCACTGAGGTGTTTAAACTCCAGCAGCACTGCTGCACTAAACCCCCCTCACCACATCAGTGTCACTGCAGAACTGACAATAAACAATCCACCACCCAAATGATACCTGTTCTGTGATGCTCCTGACCAACAGAGAACAGAGAACCAACAACAAAGAACACAGATGGACTACAGTCTGCAATTGTAGAACTACAAAGTCCATCTATATGTCCAAACTTTTGACTGTGGAACAAGTCAAGGAAATGAACCTAATAAAGTGGCCAGTGAGTCTATGCTTTCACACAGAAACCACTTAAAGCTTAAACCCAGGTTTTAACTTTCGTAAACATAATTTAAAAATAAAAAAACTACAATCATGCAAATCGTGTTCTCGAATGCTGAGCAGGCATTTATACAAAATTCAATTACAAACATTTACAAACTGTGAAACAAACCCATCATAAACATGAACAAAATACTGATCAAGAACGACTCGGCAGCTGATCGGTATTATCTGGAGAGTACGATATCCGGCGAAAGACGCAAATATAAAAAGTACTGTTTAATCAGGGAAGACGCGAGTCTCTGGCTGTAACAGACCGTCAGTAAGAAGAAACCACTCTTATTGCTGGACTAAACCAGCTGGTATCCTGGACGTACCATTCAACCACCACGACATGTTATGAGGTAAGAAGCTGCACAATCAAATATTAAGATCAACTGAAGACTTCCATGAATACAATTTTTTTTTTTAAAAAGTATAAACTGCTGCAGTTAATGTAAAAAAAAAAATAAAAATAATAATAATAATTACACCAATTAAAACCAACTCAGTTTGGAAAACAGGAAGTCTGTAATTTCACTATAGATCTCACTATAGTATACAGACACTATATGACATAAAATTACTTGAGAATGTATAAAAAAAGAGCAGCTCTGTATAATATTAAATACATTTGACCATGTCCACATACTTTAGACTTTGTAAAGCATTCCACAAAAGTGGAACTCATATTTTGTCTTATTATTTGTTTAATTGTTATAACCGCAAACATATGTGCAGCCCAATCCTGTTTTTAGGATTTAAAAGGCAACCTTTGGGTGTCGAGATGCTTTACTCCCCTTACAAAAGCTCTAATCAACATCTATTCAATACTCACAAGCATTCAACAGTTTGGACACGCCCCCTTCTAGATCCATCCTCTGTTTCCCCCACTTATCATATAGATGGAGTTTGTAGTTCTACAATTCCAGACTGTAGTCCATCTGTGTTCTTTGTTGTTGTTAGTCTCCTGTTGGTTCTCTGTTGGTCAGGAGCATCACAGAACAGGTATCATTTGGGTGGTGGATTGTTTATTGTCAGTTCTGCAGTGACATTGATGTGATGAGGGGGTTTTAGTGTAGTTTCATTTCTCCACCTCAGTGACACTGCTGGGATAGGAATAATGCACCAACCAAATAATCCCTGCTCTGTGGTGGTACTTTTGGGGTTCTGTACACAGTTGAACACAGATGGACTACAGTCTGGAATTGTAGAACAATAAAGTCCATCTTTAAAGAAAGTGGAACTGAGAACATGAACATAATTGGATGAAAAGAGAAAAAAATATATGTTTTTTCTTTAAAGAACAGTGATAATCACAATCAAGATGAATAAATCCACAGTCTTCTTCAGTGCAGCATGAGAACACTAACGTAATAGAGGATCTAATAAAGTCTAATATATACCCTGTAATATTATACACCTAACCCAGGATTGAATATATAACCAAAAGTAGCAAGAGACCTTTTTAAATGAATCATGTGGCAGCGACCTGGACGGAGGGGAGGGAGATGCTGACGCGATGGGAATGGGAGGTGGCGCAGAGGACACGAAGAGGGAAAGTTATGCACCTGCGGTGGGTTCCGAACCCATGAATGGGAGTTTGCCGGTACCTCTGCAGCCGATACAAATACAAGTTAAAATTCTGAAGTCTCCATTTAAATCACATCACACCACTTCGACCATTTAAAATAAAAAATCTGGGCCATCCTTAAAGTTATATTTAAATAATATATGCGTTCGCTGCTACAGATTGTGGAATTGAACATTTCTAGCAGAACAATGTTGCAACCTAGGGTTAAGCGTAAAAGGACTCGCTTTATATAATAAGCAAGTATCAGATAAGGACATAACTTTATATAATTTGTATATAGATTAACTATGAAGTTTATATTCTCTTATATTAAAAGATTACTTTATCTTTGGAAAAATCACAAGTAATAAGACAGAAGCCAAAGCCTCGGGATGGCATTCGATATTCTTATAAACAAACTGAATAAGTATGAACAGCTGACCAGGCCGTTGTAGCAGCAGAGCCAATCTCCCTCTGTTGGCCAATCACATAACAGCTTCTGGTCAGGTCCCATTTACTGAAATGGCTTTTTTTTTTTTTTTTTTTTGTAAAAAGGACCATCTGGAACACAGGTTTAATTCCCATCACAGATCAGGTGAAAACTCAGATTTCACCTCCACCATATGCGCTGATTTGTTGCTGTTGGACGTTCTGCCGGGGGGTTCCGCTGCGAGCGAGTAGCTGTTTCCAGATCGCTCTTCAAACCAGCTGTCCAATGGGCGTTTGCTGTCGAAGCAAGCCATCGGTGGCCCGTTGACCGCCAACGTGAGCAGGTTGTTCATCTGCTCCAGCGTGAGTTTTGAGTGGTTATTCCGCTGAAGCCTCTGTAAAGCCTCGCGCCCTTTCACGCAGCAGGACACCGAAGTGGGCAGGACCCTAAGGAACTGGATGATTTGGTAGAGCAGAGGGAAGCGCTGCTGATATTTGCTGATATGACCGAATGCTTCCTTAAAGCCGTTCATGTTGAAGTAGTCGGCTTTGAGATCGCACCATTCTCCGATCAGGCTTTCGCGCAAGGCGACGTGATCGTGGACGAGTTCCCTTCTTGATATTTGGATCTTCTGCAAGTGGTCGAACAGCAGCAGGATCTCGTTCTCGCCGTAGGCCTTCAGGTCGTCTCTGTTCTGCGGCCACGTGGACAGGTCGAGCACTCTGCAAGCTCGCGAGACGCCGCGGTTGTGCCGATCGATTCGCTGGGTCAGAATCCCTTGGCTCTTTTGGCAGATTTTTTCCCTGATGGACTGGAACTTGGACTCGGCAACACGCAAGTTCTTCAAGTCCACGCCGTTGAAGCTCTCACGGAAGTTGTCCTCAAACTCTTGGAGGTATTCCCCCGGGGAGTCGATCAGCTGCCCGATCTCGTGGACGGCATCCTCGATTTTGGAGTCCACTTGAGAAACAAGGAGATAATCGCCCTGAAATATTAAGGCAAGTCGCGAAAGGATGGCAATGACATCCAAAAGAAAGTAGATCAGCTTCACAGACTGGTAGTCCATTAGGAAGTGCAGGAGAGACAGCGCTATGGCGGCAGCGTCTGCCCTCTGGGTTTGGCTACTGATCCCCTTTAGATGGGTCACTACCTCGAGATAGTCTTTTATAAGTGCGTTTAAGATGTTAGGCTCTCCGATGATCCAGCGAATGGCTCGTATGTCTCCGATAAACTCGGTCTCCTCGGACAGAGCGGGCGCGGCGGATCTCAGCTCGGTCATCATGCGCGGTGTGTATCTGTAAAAGCTCAACAGCTGCTTTAGGTTGTTGTCCAAGTCCTCCAAACACGACAGCTCCTTCCCACAGAGGGCGTCCAGTATCTCGAGCTGAGGACGATGAAGCATCACAGGGAGACACAGGAGAAACGGAACGCTTTTCCGCATGGCTACGTAGAGATCAGCCCTGAGGTTCAAACTGATACTGGAA
Organism: Corydoras maculifer; assembly: GCA_019802435.1. Taxonomy (NCBI): domain Eukaryota; kingdom Metazoa; phylum Chordata; class Actinopteri; order Siluriformes; family Callichthyidae; genus Corydoras; species Corydoras maculifer. The sequence continues at coordinate 279,063 of JAFMOD010000188.1, forward strand.
CCATCCAGGGCCAGACCCACCAGCAGAATGTCCTGCAGGCGCAGGCCGAGGACACTGAAGGTACGCTTGATGGCTTGGAGATATCCCTCTGTTTGGCCATTGCTCAATCGCTGCAAAGCCACAAATTCGGTGGCGGGAGGGCCATCCGTGGAGATAAACTGCACGTAGATGGCCACCGTGTCCGTCAGCAAGTCGTCGCTCAGCCCGTCCATGATCACGCCGAGAAACGGGGAGAGGCGGATCTTCTCCACCAAGTCCTCCTTAAAGGCCCGGGAGATGTGGTGAATCAGAACCTGGCAGTCGCTTTCGTTCAGGTACTGGTCCACCACTTTCAGCTCACACTTCTTCAGCAGCTCGGCCAAAGACCGGAGTTCTGCAAACGGACGCCCTTCGAGGGCGAGATGGTAGGCCACGTTGAAAAGCGTCATCATGTTCCGGCACATCTCCTCTGTCTTTTCGGGGTGCATGCGCAGTTTGTAGAGCTGCAGACACTTCTTGTGCAGGTTACTCTGGCTGTGAAGCTTGATGGTATGAATTTTAAACTGCTTGGACCCGATGATGAAGGCCGAGGTCCTTGAGGACTGCACCGTATACTGCCGGCACACGTGGCACCACATCTCGTTCAGCGTCGGTGAGTAGCGAAGGAACCAGAACTTCTTCAGCCACTCCTGTTTAAAGCGCCGGATTCTTCTGCCTGAACTGACCGACTTGGAGGAATCTTCAGGGGTGATGACCACGTCTGTGGATATGGACTCATCTGCCGAGTCGACATCTTGGTCGTCCTCTTCTAAACCAACCGGGATAGGAGTCAAAGCCTCTGCTACAAACGGAAAATACGAACGTTACCCTTTGACGGACAACTATAATAACAAAGTACATGGCCATAAGTATGTGGACACCACAACTTCAACTACATCACCTTCCATGTGCCTTTAACATTTACAAGGTTTAAGTAGAGCATCCAAACTAACCTCTGTAAAACCAGGAACAAACAACCACTGATAAATGACGAAAACAACAATTTAAATAATGTACAACACGTCGATTATATTTCCAGAACTATATTCAGGACGTAGAAGTAATTCAGCAGAGACTCACAGCCCGACTGAGCTGCCGTCCAGCTGCACACCTACCTTTAAGGTCCTCACTGCAAAGAGCATCAGTCGAAGGTAAAGGCAACTTCTCGACCTGATCCTGCTGTTTAAATCGCTGAAGCTCCGCCTCCAGTTCACGAATGCGTCTCTTCAGTCGGACACAGTTTGGACAGAAAGATGTTGATGGCACAGGGAGGTCTTCTTGCATATCTTCAACTTTAATATGCTTATCAGCCTTCTGCCCTGGAAGGTCCATTCCAGGGACCGGGATAGGCACGTTGCAGTCCATGTGTCCATGGACTCCCTCTGATTGTTTTAAAGCTTGTGCGGTGGACCGTGGAGGGGAGAGGGCGTTCTTTAAAAGGTTGCTTGCTTCTAAAGAGGCCTCCACAACGTCTTTAAATATGAGGTCAATTTTTTTCCTTTTGGCTTGAGGTTGACTGTCGACGTCGTCGCTCCCGTGCTTACTGGACGGTTTTCTGCCCTGTGGAGGCCGACGTTGAAGTGGTGCCTCAGCCTTCTCCTGAGGTTGGATGGGTTCCTCTAAAGTGGTGTCTGAAAGGTGGGGTATAGGTCAGCCTGATGTGGTGGCACAAAAACTACATAAAGCACATCAGTTATATAAAAGCCAGGTTGTTATTTGGTCACTTATAAAGTCTTTGCATGTGTGTGTGTCTTAAACAAATCCATGTTGCATTAATTACCATGACCTGAAGGTCCCCGGTTTGATGCCTAGTCCAACCAAACACCATGGCTGTGCCCTTGGGCAAGGCACCTAACCCCAATTCCCTGGGTACCGTGTACAGGGCTGCCAACAGCTTCAGGCACGTGTGCTCACTTCAGTCAGTGTGTGTGTGTGTGTGTTCACTGCACAGATGGGTTAAATATGGAGGACAGATTCCTCTGTGTGTTAGTACAGTAGGCAAAATAGGTCTTTATAAAATTACCCAAAAGTATGTGGACATCATTTTACTGATTTACTGGACTGTGACTGATCTGCTGATTGTTGTTGGATAAGAACTGCTTTCAACATTCTACCACACTGATATAAAGTCATCGCAGGGTAGAAGGGTCTTCAGGATGATCTACATCTTCACAAACCATGAACAAGAACGGGCTTTCCCTAAAGGTTTTATATCTAAATTAGCTTCTCTTCCTTGAACAAGTCCAGCCCCTGAAAAACTGAAGGTGTGTCCACATTCCTTTGGCCATAAACATCATATCTACAACAATGTAACCATTAAAATACAAGATAACATTTTTAACCGAGTGGTACAGACATCTTTCCCCCGGCAGGGATGTGGAGAGGTCCGTAAGTCTTACCATGTTTATTCCGGTCCGGAGGCAGACTCTGCAGCTGTTTCATGTACTCCTCACTGTAACCCACTCTCAGCTTTTCCCCGACTGCAAGACTGCGACAGACCCGGAAATAAATGTGCTCGCCATGCTGGAATGCACTCAGGTTCCTCTCACTTTCATCCAAAGACTTTGGGATGTATCTAAACAAAGAAACGTTAAAGAGTAATAGAAAGAATGCACCAACCAAATAACCCCTGCTCTGTGGTGGTTCTATTGGGCTCCTGACCATTAGAACAGAGTAAAGGGGACGTACACAGTATGTACTGTAGAAGACAAACAGATGGACTACAGTCTGGAATTTAGAACTACAAAGTCCATCTTTACAGGAAGTGGAACCGAGGACATGGACAATAAGTGCTGCAGAAAGGGGGCGTGTCCAAACTTTTGACTGGTACTGTACATGGTTTCGATTGCTATATAAATGTATGTAGTTACCTCATCCAGTTTGCTGTTGCATTGTCACTACCATCGATATATTTGCACTTTCTGTTCTCAAGCACAACCTTGGAGAGAAAAAAAAAAAAAACATGTGAGGAAAAAAAATAACTTGTTAACATCCTGGTTAGGAGGGCCCTTATATGTTTGCAAGAATTTAAGAAGGTCAATGTGTGTTTAAGTGTACAACATCCTACTTTGTTTTTTTGGGTTTTTTTTTTGGTTTTAACACCATGAATCACCTTTGGCCTTTCTACTGGCAGAAGGTGGGTTGCGGTTATTATAGTCTTATTACAAAGTTATAATTGAGCTTTTATTCTAATAGCATCATTTTTGGAGCATTTTTTCTGGTTTAAGCAGATTTTATGCCTTTCCTAGTATGTACTTTCATGACTGAATTTCCACAAATATACAACATATATTCTTAACAGAGAGAAGACCTTCAACTTACTGTCCAGAAGTCCTTCTTCGCTGGATTGTTCCACACGCATCGGCCTTGATACGGACCGAACAGAGCTCCTTTGGGAATATTAGCATCCATGCAGCAGACGTTCACATCCTGCCCCTCCCTAATAAACTCGATACCTGAGGGAACCGTGAGAGCAGGACGATCAGGGACACCCATTGGAATAGGAGTGTCGGGTATGAAAATGGGGGGGCCATGGATCGCACATTCCGCCAGGAAATACTCCTTACAGTCCTCACAGACTAAAAGAACCACATTGAAATAAAAAAAATAATAATAAATATTATTTTCAACAGTCTTTCGAACATTTTGATGTGTTTGATTCTTTGCACATTTGTACTGGGCAGCGTGTTGATACCTACACCAGAAGTCTGTGTTTTGTTGCAGAACATTTACACAATGCTGGTGGTTGACTTTCAGTTTCTTCTTTGGCTCCTCTGAAGATTGTTTGTCCCTGATGTCACTGAAAAGTGTCAAATAGATGTAATGAGGAAAATGCGGCACAAATTTGTTGAAGCCTGAAGGATGCACAGGGTTCCCATAGTGTCTTGGTAAAAGAGCACAGGTCCCCTTTACTTACCCAGTGAGGTGATCTGGCTCTGTTTCCAAGCATGGATCAGTGGAAAATGTTGGGGTGTCTGTCATGATGAATGCTGGAGAGAGACCTTCTATGGCCTCTGCAGATACATATCTGAAACCTGAAAAAAGATGGAGCTTAACCTCAAAAGCTTTTTGTATATATATATATATATATATTTTTTTTTTTACAGTTTCCTCCAAATCATTATTTTACACAACATTTATGGGATAAGATGTTTTAATGACTTTCCCACTAATTAATGCTGTTCAAAATAGCCAACTACCAATCACCACTATAACACTAACAACTACTGTTACCAATAGCCATTTACTGATCACCACTGTACCCAACAGCTGATTACTGATCGGCAAAATTTTACTAATCACTATTGATCCCTATATCTGTAAAACAGCCAATCACTGTTTCATCTGATCACAATTGTTGTCAAGGGCTTAATACTAATCACCACTGCCGTCACTGATATCAAATGCAAACACAGAATGTCATTTAAATGCTGACCGTCACTGTTCCAAACCCAATAAACATCTGTTCCTGTTCAATAATACCAACTGCAGAATAACCATATAAGGAGACCTAATTTCCACACTGCCGCCAGCAATCACTGAATCATTCAAGTGAAGGTAAATGGCAATGTCACATAAGTTATAGAAATGCATTTTAGGCATCAGGGGAAGGCCCTTTACTGCTTCAACAGTTATTCACCCTTACTGATGGAATACTTGTCAAGTTTGGAGTAAAGAACTTCCAGAGGTTGGATTGAGCTATGACGTCACCCTGATTCAAATGAATAGGAATGTGGATTATGAGCCAGATATTGTCATAACACATCCGACTTCAAACCCTTTGCAAAAATCCCGCATAGGTTTGGTCACTTATTAATGCAGTTCTAACAACTAATGAACGCCTTGCTGCATACAGAGAGCTAAAGGAGGAGAGCAGCACAAGTTCGAATAAAGTTGGCAGTGACGTTTGCGGCTTTTGACGTGTCGGAGCGCCAGTTGGCGGCGATGAAGCTGATCGCTGATTGGTCGGCGAACCTTAACCTGCATCGGAACGCCGACGACTAAAACAATAAGAGCCCAGCTTTCAAACGCCGTGATAGATGTCGAATAAAAGCGTGATGCAGGGGCCCCAGCCCGGGCGCCATGCCGCCCGCAGGCCAGTGGTCGCCGCATTCGGGAGCCATGTTCATCGGCTGCAGTGGCTACTGACTGCCGCTCACCGCGTCCAGCTGCCGCAGTCCGCCGCGGAGCCCCCCGCCCCTTAACACGCCGCGCTGACCGCCGCCGCCGGCTCCACACGCCGCATGGCCGCGATTCAGTCCACTGGTCCCGGGGCGAACGAAAAGTTTCCGCAGCTCACATCTTTCTCAGCAAGTCAGCTGCTTCTCTCAGCTTTGACCACCATCTTTTTATTACAGGAAATGACATGGAAAAAAACGGAAGAAAGCCGCGTTTATGTGGAGGACTGTAACTAACGACTAAACTGCCTCACAGGAAGGTTAACTAAACCTCCAACTTTAACTTAAAACGTGCAGAAAGGCATTTGATTTAATAACCCGAGCTGCACAATTGTGACACGAAGCACCATTAACTTCTTTTTATGTAAATAAGTTGCCAAAACCCCTAACTACCCCTAATTACACGTACATCATATTTTTTTGGTCATTTAGCAGACGATTTTATCCAAAGCGACGTACAAGGTGAGCAGAGGGTTCATCAAAACATCCCTGGAGCAATGAGGGTTAAGGGTCTTGCTCAAGGACCCACACTGGTAACTTCAGTGGACCTGGGATTTGAACCCCCAACCTTCAGATTGATAGCCCAACGCCCTAAACAACATTACATTACATTTGGTCATTTATTAGACGCTTTCATCCAAAGCGACGTACAAGATGAGCAGAGGGTTCATCACAATATCTCTGGAGCAATGAGGGTTAAGGGTCTTGCTCAAGGACCCTTCAGTGTAACTTCAGTGGACCTGGGATTTGAACCCCCAACCTTCTGATTGATAGCCCAACGTCCTAACCACTGAGCTACCGCACCCTTATCATATTGTATCCTGACTTCACCAACTCCTACATACTACATATAAAATCTACTGACTACCAAAGAAACTAGTAACCAACAGTCGTTCCTTGGTACCATGGTATGTGGATCTCGTTGGTTTCATTTGAGGGTAATGTTATTTCAAAACCTGCAACATATAAAGCTTCACAGACAATACTGCTCTGCCATGTTTGTAACATTTACAAATCACAAGGTTTTTCTTGTGGCAGTGAATAAAAGCGTCCAGCTAAGAATTAGATTTTTATTACATCTTTAACATAATTGAATAGAACGCCTAAATCCAATGCACTTGTCCACCCAGTGTAATTAGACATGATAAAAGGTGTGTACATATTTTATAAAACATACAGTGCAAACGAGGCAGAATTTTGTTGATCAATTTATTAACAAAATGATAAAATAAATAAATACAAATTGGTCAAACGCTCCTAATATCAATAATGTCTGACGTTCCCTACGGTTTTCCTAAACACTGCATACAAACGACTCAGCACAGGCTCAAATACATGAAAGAGGTAAAAGAACCGACCAATTCACTCACAATGTCAGGCCAACGGACAAAATCAAGAGCTCTGTAACAGAAAGAGACAAGTCATAAAAATAAACGCACTCCTTTTTAAAATCATTATGAAAAAATACAAAGAATCTTACAAATATTTATATTGTGTAACAATTTACACAGCTCAGCACACCAGGTGAACGGTTTGGAATTACTCAAATCGCTACAATGCATCTCATTTATTAGTGGAAGATGTTTTTTCAGGGTTTTTTTTCCTCTCCTTTTCTTGTTTTATTTTTCTACGCGTAAACAAAACTCGACCATTTAATGAGGTAAAACACACACACACACAACCGTCCCTCCCCCCTTCCACAGACAGGTGTACATCACTGGTGTAGAGTTGCGAGTGAGAAGATGAAATGTAATAACAATACTAAAAGGCCGCGTAAGAAAAGATGGGGAGCATAATGCACGTGCGTGAACGAGAAATGAATCACAACCAGAACTGCAGTGGATCTGTAAATATGCATATAGTCTATATCGATTTATGTCTTTAAAAAATCCTTGGTAATAATGCAGCGTTTAAAACAAGCAGTGTTTCAACATGATGGAAAACTGTAGGATAAACAGACAGTGATATGTTTTTAAAACTAGAAATAGGCCTTAATTCGTCAAAACACAGTGTCTTTGGGTAACTGTGAATCTGGGATCGTGATCTGTAGTGGATTATTAGGTCAGTACGTGAGATCCAGTTCAGTTATTATTCCAATTCATCCTTAAGGTGCAAGTTTTTTAAGGTGCAAGATTTACTGGTAAACTAAATGATTAGTATGTTAATAAACACTTTTTAATTTAAAAAAAAAAAAAAAAAAAAAAAAAAAAAAAAAAAAACCTTTTTCATATTCAAACCAGCAATTTTCTACCTAAGTATTCTGATTAAGGTACAGAGTTTAGGTCTAAGCAGAGAACCTCTGTGACCCATGAAATAACGCACACTGTATTGTTATATCATGCTAAGGTAACAGATCTGGGTGCGCTCGGTTGGGTAGGTGTTGACAGCTACATTAAAAAATAAAAATAATAAAAATAATAAAAAATTCAAACCTCCTGAACTTGCACAGAATATGATACGTTCTTTAGGCTCAGGCTTAAACCCCACTGAACACCTTAGGAATGAATTGGAACATACCAAACGTTGGTTAACCAAATCTCAACTACCCCGAATTCCCAGACATACCCTAAAATGTGTGGAAGGAACATCCTATAGTGCAGAGGCTCCTATAAAGCAGAACGAGAAGACAAAGACATGTTTTTAAAATGGGCCCAATTGACGGGTGTATTGATAGAAAGTCGGGTTAAAGCTGAAACGACGTCCTTTAATACTGAAAGTGCATAAACGACTGCTAAATAAATGTATTTCTACCTTGCAGATTACATGAACAAAAGTATGTGGACATGCACCTGAATTTCACTACTACCACGCACAACAACCGACATGGAAAAGCAGTCGCATTGCAGACGTGTGAATCAACATCCCACGAAACTGCTACAAAAATCTCAATTCAACCGAATTTCAGTCTGTGTCCACAAACTTTAGGCCACTTACATCCCCTGCATACAGCATTCATCCTATTGACAGCCTCAGCAAATGAGAGAAGGAGCATGATTATTAAACTGAGCTCTTGTGTAGATTTTTAGGGTAAACACACAAAACGAACAAACTCTTAAGGCAGCTTCGAACCTGAACCCGAAGGCCTGCAGCTCTTCAATTTTTGAAAGTTTAAGACGCAATTACCCCGACTCCTTTCACATGAAGTCTCATCTGTGCTTGTGGTTACACTTCCGAAAGTTAAGGACTCTGCTATAGAGAGAGTGCATGTCAGATGTGTGATGAAGAAAACTGTAAAACAGGACAGGGATTATTCTAAGAATACACTTTATGTAATAAAGGCACACCAGGGCACCTATAGAGAAAAGGAATGGGGATGTTAGGAAGCAGTTCTTGATGGTAATGTCTTACAGAACGGCCCATCCAACAGTTAGAATAAGGAACGTCCTGAGCCGAAACTGGTGGCTAACGCTGATTAAAATATTTGATATTTAAATGTTATTTATTAAGCAATAATAGATTATCATACCAGCAGAATGGATGATGTGGAACCCGACATTAGCGTACAGGAGCTGAGATGGTCACTTAATTTTATTGCACTTTGTGTGCAGTTAAAAGTACATTTAATAAAGGATCTGTACTCCATCATCCTCCTGGTCCACATCACATGGAGCTCTCTGACCATTTTATACCGATTTAAAATGTAGCAGTAGATAATAAGATTATACCTGATTTTTAAACTTGGGACTTCCCGGTAATACCACATTTTGTAAGAAGCTCTAGTTTATTCAGTTTGCCCGTTTTTTTCTTTTTTTTTTGTTAGTTTTTTTTCTTTTTTTTTCAAATTCAGATGCAAGAAAGAGGCGAATGCATCTTAAATGGAATGAACCCAGGTTTACGGAACTATTATTAAGATGGTGTAAAGAATAGAGTGTGATTACGGTGCTTCTTCAACTGACTACCTGAATGAAGTGAAAGGAAAAAAATGTAAACATGTCCGACTGTGAAGTACCATTGGAAGTAATCCCAGCAAATAAATCCAAAAACAGATGCAAAAGAAATCAAAGGATGGGGAACCATCAAGTATTTTGGTCTTAAAGTTTATAATGTACAATGTCTGCCCTTCCCATTTCGCACGATTCAGGTGTGAATGTCACTGCCACAAAGCCAGATTGGATTTAAAGATGCTGTGTGGAAACAATTTAGGGAAGGCCCTTTCTCTTCAAAAACAACTCCAGACCATCAAGTCTTAGAGTGGTGTGAAGGAAAAGCCAATATCCAATACCTAATATCGCCGATATCTAATGAATGGGCTTTTGGAAATGACATTATACAGCAAGGAATTAATAGGCAGAGTTCATCTTTGTCCAAACTTTTATCTATATAGTGTATTTTTAAAAACGCCGGTAAATAAATCTATAAGATTCTTAGTAATGGATGTCCACAACCCCTCCTACCACACACCATCACGCTCCAATGTACATACATTATACACACTTTTCAGGATCAACAGTGTATGATTTCATTTGCAAACTAAAATGCAGTGAAGTTCTTTTTGTAAGCTAGTAAAATAAAAGGCTGATGGGGTCGGAGGGGGTTCTGGTAGACAGCGGAGGTGGATTAGGGTGCTGCCGGTCACACAGCTTTGTTATGCACCATTTGTCTCAATACAGAGGAGCCTGACGAAGAGAAACGAATCAGCAAAACAAGCATTTGTTCTATGGAACGACTCGAGATGTTAAGAAGTTTGCTTCGGTTCTTTTTCAATTTTTTTTCAAAAAATAGCTTGTGCTTTAAATTCAGGGTTTTCCAGCTATTAGTAAATTTGGCTCAAACATCAAACCCTGAAGTTTAAGGCAGCAGGATGTGAAAACATTACTGTACATTTAACATACGGGACAAGTACAGGATGGATGGTGGGAATGTATTTACATTGAATGAGCAAATGCGTCCATTTTCTGGATTTAAAAAAAATTTGGCAGTTTCCAGTAAAAATCTGCACACTCATGCAGCGCCCTTCTGCCAGCAACAGAGAGCTACTTGCATAAAATATGCCATTTGAACACCTTTCATTAGAAATTACTGTTCAGAAACCGAAAAGCACTTGTTTCATCTTCTTCTTTTTTTTTTTTGTAAAGACAAGGAAGACCTGAATACATTTCCCTACGGACATAAAAACCAAACACTCCTCAGATGTCGCTGCCTCTTCTTTTTTTTTTTTTCTTCTTTTCCACTCAGGGTTAAATTTTCAGTCAAAGTCATCAAATTCCGTTTGGTCTGAGGCGCACTCGATATGAGTCTTTTCGTCAGAACGCGGACGAACACAGAAAGAAAGCGGATGATAAGCGTGCACGTTCCCGATCCGGCTGAACTGGGATCTGTGTGCTTCCTGCTGATGCCAAATACTGATACTGAGGCGTCCGGCTCACAAGAAGCTTTAGCTTTGGGTTTGGAATTGGGAAAGTCCTGTTCGTTTTTTTTTTTTTTTCTTCTTTTCAGGTCCCAGACAAGTTAAGGTGGGAGGATGAGGGGACACCCGCAGGACTCTCCACCCTAAATCCCAGAGCAGAAAGGATTGGGAAAAATAAAGAACAGTCCCTGTGAGGCTCAGGGGGAGGTGTTGCAGGCACACACTGGTGTGATGGGATATAATAAACCTTTGTTACCTTCGTCATTATGCATTTAGGTTTGAAACGCTCCACTAACTGGTTTCTGGCTACAGTTAAGTCTTTGGGTGTATACGCTGACAGACGCTGTTACTCGTTTACTTTGGGTACAGGTCAACAGTCTCACCTTGTATGTACAGAACGGCTCGGAGATTACCGGCACCCTTGGTGAAGATGGGTAAAAACAGTTTTGGTAATTAGCTTAACAATGAGTTATATATAGTTGTATAACTACATAAATTTTCTGTTAAAACAAAAGTTCACCTAAACCTGTTTTATGTCCTTAAGGTCATGTGATCAAATCCGGATTTAAAAAAAATTAAAAAATCCAGATGTTAACATCTGATTTCATGGATTGGGCTGCAACTGTGTCTCACAGTTCTATTTTTAATTCATAAGTAATAAGCATAAGACCTTTCCAAAAATATCAGGAGGCTGTGGTCATCACATTGGGCGGGAGGGGTCACTCTCTATATAACGTACATGTCCACTGATTAGGAACAAGTTCTCTGTGGTGGGAAGAACACAACCTGTGTGGACAATTTGTCTCCGTATTACGAGATTTTTTTTTTTTTTAATTTACTCCAGACACAAAAGAGTCGGCCATGTTACAAACCCAAACGTAAGCTTCAATTGGCTACCAAGAGTTAATTTTTTCAAGAACATGGGTGAATCGGGAGATAGGTGTTAACATCTAGCTGACTCACTAGGGTTAAAGTAAAATTCGGAGTCTGAACAGTTAATAGATAGACAAGATAGGTTGCCAGATCATATAAAATAGACTCCTGGAAGGGCGAATGGAGCAGTTCTACAGAAGGTAGGATTTAAATACTTTAGATTTACATTATAATAAAGTTATCTTTAAAATAATGTTAAGCCTATTACCAAGAAAATCATTTCTGTATGTTGCTTTTCAAAACCCGTCTCAATCAACGGCGCCAATAATTAAGAGACCGTCTTCCTGTTAGAAACAGATCGGCATCTTGGTGCACTGGTGCTGAGAATGATAAAATACGTTTAAGCACAGGTCTTTATCTGTGTACTGAATCGAGTGCGTGGAGCCTCATTTGGAAACTACTACACTGCTGAGTGTTGTGGGAGAAACCTGCTGCGAGGGTTCGAGGGCTTTGCTGTTTTTGCAGCGTTCCACCTCCTCCGGCTGATCCACATCCATACTGACCACGTCATCACAGCCGCTTGCGTTGGGAGCTGCACTTTCAGATTTCACAATGTTTATTAAACACTTCTTCTCATCCTCGGGACTTTGAGAGTCCGTGGCGCCGTTTGCTTTCACTTCCATGAGCTCGGCCGACGTCGCTGTCTTCACCGCGTCTCGTTCGTCCCGGGTGTTGCTGGTCTCTGTGCCTCCCAGTTCTTGTTGTTCTGCACCCGGGGTGAATGCGGTGGCCGAGTCCGCCAGTTCGCCCGCTTCGGGCTCGGCTTGCACCTTAGGCACAGTTCCAGCAGTTGGCGCCGGTCCACCAACCTGTGCTGAATTGGGTTCAGAATCGGAAGCCTTGACATAAGTATAAACTGTGGGCTTGGGCTCATGAGGGAGGTCTTTCTTGTCTTCGGGTTTATCCTCCGGAGACACACCCCCCTCCACAGGCTGGGCCAAGTTAAAGCCGTGGATGAGGCGCACGAGGTGTTTAATTTTCTCCAGCGAGGTCTGCATTTCTTTCTGCCGTGCTAGGATGCAGTTTTTGGTCTCCATGCATTTCTTGGGAGAAAAAAAAAAGTGAATCGAATTAAAACAGTAAGATGGAACAAAATAGACAATTATTCTTTGTAGTTTTTTTTTGTACATTTTTATCATAATAACTACAAATCATCCCTCATGGATTATTGTTGCCTATTTATTAAAAAAAAAAAAAAAAAAAAAGACTAGAACTTACATGTAGTTACTTTATACACTTACAGTTATAGAGTTGCTGAGCTGTTTGACCCTTTGTTCCAGTTGCTCTCGTTCTTGTTTCAACTCTGTGCTCCACTTCATGAGCTTCTGCTTTTCTTCTTCTTTCGCTGTTAAAGAAACACAAGAACACGTATTTAAACTAATGTCCTTGGCCATCATTCTTAGCTCCAATGTTATTGTTAATGTCACAACAGAGACAGATGTTCATGTCCAGTAACGGTCATTTCAGGGTCGATTATTAACCCTTTGTGGAAATGCCTGCAACTTTTCTTGAGGGGTAAGGCCACATTACATCAACAAAGCTTGGCAGTTGGGCAATACTGGTGGTTGTGTTATTATAGGATGTTTTTAGGTTCTTCTTTAATATGTGCCCTCAACAGGGCATTTTCACCCAGAAAATGAAAAACACAGAGAATGAGGGGGAAAAAAAAGCCAGCATTACCTTCTTTATATGCAATGTAAGAATGTACGATAGCCAGAGTGCCGGGCCATGGGATAGCCTCGTCTTTCTTTAAGATCTGAAACCAAACTCCAGGTTACCACGGACTCATCAGGAGACGAAATAAACAAACCATGAGCAAATCACGGAACTCCCATCCCCTTTGCCCCAGTGATCACCTGTTACTGGTGTAGCAAATGGACAAAGAAAGAGTGTAATGAGTGTGCACTGGATGCAGTCTGCCACTTACATGATGACTGAAATCAAATGACTGATAAAAGATCACATGGAAACTGACGGAGCAGCCTTATTGAAATTACGCATGTTGGTAATGCATAATTTGCTACTAAATCAGGGCTGAGCACTAACACTGTCTACTTGAACCGCGTCTGTGTGTCTGAAGAGTTCAGATTAGCTGGAGCCCGTGCTCAGGGGTCAAGGGCCCTCTGTGGCAGTGATGTAGTTTACCTGGTCTTTACATTTGGGACAGATCCACATGCCTTTGGGAATGTTTTTGAGAGGTGGTTCCAGGCAGTCGAGGTGGTAGACGCGTGAGCATGTGTCGCACATGAGCAATTGGCCACTGCGTCTGCACACAGTGCAGAAATCCTCATGGATGTCTCCCTGTCAGGAAGAACGGCATGGGTCAATACCTTCACTCCGGTGTGCCAGAGAGTGGTCAACGGAGAGGACAGGGCAGGGAGGGAAGGAGCTGGTTGCTGACTTACTCATTCATAATAATTAACTGAAATATACTCGTGGAGAGTCGAAGATAATTACATAAAGCAATGGTGTGCAGTTATCAATATCTTGTGCAGAACTCCAGACCAACTTTTAAAGACTTAAGTCTTTTATTTAAACATCTAAAGCTGTGAGCCACATTACTGTAAAAAGAAATTCTTTTTATAATATACAAGCCACTTTATTCCTGCAAATTGTGTAGATGTTAAATGGTTGCGCTGCGCCGTTGAAATGGCAATCTGCCAGGTAAAGCACCCCAGGCTCTTAAAGGGAACAGCAAGCGATATGCTGATTGGTTTATCACATGTGAGGCCCAAGACACAACCATAAATCATGTCGCCATGATGATAAAGACACACTGACCCGCCCTAGACCAAGGAAAACACAGAGAGAACATGAAAACCCCATTCATATCGGGATTCGAACCTGGATCGAATGAACAGCTAACATGCCACCAACCAAGCAACCTTTCAAAAATTGTATTTTTACTAAATTCATTCATTCATTATCTTCCGCTTTATCCTATGTTATGGTCACAGTGGGGTTCCCCATGCCCATCCAGGGGAGAATGTTTCGGGCGCAGGGAACAGGGCGCCAATCTATCGCTGGGCACACACTCACACAGACACGCACGTATACACACTTTATATGGGGCAATTTGGAGAACTCAATCGAATTGATCCATGTTTTTGGACTGTTGGAGGAAACCGGAGAACCCAGAGGAAACCCATGCAGACACGGGGAGAACATGGAAACTCCACCGAGCCGCCCTACTTTTTTACTAAATTTATTTATTTTATAAATACAACTTTTGTATATTTTGGATGACTGAAACCCAGACAGGGCAGCACGGTGGCTTAGTGGTTAGCATGTTCTCCTCTCAGCACTAGGGATTCCCGGTTCTAATCCCCATCCATGTGGAGTTTCCATGTTCTTACCGTGTCTGCGTGGGTTTCCTCCGGGTTCTCTGGTTTCCTCCTACAGTCCAAAAACATGGATCAAGTCAATTGAATTCTCAAAATTGCCCCATATAGAGTGTGTCCGTGTGAGTGAGTGTGTGCCCAGCGATAGATTGGCACCCTGTCCTGGGTGTATCTGTCCAGCGCCCGAGAAGTTCTCCCCTGGATGGGCATGGGGAACCCCACCGCGACCCTAATATAGAATAAAGCGGGAGATAATGAATGAATGAAACCCAGACACACAATCTGTAAAAAGTTTTGGGGCTGTGTCCTCATGGCACTGTTTTGTATTTGCAACTTCAAATCTTAAAATATTATTTGCAGCTTATTGTTTTTTAAATGAGTGTCTGTTGAATCTGTGCTCAGATGCTCATCTGGTGTCATGGTTAATAGCGACCTACTTTGGAAGCGAGTTGGTCTGGAGTGTTGCATTATTTATACTAACAATACAAAAAGTTTTAATG
Source organism: Corydoras maculifer (assembly GCA_019802435.1). Lineage (NCBI taxonomy): Eukaryota > Metazoa > Chordata > Actinopteri > Siluriformes > Callichthyidae > Corydoras > Corydoras maculifer. The sequence goes on from JAFMOD010000188.1 coordinate 294,379, forward strand.
AAACCAAACCTTTAGAAAAACACGAACAGAACAGTTTATCAGCTAAGACACTGGGAGTATTATCTATTTGTAAGGCTGATATCTCAGTTTAGATGAATCATGGTGATCATGAATATGGAGGTCAACCTGAGGTTTGTTCTACCTACAGACCGGCAGTACGACGGTCCACGGCACACCAATTCAATATAGTACAATAAGAACCGTCTTCTAGAGAAGCAGGGGCCAGTCTGTAGTACAGCCTCTCGTAGTTTAAGAGTGAAAAGTGGGGTGACCTCGGTGCTCACTTACATCCCCGGTGCTGGGACTGGGCTGAGGGAGAGAGTGGGGATGGACGGGGAGGGGGAAGCCCCCGAGTTCAGGCCGCTCGGCGGCTGGGGAGGTGGGGTGACCGCTGGATGGGGAGAGCAGGGTGTGGCAGCCCGGCTCTGGCCCCGCTGCACTGCTGCTGTATTTAGGAGGGCGACCTGAACGAAATGAGACAGACGAGAAAAGGAAAAACAGAACAGAAAAAGATGGAGGGGGGAAAAGAAAAAACAAAAACAAAAACAAAGGTGAAAAAACTGATGACACATATTTGTTCGTAACATACCTTTGAAAGCGGGTCCTCATTGGCTAGCGTGGAAATGGGGGGGGGGGGGGGTTAAGAAAGCAGATAAAGGGAGAAAATAGGACGCAAAGAGCAAGTTAGTGCATCGGACAACAGTGAGTTCATGCAGGGAGCTGAAACAGGCTGAACATGACGCGCACATTAACGGTGGAATGACGTGACCTCGTTTCTCCTGAATGCTTTCACACTTAATTAAACAAATGAATAATCAGGATTATCATTGAATCGTTGAAAAGTCAACACCCTGGAATCAGCCGGAACACAGAGAGCCTACAACTCTGATACCCATAGGCATCTTGATGGATGACCTAAATGCTTTTGTTGCCATAACAACAACAAATTTCATCATGGGAGAATTAAACATATCCACACAATGCACTTATGTACACATTTACATAAAAAACCTGAGAATTTAAGCTCAGAAACAATGACAAAAAGGAGCCTGAGCCTCTATACTATATTATTGGGGCCTCTATACTATATTACTTGTGGTTACAGAACCAGTCTTGTGACCTGATGGTCCCTGGTTCGATTCCCGGTCCCACCAAATACTATATCTGAAGTGTCCTTAAGCAAGGCGCCTAACTCCAATTGTATACAGGGCTGCCCACCGCTCCAGGCATGTGTACTGACTTCACTTCTTGTGTGTGTGTGTGTGTGTGTTCACTGCACGGATGGGTTAAATGTGGAGGACAAATTCCTCTGTGTGTAAGTGCAGTAGGCAAAATAGATGACATCACTGTAATCACATAACGTTACTTCTTATTGCTGATGCAACAGCCCATATCAGTGGATATATAAAAGCACCAGCATATATTAAAACAGAATTTAGACGGCATCTTCAACATTGAAATTGTTTAGAATCCTGCCACTACGCTGAACATAAGCAGTGGTCTGTGCTGCATGTGTAAATGTGAATGAATGCACTCTCCTCAGACAGTAGTAAGAGAGCAGCAACAATGAGGGCTGAGCATTTAGAATTATTGGATTTCGCTCTCTCCCTTCTTCGCTAGAACGAAGCCACTGATACTTAAAACAGATAAATGGTGATTAAAAAGCACTGATCCACACTGCTGTTATTCACAATAAAAGCACCTTACAGTCTAAGTGGCAGTTTACCTAATGAGCAAAAGCAGAAAGGGAAAGTTAAACGAAGCAAAAGGACAGAGACACCAGAGGGTTGAAAGTACAGCAGTTGACACTGTGGAGCCTTATCAGGTTCAAAGAGTGAAGAGAATGCAGAAAGTATCGAGATGGATGAAATCTGGGTGATACACACACAGCTTAATTAAAACTTCAGAGTGAGCAGAGTAACAGCGGGCACTGACCTCGCTTTCTTGTTCCTTGATGGAGGGGAGTGTTCAGATAGGTCACCGCACTCTTTTTCCTCTGTGATGGGGGGGGGGGGGTAATAAGACAAATTAATAACATGCAAAATCCACCATGTAGGCAAATGAGAGGGTGTAATGTATCCATTAAAACTCCTGGTAACCAATGCCTTACTCACTGTGTGGCGTTTAAGGAGCTTGGAACTTAAACACAGAATATAAATACCTCTGGCTCGAAGACAGCGCCGCTATACACGGGGTTGGCGGTTGTTCTCCTTTTGCGTTCTTGCCTTCTACTTTGGATCTCTACGATAGTATAGTACACATAGATTTAAAAAATGTAGGTTTGGATTTGGATCCAATTCGCTGTTGTAATTATAATGGACTTATTCATTCAAACAAACTTATTCATTGGTGTTTAAGAGCTCACCTTCCAGATGGTCGTGCGTCACCAAGCCGAGAGACACCATGAAGGCGAGTTTCTACCAACAACACAACAAAGTATTGAAATTTGGCTCGAGCTTTTGTACACAGTGGAAATAAACCAAAAGTCAAAAATTAAGAATTAAGATAGTTATAGAGACGCGGGTCTACACCTGTGGATTCTCTTCTCGTTTAACTTTAGGAGGAGGAAGAGTTGATGAGGGGGTGGAGGTGGTGCTTTTGTGCACCGGCTCTGAAGCCTCCAGAGATTTCACAGTCTATCAGAAAGAAGTGGCGAGAAAGAAGGTGATTATAAGCTAAAGCTTACAATAAAAATAATAACAAAATAAGAAATAAATGGAATCATGTTGTAGTGGGCAGCACAGTCACCTCAGCTTAAGAAAAAAACCCAAAAACAAAACGTGAGTGTGATCTTCAGATCAATTGAATAACACATAATGTGCTTTGAAGTTGGTATGTTCTCCCCATTTAGGACATGTTCCCCTCCAAAGTCTAAAGACATGCAATGAGCAAACTGAAAATACTAAAGTGCGTCCATGTGCGTCTTCCCTGCAACAGACTGCCAACCTGGTAGGGTTTTTGGTTTCAGCATCACCCCTAATTAGGACAAGAGGATTACAAGTGAGTGAATAGCCAGGTGTCTGGGTCTTACCTTAGTGTCTGTGTTTAAACTGCTGATTTGAAGGGTCTGCACAGGACCGCTGATGACGATGCCAGCCATGGGACCTGTGGGAGCCGAGGTGGACTTGGGGATGCCGCACGGCTGGCCGTTGACGATGCGTACTTGGTGGATGGGGCCAGCAGAGGCAGGCAGAGTCGAAGTCAACTTGGTAGTGAGCATGACTGGTCTCTGAAGCAGCTGTGGGGCTGCCATCATGGGTGGAGGGGCAGGGGCGATGGGCACGTTGCTAGGGGTAGTGGGTTTGGGGCGCACCTGAGGAACAAAAAGGACAGAGTGACAAACCCAAACAAAAGAATTCTAGAACGTTGAAGGATCATCTGACCCAGTAAAGCCATCAAGGAGCATGGATTTACACAGCGACCGAGAGGACGTCCACATTCACATGTTTTTATTTTTAAACATAACATCGACATGCAGCATGTTGCTCAGTAGCCACAGCTACTAAGAGAGAGATTCAAAAATAAAAACAAAAACAGCCAATTGGAATTTGAAAGCGCAGGGTTGCAACTTGGACGGATATGTTCGGAAATTGCTTAAAGTTTGGTCTTATTGCAGATTAGCGAGAGTATCTGCCATCTGTGTAAACCAGCACATGCATGTCCAGTCCACATTAAAGGTCATATAAAATGTCCATGTCAGGGTTTTGGATATGGAGCTTGTAGGAAAGAGAAAAAAAAAAAAAAAAAAAAAAAATCACTTTAGTAATAAATTTAATAAAAAGAAATATATTGGTATGAATGCCACTTTCGTTAAACTGAGGGCTACAATTCATTCATTCATTATCTTCCGCTTTATCCTCTAATAGGGTCGCGGGGTTCCCCATGCCCGTCCAGGGGAGAACGTTTCAGGCGCTGGGCAGATACACCCAGGACAGGGCGCCAATCTATCGCTGGAGGGCTACAATACTTACATAAAACTAATTTGAGACGAATAATAAAACTAAATAACAGTAAGGTTGTTTTTAATTTGTCATGGTGGTGTAACATACAGAACTTTTCCACCCAAGCGGTCAGTGTTGGAGTCAGAGCAGGTGCTGGGTCGTATGACCCTTGAACAGAGGACCTTCCATTCTTCTAAAAATCAGACTATGCGCACATCAGGCATAGTTGTGTGCGCATGTGGGTGCAGAGGGCGAAGTCACACTGGCAGTCTAAGGTCTATGGTTAAAGAACCAGACTTGCAACCTGTAGGTCTCTGGTTTGATTCCCAGTTCCACCAGCTCCCCAGGCACTGTGTACAAGGTTGCTCACCGCTCTAAACACGTGTGCTCACTTCACTCAGTGTGCATGTGTCTCACTGGGTCTCACAGATGGGTTAAATGCGGACGACAAATTCTTATACGGCCCCCAGCGAGCAAGTGGAGTTGTGTGCCTTCAGACACAACACTTGATGTGATCAGGAATCAAACCGGGGACCATTAGGTCACAAGGCTGGTTTCTTAACCCCCAGCTTAAAACTGGCCACAGGGGGCAGGAAACATCACTACTTCATACAATTTTTTGTCAGAACTCAGTTACCGTTTTAAAACGTGGCTCTGACTCCATGTTGGTGGAAAAGCTGTGATAGTTAAATGGTCAAATATATTTATATAAAAATAAATAGGTAAATAAATTAAAAAGGACCTCCCCCAACCATACACACATACATATATACATACAGACAACAAAAGGGTCGGCCAAAGCACAATCAAACTTGCTGCAAGAAATATTAAACCAGTGTGAAAGACAGAATGCAGGCATTACACATTACACACAAGCAGGTAAGTAAAGCATTAGAAATGCTCCAACAGTTACATCCTTTACAGGGATACACACACTGTCAACACAACACTAGCTGCGAAAAACAAAATAAAAATTTAAAAAAAAGAACGAAAATGGAAAAGCATACGGAGACGACAACTTTCAGCCAGTGCTGGGATCGGAAACAAGATGGTCAGCGTCATCGCGAGAACACAGAGGACGTGATCAAATGTCGGCCTAGTGACAAATCATCCACCATAATCTACAAAAACAAGCTTATATAGTGAGAATGTGCGTCTGTGATGAGTCTAAACATTATGGTCCATTGAGAAGTTAAAATCAGTACATTAAAGACTATGAGAATGCAGATCAGAAAACTACTCAAGCTTATCGGTCAGGTCTGTTGCCGATCTTTGAAAAGAAATGCAGATACAGAACGGGGGGAAAAGGATGTGGTTTATTTTTGGATGTTCCCTGAACAGTACTTTCATTTGATAATGAAAGGGATGCACAACTTTCTCAAATTCAAATTATTCAATAAATTTGGGTAAATAAAATCAGTAATTAAAACAGTCAATTCTTTGTTATAATTCATTCATTCATTATCTTTCACTTTATCCTCTATTAGGGTCGCACGGGGGGGGGGGTCATGCCTATCCAGAGAATGTTTCGGGCGCTGGGCAGATACACCCAGGACAGGGTGCCAATCCATCGCTGGGCACACACTCACTCACACAGACACACTCTATATGGGGCAATTTGGAGAACTCAATTGACTTGATCCATGTTTTTAGACTGTGGGAGGAAACCGGAGAACCCGGAGGAAACCCATACGGACACGGGGAGAACATGGAAACTCCACCCAGATGGGGATTCGAACCGGGAATCCCTAGTGCTGAGAGGAGAACATGCAAACCACTAAACCACCGTGCCACCTCTTTGTGATAATGACAGTTGAATTTGGGATGTCCTATTGTTACCCAGCAGTTTAAATGGCACCTTCTTCTTCTAGTACTGTTCTTGTTTGTGGTCGCTATAGCAGGAATATCCACATATGCAACTTCCTGTTTTTAATAGTCTTGACTTCCAAATGCACCGTAGATTTAGATTTTTTGTTTCATATAAAGCCTTATTAAAAAGGTCAGAATTTTAGCTGGAGGAATCTTCATATTATGAAGTTCATTTTAAAAAATTGCTTGGTTAAATTGCAGTGCATTCAACTAAAAAGTAGCAGTGAGGAACTACCAACCATGATTTAAAGGTGGAGGGGGGGGATCTAGGGTCCATGTTTTTTTTTAAGTGGGTTTATGCTGCTTTTGCAGAACACCAATGAGCAGTCATAATGCTTGGCTCATCACCGTGTTTGTGTGTGTGTGTGTGTGTGTGTACGCGCGCATGTGTACACAATGTATAATGCATTCAGACTTAAGGTTCCTGTCTGGGTTGACCATTTCGCAGTGGAACAGGTCATTTCCTGTGATGGATGCTTAAACATCAATACACTTCCTGTAGGTCTGATGCTGCAGTCCATTATACTCAGAAAATCCAAATTCTGGAAAGCAAAATTCACTGCTTTCCAGAGTTTTGCGGCTCACGCACTGTGTATTAATCACATCTAGCTCATTGCTCCACCACATGGATGGAAAATGAGAGACAGTTACTGATCTGCTACTGCAGTTTGCTTACAGATCACCCATAGCGTTATAGAATTAGGATATTTAAAGGGTATTTGTATTCTAAGAAACATACAATATTCCAACTTGGGTCAGTGCACAGGGTTTTGGAAAAAGCAGCTGTGTAGCACTGTGGGTTTAAGGGGCTTTGGTGGATATATTTCCTAAAAGGCACCCTCTATGACTAGTAATTTTTGGTTGGTGGACTATCCTGAGCAGCACTTTGCAGTGGTGCAGCAAACAGTAAGACACCACCCATCAGGCTGACTGCAGTTCTAATTATTATACACTACCCAAAAGATATAACGGTATGGACTAAAAGCATGTAGAGAAAAAGCCAGACTCGCCCTCTAAACCATAGACATCATGTAAAAGCTTTCCTAGTGTTATCTCGTACTTTTCCTCTCTGCTCTATACGAGTTGAATTTTTTCACCTTTCCGAGTACAAGGAATGCAGCAAGACCCTCGGTTGTGTTAGAAGTTCCTCTAGTGGCACTGGTGTAAAACTGCACACGCTGAGAGAGGAAGGGGGTGGGCAAGTCTTACAGTAGACGCACCTGTGGCAGAGAGGTGGGTCGAGGCGTCAATCTGGGAGGAGGGATAAACTGGGGAACTTTGATAGGCTGAGCCGAGGTGGTGCTGGCCTGCACCTGTGACAAAACCAGTGCTTAATCAACAATTCTAAACAATTTTTTTTAAACACTGGTATGATGTTCGATCAAGACCTGAGAGCTCAGTGCACTATAAATAAAGTCACAGATGACTGCCACCAAACACCACGGCCTAGCACATCAGCACAACTCATCAACATACACTTCAATGCAAGCTGTAATAATAATTAAAAAAAAGAATCGTTAAATGCGGTAGACTACAGTGTGTGCTTCCTGATTCTGAAAGCAGCATCACATTCGTAAGATTCTGGATAAACAAGACCAAGTAAAACGAAGACGAGTGCTTTCACATCTGCATCTCACCTGAGTTTCATTTTAAGGCTAAGAAAGTGGATTTGAGGTGCTAACGTGTTTTTTTTTTAATTATTTTTTTTAAATAACAGTCTCAAGAAAAAAGACCACACAGCCTCAATTGTTTCAATAGGCTTGTGCTGTCTCTGTAGAGCTACATGCTCAGTTATGTAAGTGTGGTGCACAAGGGGTTGATAACCGGTTGTTAATGTGCTGAAATAGTGACATTAAGAAGTAGAGTCAGTACAATGTGTTGTCAGGACCAGGAGTAAGGAACACTACAACAAAAACCCTGTGACTGGGTGTGTCAATCATCTGCCTATAAGAAATGGCCTGATTAGGATTCTCTCTTATTAATTCACCTATTGGCTGACTAAAAACCTCAGCAGTAAAAAAAAATGCAAAGATAAAATGAAAGCCTTTGTGAAATCTGTGATGAAAACTGTCAGTTTGTAATGCTTCCTGAAGTTCCACTTAGAACTTGGAGATCAGTGGTAGAAGTGTGAGACAGAAACATGAAGAGGTCATTACACATGCGGGCATTTTGCAGACCCAAAGTGAAGTATCCCAATTTGATGGTTAGGGTTAGAGAACAGGCTTAGACATGATACAGCACCCCTGGTGAATTAAAGATTAAGGGCTTTCAGGGCGTCAGTAAACCTGGGATTTAAACCCTAAACCTTCTGTTTGATAGCCCACAGTCTAACCACTGAGCTGCCATGGCCATTTTTTAAAATTTAATGTTCATTTACAATATCTACATACTCAACAAGTCCTATAAGTGCCTGCCTCTGATCCATGGTGTCGGTTCCTCTGCCAAACTGTGTGGATTGTGACATTTTAAATTGTGTTTATTAGATTTTTACATTAACATGCATCATATATTTGTAAAGATGATCCTTGGAAGTTTCACCAGTGTACATTAGGTTATTAAAGCTTTAGTAATAAGATAACTTTAAATAAGAAAAGAAAAACCTATTGCTTTTAGATTATCATTATCATTTAGATTATTAACAGGCTACGTTTTGTCCGATTTGATTCTTAATCGTAACTTTTCCTCCCAACAGATGTGAAAGCACCTGAAAATGACAAGCCCCTGCTCTGTAAAGAAAGACGCAAAGCAGTGTGAGGCTGTGATGAACACTCACTACGATAACATTCTTAGACAGGATGCGCTTCGTGGCTTCGGTGTCCGGTCCGGCTAGTTTGGTGGCCACCTGAAGATTAACAGGTGTGCTGTGCGAGTCGGGGTTGGTCGCAGGCCTTGGGGCGTTGCCGATGGCAGTGACCATCGCAACTGTGGAGCGCGAGGTTGCCATGGAAGCAGGCATGTTCGGGGTGGCAGCTTTAATCACTAGAGGTAGAGTCTTGATGACAGGTGTGACGGTCAAAGTTTTCTACAGAGCAAAGAAGTAGAATGCAATGTTTTTAAAACAAGGATAGTAAGTAAGACGAAGACATTTTGGCAAGAAGTATGTAAACACCTTATTATCACATTATACTGGAAAATGATGGACACGTAACGATCAGGCAACCAACTATTAGACTGACAGATTTCTACCTTTTCATGCTACGAAAACTGAAAAGGACCCAGATGATGCTTTACCTGCTGCTGTGGAAGGTGACAGGTGGGTGACAGCAGCATGGCTTTACCATCCACCGTCATCTGAGGCTTTAACTCAGGCTCCTGCTTCACCAACAGCTCCTTCCGCAACTGCTCCACCACCTTTTTCTAAATGAAAGCATACGGGGTTTTTTTTAAATTATTTTTTAAGGTGTAGATATGCAATTAATTTCCCTATATGACTCCATAATGTTTTAGCTTATATTGTTCTGAAGGTTTAAATGTTCAGATGCTAAAAAAAAGTCAGATTGTTGTTCTTTGCTGCAAAGAGGGGAAAAATCTGCAGTATTTGAATGCTGTACAGGAATCATTTTCATCAGTTGTTGTACATGTACTGTGGTTGTAATATCCTTAATACTGCTGCAATAGTGACATCTACTGGCTGCACAGACAAAATGCACAGGAGTTATTTCTTCACCAAGTGCACTTGCCGTGATGTTCAGACTCTGGCCAGTGAGAAAAAGCAGTGGAATCATGTTAACTTGTGGCACTGTGGGTGGGAAGAGCTGTTGGAGGGATTGTGTAGGTAAATTAAACAAAAAAAAAAAAAAAAAAAAAATGCAGGTCTTAACATATACATTCTAAAATAGCCTATCACACTGCAAAAACTCAATACATTTAAGAATCAGGATTATTTGTCACATATGTAGATATACATGGTACAGCCAGCAGTTAAATTCTTTCCTGACTTCTCTACATAAAGATAAATTTGTTTAAAAGGATAGGAAAAATAGAATAAAGATAAAATAAAATAAGATTTACCCATGTAACTATATAACAAAATCCTCTAAAAACCTTCTAGACAACCTGCTGAAGTTTAAATCCAGGCTTTAGAAAGAGGAGGAAAGGTTATTTAAGTGACTATAATGCTGGCAAAGGTGGTTGTTGATGGACCAATCTGACTGAACTCAAAGCTGCTGAGCTACCAGGATTTAACAAAACCAACCACAGGGTTTACGAGAATTTTGTTTATTTAAGTCATTCCGGATAAATGTAACTATATAAAGAATCTTCTAAATAACCAGCCTCTGCAACAGTTAAAAATGAACAAAAAACTCAGAATATTAAGTGCAATGTGGACCAACTCTGGGTAAAATCGAAGTTAAAAATAATTGCCAGTTGTGCAAATGTCATGTCCACATACTTTTAATGCACGTCTTGTATTGGCTGGATAGGTCTATAAGGAAAAAACACTGTTGGGTTAAAGCCAGTTATACAGTCTAAGGTCCTTCAGGTGTGAAGCGCAGTCACACACCGTCAGAGGAAACCATTTAATAAAGGCTGCCGGAGAGGTTCAGCAGACACGCATTGAAATTCATCTCACACACACCTCTGCCTCCGAGCCTGCTGGAGCCAAAGCACACCTCTGAGAGGACTAGAACTCTCCCTCTTTCTCTCTCTCCACCTCACACACACACTTAAGACTGGCTATACTATATTTAGGTGGTATTTCCAACTTGTGTGTTCCTGTAGCAAATTAATGTTATGCTTCTGCAGTACCACTGAATGACCAGTAATCCCTGACAGCTTTCTCTGAGAACAAACCTCATAGGCCTCCTTAATCATTAGAACAGGGTTAGCTGCTGCTGCCTAGAATTTTAACCAAATGATCTCAGCCTTTAGCTTTTAAATGCCAAAAACTATAACAATATTCCTTTTTATCTAGCCAGTTGTATATAGAGGATTTTAATATATTTGTTCTAAATACATTATAAAATCATAATTCTAGTTCTTAAAGCTTCACAGATACCAAAAAAACTCCATTACACAGGAAATCAACCTTTTAAGTTTTCCAGGCCTCCTCCCTGGTGCCTTTACACAGCTTGTAAAAATCACTGCAGCTGCTGCAGCGAGGCAAACCCCAACCCGGCCTCTCACCCATCAGACATGGCCAGCACAGCCTAATGTTCATACAATGGTCCATTACATCTTGTAGAATATTCATACAAGACTGTTTCAATTGGTCAAGCTCCCTACATGTTTTTTATGCAAAGTCAACCAGTTGCTCATTCAGTAACACAATCAAAAAAAGTAACGTACCTGTATTTATGTATCTGCTGTTATATCCCTAACATCAAATAATACTTATTGTACATAAAGGAGAATGATTTATACTCTGTACCTGTTTTTCACTCAGTGCAGTGATCTTGGCCTGAAGTTCATGAAGCTGTTTCTTCAGATCAGCATTCTGTAGAGAATAAAAAAAAGACACAATGATTAATCCCTAAGCTGCTTATCCTAATTAGTATTGTAGAGAGGGTTGGAGCCAATCCTAGAATTTATTTAGTAAATGCAAAAAAAAAAGCTGGTGAAACAACCAAGACAGGTCACTAGTTTACACATTCAAAATCAAGGAGCGATTTAGCAGCTCCAATTAAACTGATCTGCAAGTCTGAACTGGGAACATAAGCCAGAGCTTCTGGAGGAATCACACACAGACCTGGGTTGACGTCCCATACAGAACCAGTCAAAAGTTTGGACACGTCCTCTTCTTGTTCTATTCTCCATTTCCTCCACTAAGCATTAACATATAACTTTTGTAGTTTTACAATTACAGACTGTAGTCCATCTGTTTTGTGTTGTTTTTTAGTCCCCTGTTTGTTAGGACTGAGCGAGAGAGAGAGAGAGAGAGATAGGTAGGACTGATTATATATATTCTGCACGTTCTCATATTAATCTGTTTTTTTTAATGAAAAGTCTCTTAAATAAATTTGGTCTAAAACCTGATTCGACCATTTTTGTAAGATTAAGGCTGTATGACTTTATACATCACACAATAAAACCAGTGCCTTTATCCCGAAGCTCTCCAGCACTCCCTAATAACGTTCTGGCTCATGGCCCAGTATTACAGGTTCTACTACTGGGAACACAAAAGCCAGCGGCAGATACAACAGTGGTGTTAAAACCTCTGAAGCCAGATTAATCATTTCATTAGCATTTACTGTTATTTTAACAAGTACACTTCCAAATTACTACAGGAACACAGGAACATACTAAATTAAAAACATTTACCAGGAGCCCTGGAAACATAACTCCAGTTTGAGGAACTGAAAATCAAATCATTTTAAAAACAGCAACTGGTTTTAGCTGGGCTTAAACCTAGTACTCAACAAGCCAGTACCCACCACTGAGATATGTCCAGCTCATTAAGTAAAATCATTTTACTACTAAAATAAATCTGTATGAAGAACAGGCCACTTCCACCTTCAAGGTCTTTTATCTGTGGATACATATGAAACTGTATAAAAATAACACTGTGAAGCGAAGGACAGTGCTTTCACCCAACAACAAACTTTCCTGAGTTGGAATCCCAAGTAGGATAAGTGTGTGTCTTCTCTATACAAATCCACATATTGCTTCAACTACAAACGCATGTGACATACTGTTTGGGACCCTGCAGAGGTTTATATACTCTGTACAGCCACCAAGAAGCAGATGTGGATGATGGGGAAGGCATTTTGTTTGGTGTTTTATTATTTTCTTATCATGTAGTTAAATAAAGTTCCAGTCTCCAAAAATTAAAACCCCACCACGAGGCGACCCATTACTCATAAATTAACATTTACACCATATGCAGGAAACATCTCAAGTCCGGGCAAATCCAAGCCAAGAAGGGGCTTGTAATAAATAAATACATAATGATACACGTTATTTGTTCAGCTTAAAAGCATACTATAGTATATAAAGAATGCTAGCCTACACCCCACAGCCCACACAGCCAATTCAAGGCAGGAATCATTGTTCCAGTGTTAAGAATAGAACACTTCGTCATTCTGCCATTAAGCTGGAAGTAGGGGCCATCACAGAGTCGAATCAATGTGTATGTAATCGTCAAAGCCGACACACTGAAACAAGGGTGCAATGTTTTAATGGCACATTTCGAGTGTGACTCTCCTACGAGGCTGCCAGCTTACAGCAGCCAAGATGATAACGCTATTGTCGGCGTCTCCGAATTGTATCTTAGTTTGTCGGCCAGCATTCAAGCTATGATCTAGGAACTAGATCTAGGAAGTAGTGTTCCCAATATTGGAAGAGAAGAGGAGGAGGAAAAAAAAAAAAAAACACACACAAAAACACACACACACAGAAAAAAAAAAAAAAAAAAAACCACACACCCCAAGATTCACATTACATGTCACACAAGAGGATCTGACTGTAAAAAAGTGATGTGTGCTATAAAAAATAAACTACCTAGTTTTTAAAGAGATTTAAAACGCCTGTGGTACATTTTAAATCTTATTATTATAGTGTCTTTTTCAAGAGTGCTGATAATTAAGAAAGATAAACAGATTAAAATAGAGATTTAACAGATTCATAGTAAAATAATGCATGAATGAATATTAGCCTCCACTAATTAAAATAAGTGTGAAGTAAAAATGCAAGTGGACATGATTTACCACATTGCTCGCACCCTGTGACCCCTGAAACATTATATATTTACCTGTGGATCCTGCTTCATTTGTGCAACAAGTTTCTGTAAGAAAGAAAAAAAAAAACAGTGAGATCTTCCTCATAGCACACACACACACACACACACACACTCTGATCACATCAGACCTGAGATTTAGATTAGATATTGCATTTAGCAGGCATCTTTAATTTCGAGCGGCCTGCATGATTTTAAGTTTAACCTGAATGTTACCAAGCTGAACTGATTCCAAGCACATTTTATATGCCTTATTAGTTTATTCCCTTCCCTGCAAAAACCCAGTAGCATTTCAGACCCCCCCCCCCTCGCTGCAGCAGTCAGCACACAATGGACAGCATTCACAGGCACAAATAAACCGGACGTCACATCTGTTTCCAATCAGAATTAAAGAACAGCCTCCAACCTGATGAACTTGTATCTCCACCTTCAGGGCATCCTGCAAAGTCTGTAATTCCATCATTGGTCCGGTTCACCAGAAAATCAGCCCCAGGAATATTTTAGCCTGTTAAAAAGTTTATACAGTCAATAAAAGAGTCTCAGAAATAATTACAATTTAATAATCACAGTCCACCTATGAGATATTAAATCTAAATTAGAGCCCCTGCCAACGGTTCTGTGTCAGTGGTCACTCAATATTCAAGTTTAGAAGAAATGGGGTAATTTTTTGATTCAGATTAAGGGGTTGTGGTTTTCATGGAACAAACTTAACTTTAAAAAAAAAAAAAGAGGGGGAAAAAAAATTTGAGAGCTGTAATTTAACCAATTGCTTGTTTGCCATTAAGAATATAAATGCAGTCTGAAAACAATTCCAAATTACACTTGCAAGAAGTAAGAGGTGGCAGGACAAGAGTTCAAACAAAGGTTTTTAAAATGGTCAGCATCATCGTCTTGATGGGCAACAGAACACATCGCGGCCCCAAATGTTCTCTCCTGTACGACCCTAGTATGGGATGAGGTGGAAAATAAGGGATATATGGATGGATAGATCAATCAATGGCTATCCATCCATATCAATGGCTTTTGCCTTCTACGTAGCTGACTGAATGACTGAGCTAATGAGTGTATGTGGGAGGGGTAGCAGGTGGGTTATAATCACTTGTTGATATGTTTGACCAAACTGTTTATTGCTCAGACAACGTACTAGTGCTGCTTTAAGTGCACAAACAAATAAAACTACCAAACTCGCAAATATACCTCAAATCTTGACGTTTAGAAATTTAAGGCAGGGAACTTTTAACTCTGTGTTGCGTTTATTAGTAATGAGTACGAACGAACACCCTGCATAATTAATACTAGTAGAGATCGCAGGAGAAGCAGAAAATAAAGGGGTATAGATCTGGCTATGAACAAAACATCACGACTAACGCACAGTAGTGACATGTCAGAAAATGAGTTGAACTCATACAGACCTTAAGTATTATTGATTTTGGTGAGTGAGGCACTGAGCCAAGAGAACAATTATAACTGAAGCTATTACAGGACTCACCAGCTGGCAATGAGACTGGTGTCCACTCACTCCAGCTCCCTGTAAAACACACACACACACACACACATTCAGCCTGTGGGACAGAACAACGTTAAACTGTCGGCTCATTACTGCTTCCACCTGTGAGCTAGCGGTTCAGTAACAGAACAAAAGAGACCCTGCATTACTAAAGATCATGTCTTTATTCCCCGACTACAAGAAAATCTTAAACCCCAGCAAACACCCGGGGCCTGTAGCACATTCTGGCAGAATCCTTGTTCTGGTCTGATTCAGTATTCTTATTTTGCCACAGCTGCACATTTCATACTTTATAGTCATCAAGTAATTTCCTACTGCATCATGTGAAAGGCCTTTCCAGAAAAAAGTAGGACACCGCTTATATTCCTGCCCATGGTAACATCTAACAGCTTTAAACGTGTCTGACAGTTCGTTGTGTACATGATTTTAACACTATGGTGTTTCTGCACTGAAATAAACAGCAGCCGATTTGTACTTGGGAAGCTGCAGCAAACTCAGTTTAAGCCCAAAAGCTTTAAACAGTGAAGTAATGGGATAGATGATAATAAACATGCTATCTGTTTTGGTGGTGATTGTTGTTTGAGTGAATTTAAATCTGCAAAAGACTGAATTGTATCATATCAGAGTTTAGAAGAAGGGCAGCCTCGCAAAAAAAACATGCAAAACATTGAGGGCGGCACGGTGGCTTAGTGGTCAGCACGTTCGCCTCTCAGCACTAGGGATTCCCATCGAATCCCCGTCTGGGTGGATTTTCTATGTTCTCCCCGTGTCTGCGTGGGTTTCCTCCGGGTTCTCCGGTTTCTTCCCACAGTCCAAAAACATGGATCAAGTCAATTGAGTTCTCCAAATTGCCCCATATAGAGTGTGTGTGTGAGTGAGTGTGTGCTCAGCGATAGATTGGCGCCCTCTCCTGGGTGTATCTGCCCAGCGCCCGAAACGTTCTCCCCTGGATGGGGATGGGGAACCCCACCGAGAACCTAATATAGGATAAAGCAGAAGATAATGGATGGGTGGATGCAAAACGTTGAAATTTGCTTTCTATAATGCCCATTCCATTTAACGCCATAATTAAAATTAGCCTTTAGCTCTGATGACATCACACATGCGCTGTGCCAGAGTTGCATTCATTTTTCGCCAGGATCTTGTATTGATGACATATGGTCTACTATACAAAGTGTTCTCCAGCACATCTCAAAGATTCTCAATAGGGTTACGGTCTGGTGGGGCTCAGTCCATGTGGGAAAATGATGTCTCAAGCTCCCTGAAACACTCACAATTTCAACCTAATGAATCCTGATATTGTCATGTCTATGTCATCAGGGAAGAACAGACCCACTGATGGAATAACCTGGTGCTTCAGTATATTCAGCTCAGCTGACCTCACTCTTTACGCATCATGTTGCTAAACGAACTGACCAACTTCAGCAACCCCAGATCAGAGTTACATGCAGGTGGCGAATGGTTTTTGGTCTCAAAGTGTTTATACATATGTAAACATATAAAGTTCCAGTTATGTCCCCATAAGAAAGATGGATGATGCCACATGAGGGGTTTTGCTGACGATATCCTGATTCTTAGACAAAATAGTAGGAGGAACCCATCCCACAGTACTGACCTGCCAACTGTTCATTTCCACCTCTCACAGCAGTGATTTAACAGAATAAACCTGGATGTGAGCGGCTTTAGGGCACAAAACAGTTCTTTACAGGTTTCTGGCTCCACATTGAAGAACAATCACACCTTCCACACTTTTTTTTTCCAAAAAAAAAAAAAAAAAAAAAAACACTCCCTGGTATGTGTCTTGATGAGCAGAAAAGTTGTGAGGACCAAGGCACAGTGGGTAACCCATCATTCCTGTGTGGCAGGCAGTGTTAACACACACACACCACTGAAGTTGCGCATCATTCTGTAGTTCTAATTACAAACATATTTTGCACTCTGGGTCCAAGCAGAATTTTTAGTTACAAAAATAAAAGAGCTTTTCCTTTCTGTACGTTTTCCTCTGTATGTCACTAAATCCTATAATTTTCCAGGCAGTTTAAGAGGAATACTGATATTGCGACATTCAAGCTAATTCTACTGCACATCTGTTAGACATCAGTAAGAGACACCAAAAAATGGTGAGCTATGGCGGCTGTATTACTTTGTGCTTTTTCTTCCTTCTTTACGGACGATCAGAGAAGAAAGTAAGCGTAATGAAACTTGCATGTAGCAACACGAGTATGCTACAACACGACTACTCCTTAATAACCTTGTAATTCAGAGGATCCTGTGATATACAGGAAAACACTAAAGAAAGCGGATCAGGTTATAAATATATGAGATTCTTGCCATTGAAAAACCTGTTTAGACCAAAAACGGACAACTTAAATGTCATTGACTACAAATTGACAATGTGACTTCAGTGGTCTACTGTTGTAGTGGTTTACATATGATCATACTGTACCAGTCAAAAGTTTGGACACGTCTTCTTTATGTTTCACTTATGGACTTTGTAGTTCTATAATTCCAGACTGTAGTTCATCTGTTTGTGTTGTACAGTACATACTGTGTACGTCAGAACCCCAATAGTACCACCACAAAGAAGGGATTATTTGGTTGGTGCATTATTCCTATCCCAGCAGTGTCCCTGAGGTGTTTAAATGAAACTCCAGCAGCACTGCTGCACTAACCTCCCCCACAACAGTGTCACTGCAGCACTGACAAACAATCCACCACCCAAATGATACATGTTCTGTGATGGTGCTGACCAATAGAGAACAGAGAACAGGACACTAACAACAACAAAGAACACAGATGGACTACAGTCTGTAATTGTCTGTAAACTACAAACTCCAGCTATGTGGCAAGTGAAGGAAAGGCAATAGAGCATGAAGTAGGCGTGTCCATTTATTATTAGCAGAACTAACATAAAAACAAAAACAAAATGACACACACACACATGGATGTGGAAGTGGCCCAAAAAAATAAACTCCCAAACAGCCACACGGGGATTTAAAGCATCTTCAAGTAGATATGGTATGTGTGTAACCTATAACTTACATTATTTAAAATTTTTAGATTTAAGCCACTTAACATTTTCTAATTCTGAAAACTCAGCCTTTAATTATAAAATATAAATAATTTGGCTCATCCCTTAATTACGGCAAAAAGCCAGGCCAAATCATTTTTAATTAAACCCCACACGTTTATCGATCTTTTGCCAGCAGCAGCAATAAACACTGAATGAAAAATGCAAACACCAGAGCACAATGTTTTGGGTCTATTTTGGGGAACTCGCAGGTGTAATATTACAAACGCACCACATGACCCTCAACTTATTTTTACATTATTTATTAACTTCCTTTAGTGACTTTCGCCATAGTGATACAACCCAGTCTTTGCAGACAGACACAAACGAGACCACTTAGTTTTAAGTAAACATTATTTGTCTATTACTTACATAATATTGCAGAATAAATATATTTTAAAGCATTTTCTAAGAGCCAAAATGCCCCATAAAACTTAAAATGACCCTAGATATCATGTAAAATGGTAGAAAGAGCTCCCAAGTCTTTATGGGAGAGTTACAGGACTTAAGAATCGCAGTACCTGCTTGGACATACAATCAAGGTTTTTCATGCTATTCCACATGGACTACACTGTGATATTACGCTTGCAGTCTGTTTAGGCGAGCATGATGGACAAAATAAATATGAATATAATTTCCATACACACACTTACAACGTCCTGAAAAATAGATTTTACTCTCAGAGTAACAATTTATTACTAAAAGTAAATATGTGTACACAGAAATCATTAAGATCTGATCTTTTCAGTTAGTTTCACTTCAGCTTTACGGACTGTAATTAATGTTTTCTTTCACTACCATGCCAGTTAAACTAACTAAAAGTTCAAGGATCCTCGTGATTGTGATTCAAACGAACTCCACATATAAAAGCATCTTTAACACCTTCTCATGATCATCCTCCATTCTGATCTCAAACGAGCCATAAACCTGGTGGCTATCTGTAACCATGAGATGTTCTGAAGGCTACCGGCACTAAATAAAAGCCTGCACAGGTAGAGGTCTCCTTAGTTTTCTCACATTTAAATAAATCCGTCCTCCTCTTTAGGACCGCACCATGCTTTTTTTGCCTTTAATGGTGGAGTAAAGTCTTAATTACATCCATTAGTTTTTTATTTTAAAAAATGACAACTTCATATGCTGCTAATTTAGTTTTCAGGGCAGTTAGGCCTCAAGATGACCATTTCCTACACCAGCTTCAGTGAAATATTACACAAAGCTTTAATATTGATCCATATTATAGGCTTTCAGTTCATACAGAGTCTTTTACTGCAATAATCCAGTCAGTGTTTAAATTCCACGTTCCTAGCAGAATTGCATCAGAGAAAATTATTACTTTCATATACCAAACAACATGTTGAATATTAAGTTCATGCCTTTATGAGATAAAGTACAAAGCCAAAATGAAGCATCAACAAATTAACTTGACTTAATAAATCAGAGTTGATCAAGTTTGCTTCATTCACAGTAAGCACATGCAAGTGCTGTATATAACATGAAGTCATTGCTCTATACCATTAATGTCATTAATTTATGTTCGACCAAGTTGCCCCTAACCCCAATTGCTCCCCAGGCACCATATACCTGCCGCTCCAGCACATGTGCACATTTCACTCAGTGTGTGTGTATATATATATATATATATATATATATATATATATATATATATATATATATATATATATATATATATATATACACACACACACATACACATTCATTCAATATCTTTTGCTTTATCCTATCTTAGGATCGCGAGGGGGGGGTCCCATGCCTATCCAGGGCAGAACGTTTCGGGCGCTGGGCAGATACACCCAGGACAGGGCGCCAATCCATCGCTGGGCACACACTCACTCACACAGACACACTCTATATGGGGGAATTTGAAGAACTCAATTGACTTGATCCAGGTTTTTGGACTGCGGGAGGGAACCCGGAAAACCCGGAGGAAACCCTCGGGGAGACGGGGAGAACATAGAAACTCCACACAGATTGGGAATCGAACCGGGAATCCCTAGTGCTGAGAGGAGAACATGCTAACCACTAAGCCACCCTATATATATATATATATATATGTGTGTGTGTGTGTGTGTTTCCATGCACTGCATTCCTCGGTTATGCAAAATAAATCCGTACCATTATAGTGTGATCCAAAAGTTTGTGGAAATCACACACACAAAAAAGTGTGCAAACAACATTCCAGTGAATATTAAAACAGGGTCATTATTATTAGGAGGGCATTTAGTATCAGTTAGTTAGTTACTAGATTAAAGTCCAAACACTGATGATGATATTATGATGATGATGATGAAACAACACAACAAAGTTAATCTTTGCTTGTTGAATCTCAACCAGTTACTTTGCCCCCCCCCCCACCACAAGCAGATGACGGGATGTTAAGTTGCCCCCTTAATGGATCGAGCTTATATTGCCATGCACGTCGTAAACAAGTCGTTTTAAGTTTTGGCACCCGCTTCTTTAGCAAACTAAAAGTAGATGGCACTGATGTGGCATGGCGCTGGAGCTGGACTTCCCTCGATCAGACGAAGCAACGCTCTCTCTCTCTCTCTAATTCAGAAGCTAGCTGCTACAGCTAACAGGCTAACGCTAACCAACTGCACCGACATATAACTGTTAGAGCCCCGCGAGCTTCGCCCAGCCGCCCCGGCGTCCCGCTTACAGCCCCATCCGCGTCCATAAGCCCGATTACTCGCGCTTGTTCGGGCTGCTTGTTCTATTTAATCTTTGAATAAAGCAGGTGGTTTAAGTTCAGAGCTGCTGGGTGGTTGTTGTTTTTTCCGCACCGCACTTCGGAATAAACCGAACTCCTAGAATAAGGAGAAATAAAGAAGCCGCGGGTTTCCGTCCGCGTCCAGAACCGAGCGGCACATCGAACAAACGCGGCTCGACGCGAACGCACCAGCCCCCGACCCAAACGCGGGGGGTAAAAGTTAAAAGTGCGAAATATATATTTATATACGCGTACGTTCATCCCAAGGTGCACTTACCCCGCACTACTCACTTGAGCGGCAGTCCTTCTGTGCTCGCAAATTATTTAAATAAATATTAACAAACACCCCGATATCTCGGCGGAGAAAGCCCGCTTCGGCGCCTCACATCGCGCTGATGGCCCACCGGTCCGAATCGGGTCGGACGGCCGAATGTGACGGCGAGTTTGTTAAAATTGGATTTGTGCGCAAAAAAAGCGAGAAACTGAGATACAAAACAAGAACTCTTCTTCAATCTCATTCACCACAGCCGCCTCACCGAAAGTATCCCTCCGCGCAGGAAGAGGGGGACGAACGGGAGGTGAAAAGTAGCCCCCGAAAGGGTGCCTTTCGCGATTTGGGGCTGCCAACTGCCCCCAGACCGGGGTAGGAGACGGACGGGGGGGTGCACGAGGCGAATCCGCGGGGCGCAGCGAAAACGAAACGGGTTTCGAAACAGAACTACTTTTTGTGACGGTGCGGCGAATTTATTTCACTTTGCCTAGGGAAGAGTGGTACTACGACTCCCATTGCCTAGGGAAAAAACCCGGATGTAAACTCGGGCGAAAACTCATTTGGAGAGAAGTACAGCGGCGGCGGAGTTCCACTCGCACCGGAGCCCAGCGATCGGGCCTGCGGTGCCCCGCCGCCGCGCCGTGCACTCATCACAGCACAACCACAACACTGCAGTGCAGGGCACGATCCGCCACCACTCTTCAATTCAGTCGCCGAGTCGACACGTGCATCTTTAAAAGCTCCGTTAAGCAACCACACGCCTCGGTGCTGCGCCGCCATGACATATCCCACCCCGCGCAGCAGAAAGCTTCTGTACCCCCGAATTCAAAGCTTTCTGCTCGCTCCTCCCAAAAGATTCCCTCTTCTACTTAGAGAAAAATTGGGAATTAGTATTGGGAAATATCCGATCTCAGTAGCTGCCTTAAAAGTTCAAATGGCCTCTCAAATGCATTGAAACTTACATATTTTTCGTGGTAAATATTCATTCGTTCATTATCTTCCGCTTTATCCTATATTGGGGTCAGACGCTGGGCAGATACACCCAGGACAGGGTGCCAATCTATCGCTGGGCACACACTCATTCACACAGACACACTCTATATGGGGCAATTTGGAGAACTGAATTGACTTCCCGGTTCGAATCTCCATCTGAGTGGAGTTTCCATGTTCTCCCCGTGTCTGCCTGGGTTTCCTCCGGGGTATCCGGTTTCCTCCCACAGTCCAAAAACATGGATCAAGTCAATTGAGTTCTCCAAATTGCCCCATTTAGAGTGTGTCTGTGTGAGTGTGTGTGTGCCCAGCGATAGATTGGCGCTCTGTCCTGGGTCTGTCTGCCCAGCGCCCGAGACGTTCTCCCCTGGATGGGCATGGGAACCCCCCCCCCCCCGCAACCCTAATAGAGGATAAAGCGGGAGATAATGAATAAATTAATGAATGAATTGACTTGATCCATGTTTTTGGACTGTGGAAGGAAACCCACGCGGACATGGGGAGAACATGGAAACTCCACCCAGTTTGAGATTCGAACCAGGAATCCCTAGCGCTGAGAGGCGAACGTGCTAACCACTAAACCACCATGGTAAATATATTTTACTTTAAGTGCAAACAGCACAGTACATGTTTCCTTATTTTTTTATCAAATTGTAAACCCACTGCTGCAGGTCTGCTTATCTCTGTGGTGGTAATTTTAGGGAAGGCCAATTTGCCTTTTCAGCAATATTCAGACTTTACCTGGAAGCTCTGGTCTTCGTTAAAATTAATGTATTTACCTAGACTGGTTTAAATCCAGGTTCGTGGGTTTCTTCCCACAGTCTAAAAACATGGATTTAATGTAAATTGGCTGCTATCAATTGCCCCTATATAGTGTGTGGGAGGGTAAGTGTATGCCCTCACACAGTCGGCGCCTTGTCCTGGGTGTATCTGCTTAGGGCCTGAAACATTCTTCCCTGGATGGGAATGGGAAACCCCTCGCAACCCTGGTATAGGATTAAGTGAAAAATAATGGATTGTTGGATGGATGAGTGATTTACACAGATGTTCCTCAGTCTGGCCCAGAATAGGAAGTAATGAATCAGTGTTCACACATTTTTTGGTCACACAAAACATCAAAATTGTTTCAACTTTGGACTTTATTTTTGTTTTTAATCCAGTAAATTGAAACATTAAAGCCTAATGATTATAGCAAAATATATAT
Source organism: Corydoras maculifer (assembly GCA_019802435.1). Classification (NCBI taxonomy): domain Eukaryota; kingdom Metazoa; phylum Chordata; class Actinopteri; order Siluriformes; family Callichthyidae; genus Corydoras; species Corydoras maculifer. The sequence goes on from JAFMOD010000188.1 coordinate 317,634, forward strand.
TAATTAACACATTTTTAGAAAGTTACAAAGGAGTGCAGGAATGCATATCGGTGACCTAGGACTACATAATCTTATTTATATACACTTTAATTTAAACCATATGTATTCATGTAGGTTTTTGATTAATGAGTATTAAAAACAGATATTTACTCAAAAAAATTGTTTAAAAATTGTGCAGCAACAATAGAAGCTAAGGAGAAATCAGGGTGCAGTCTTTATAATGTTCAAGTTCACTCTGTTGGTTGATGTAACTGGGTGATGTTTCGAAAGGCCTACAGAATCTGGAAGGTATTGTAAGAATGTGAGAAACAATGCCCTCTGGCGACCGTTCAGGGTAACAACACGTAAAGCTCTGAAAACGAGAGCTTCTCCCTTTATAATTGTAGTGATACAATCGTTCTTTTGCGATGGTTTTCGGTAAGATTTTAAAATAACATTAGGTTAAAAAGCTATTTTATATATTAGGGACCGATGAACACGAGTCTTTGGCTTGAAGTTATTGTTTCGATTCTACTCACTGAATTCCTGAATATTTGCGCAGTCATGCTGAAACATTGACTTTGTGACCTTATCTAAAAGCGTAATTGCTTAAAAATGTATTTGTATGCTTAATATTAATATTCGCTTTGATTAGGTTAATCAGCCGGACTGCAACAGGTTTTAACTTTATATAACAGGAAGAAGTCAAAACCATCTTGTGGTAATGTTCAGTCTTGTCCTGTAGGTGGCGACAAAGTTCTGAGAATCACAATCCCCGCAACAGTTTTATCAACAGGTAACTCCCTCTCTCTCTCTCTCTCTCTCTCTCTCTCTCTCTCTCTCTCTCCACTATATTAATTTCCAGTCAAATGTTTAGACACGCCTCCACTTAATATGTAGTTCTACAATTCAGGATTGCTACCACAAAGCAGGGATTATTTGGTTGCTGCATTATTCCTATCCCAGCAGTGTCAGTCAGGTAAAGAAATGAAACTGCACTAAACCCCCTTACTGCATCAGTGTCACTGCAGAACTGACAATAAACAATCCACCACCCAAATGATACCTGTTCTGTGATGCTCCTGACCAACAGAGAACAGAGAACCAACAGGGGACTAACAACAACAAAGAACACAGATGGACTACAGTCTGTAATTGTAAAACTACAAAGTCCATCTATATGATAAGTGGAGTAAATAGAGAAGATGGTGTGTCCAAATTTGTGACTGGTTCTAAAATAAATAGAAAAGTATATCATTTATAGCATATTATAAAAGTCATTAATGTGTCTGTAAAGATGGGCAAATGTCTTTTTTCTTAAAATACAATTAAAATATTTCTCTTTTTTTTGTTCAATATTGTTTAAATGATATATTTGAATAATTTGATTTGTAAACTATATTAATTTTCCGTTTAAGGTGTGTCCCTGTTGCTGTAAGTGAATGGGGTCGCAGAACACTGTGTTCTCCTGACGTCATCAAGTGTTGCATTGTCTGTGATAATCTGCCGGAGGAGCATCAAACTGAGATTGGCTTTGAGCCGCCGCACAAAGCCAGAGTTCTTTAACATGCTGTGTATTAGGTGCTAATCAGCTTGTGCTGCTGGCTGTTTAGACATTGTGGACATTAAGTGACCACAGACTGCACTGTGTTATCAGTCAGTTCACAGAGAGCTGTGGAATAAATCAGCCAGTTAACGGGTCGATGGACGTGTCTGCCTCAAACACTTTGGAGACAGTTTCCTTACAGTGACACCGATCATAGCTGTCCTGTCAGACAGGCGAAGTTTATTCCTCCATCTGGGCGCCCGGATACAGAAAGTGGCTGCACCTGTCTGTCTTGTTATGCGGGGGTCCTGCCTCTCGAAAACCGAGCGACGTGGACGAACACAGTACACAGAGAACCACTACAGTCTGTAATTACAGACTTGCCAAGTGTATCTATGCAGTAAATGGAGCTAATATAAAGAACAATTAGTGTAAACACAACAAGGTGTGTAAAGTAAAGCCGCCTGGGAGACTTGAATTCTTATTATAAAAGTCACTTTCATTTTCATTCATTCATTCATTCATTCATTATCTTCTGCTTTGTCCTCTATTAGGGTCGCGGTGGGGTTCCCCATGTCCATCCAGGGGAGAACGTCTCGGGCGCCGGGCAGATACACCCAGGACAGGGCGCCAATCCATCGCTGGGCACACACTCACTCACACAGACACACTCTATATGGAGCAATTTGATGAACTCAATTGACTTGATCCATGTTTTTGGGCTGTGGGAGGAAACCGGAGAACCCGAAGGAAACCCATGCAGACATGGGGAGAACATGGAAACTCCACCCAGATTGGGATTCAAACTGGGAATCCCTAGTGCTAAGAGGAGAACATGCTTAACACTAAGCCACCGTGCCGCCTGACTTGAATTCTTATTATAAAAGTCACTTTCAGTTTGATTGAAAATCTTTTTTCCTCAGGAGCTCTGCTTGAAATGTTTTTACCTTATAATATCTCATCTCAGCGGCACGGTGGCTTAGTGGTTTGCATGTTCTCCTCTCAGCACTAGGGATTCCCGGTTCGAATTCCCATCTGGGTGGAGTTTCCATGTTCTCCCCATGGCTGCGTGGGTTTCCTCCAGGTTCTCCGGTTTCCTCCCACAGTCCAAAAACATGGATCAAATCAATTTAGTTCTCCAAAATCCCCCATATAGAGTGTGTATGTGTGAGTGAGTGTGTGAGTGAGTGTGTGCCCAGTGATAGATTGGTGCTCTGTCCTGAGTGTATCTGCCCAGCGCCCAAAACGTTCTCCCCTGGATGGGCATGGGGAACCCCACCACGACCCTAATATATGACAAAGCAGGAGATAATGAATGAATGAATGAATATCTCATCTCATTATTTTCAGCTTTATCCTTAACTAGGGATGAGGGTCGCATGGAGGGGGGGTTAGTCCTTATACCCATCCAGGGGAGAATGTTTCAGGCTCTGGGCAGAGACACCCAGGACAGGACACAGGACACCACACACTCACACACTTAGGATGTCATGATGAACATGTGGATGATGTATAGAACAGTTTAAATACAGGTGTCATGGTAATGTTACAATTCAATTATTCTGCTCACTTTTGGTTAAACCAAATGTCTGATCTCAGCTGGTCACATTATTAATATAATAAGATCTCGATTGGCACGGTGGCTTAGTGGTTAGCATGTTCTCCTCTCAGCACTAGGGATTCCTGGTTCGAATCCCCATCTGGGTGGAGTTTCCATGTTCTCCCCGTGTCTGCGTGGGTTTCCTCCGGGTTCTCCGGTTTCCTCCCACAGTCCAAAAACATGGATCAAGTCAATTGAATTCTCAAAATTGCCCCATATAGAGTGTGTCTGTGTGATTGAGTGTTTTCCCAGCGATAGATTGGCGCCCTGTCCTGTCTGCCCAGCGCCCGAGATGTTCTCCCCTGGATGGGCATGGGGAACCCCACCGCGACCCTAATAGAGGATAAAAGCGGGATAGTGAATGAATATAAGATCTCGATTGGTTCAACATCAGAGAACCAGAATTAGAGTTCTGTTACAGTTCTCTGTATGCCATAGACAGAGCACACATACATAACAACCTTCAAAAGGTTCTATTCAATTCACATTCTGTTTAATGACAAACCTTCAAATACTATTTGCTTTATTAGATCCTGATCCATAACAAAACTCTGAGGCTGATATTGTACAGAACCCACCCTTTCTTTTATCTGTAATCAAGCCACGCCCTCCGAGACATGCTCTGTTCAAAAGACATGGTCAGTGTGCAAATAGCCGTCTTGGTTTTGAGGATTTGTCTGGATGCTTTTAAAAAAAAAAAAAAAAAACATAGAAACTATTATACACTGTTTTAGAACAGTAGTTTGGGGATACACATTTGGGGTGAATTAATATATAATCTGTAATGCAACATATAGTGTTTATAATTTGGAGAGTTTGTTAGTAAATATAGTGTTTTATAGTCTTCCTTACTGTTGTATATGTCAGCGATTTTTAACTGGTGGGTTACGAAGAAGTTTTAAAGAAGTGAACTGTCTATTTGCAGGAAAGGGAAGGTATACTAATCCCAAAACATACCTTTTTTAAAGTGCGGGAGGAAGTGTTTATTTCACGATGAAGCAGAAACAGACCTGCTACCTGGTTAACTATAAACATGACACCCATTCAAACGGATTAAAAGGACATTAGCAACAGTCTGTTTCCATATTAGACCAGGACGGGGCCTCCAGATGAACTCTGTTTCATTTCGATGACAAGAGTGGCTTCAGGGGAACAAAGGCTAGGCAGCCACACCTGGGCCGTCACATCAAACACCAAGCTGCCCAAATAACTTTAAATTCATCCGCTCAGAATGGGCTGTGTGTATGCAGACGCGGCGCTCAAAGCACGCTCTGATGCAGACATTAAAGGCTGTGTATGAGAGATAATGGGCTCTGGTTTGTGGGCTGTTCTTTGGTCTCGATCTGGTTTTCCATGCAGCTGCATTATGAGCGGATAACTGGATTACTTATTTCTAAAAAGGTAACAGGACATATACAACATGTAAAGTTCATTTTTATGTCATTTCAGTTTTGGATTTTATGTAATATTAGGTGATGTAACCCTAGGACACAAACCTGAGGGTTCCTCTGTTCCAACTTTTGTTGCAGGCATCACTTTCTAAATTCTTTCGATCAATTTCTAAACTCTTTAGATTATTTATGTCTTTGCCTTTTTTTCTTTTGTTTATGAAGTGATCCATTTTGCCTACTGCACTTAGACACAAAGAAATCTGTCCTGCACATTTAACCCATCTGTGCAGTGAATATATATACAGGCGTGCCTTATAGGGTCTTACAGGTGGCTTAGTGGTCAGCACGTTCGCCTCTCGGCACTAGGGAATCCCGGTTCGAATCCCAATCTGGATGCAGTTTCCATGTTCTCCCCGTGTCCGCGTGGGTTTCCTCCGGGTTCTCCGGTTTCCTCCCACAGTCCAAAAACATGGATCAAGTCAATTGAGTTCTCCAAATTGCCCCATATAGAGTGTGTCTGTGTGTGTGAGTGTGTGCCCAGCGAAAGATTGACGCCCTGTCCTGGGTGTGTCTGCCCAGCACCCGAAACGTTCTCCACTGGATGGGCATGGGGACCCCAAACCCCCCCCCCCCCCCCCCCCCCCCCCCCCCCCCCCCCCCCCCCCCCCCCCCCCCCCCCCCCCCCCCCCCCCCCCCCCCCCCCCCCCCCCCCCCCCCCCCCCCCCCCCCCCCCCCCCCCCCCCCCCCCATGGGGAAAGATTTATAAAAATAAATGTCTCAGCTCTGTGTAACCCTTTGGGCCTAAACTGTAAGTCAGGTGTCCGTGAAAGAATGTATTACACAAAAGGTCTCCTTATCAGGTTTTGATTAAAACAAAAACACACATCTGTCCTTCCTCGTTTCATTCCCTTATCAGCTCTTTTTCTAGCGCTCTGCCCCTCTGTCCTCTTCTACCTGTTATCTAAGCCAGAGTGGTGTGTAGGAGGGGATTAGATTTACACACATGTGAATATCAGCAGCACACGGTGCCGCAGAAGTGCACTTGCACTGTGCTGCAGGCCCGCAGTACCACGCAGTGCTCTCAACCACATGTTCTGCTTCCCTCGTGCATGTCCGGCCCGGAGCTGAGCAATGCCGCATGGATGAATCAGCTCCCTCCACACTGGTCTATTCCTGCAGGCCAGATTTAAACTACGGCGCATCCCCCCTGCTCCTTCCTGCAGCAAATAATCCCAAAAGCAACACAAGAACCTGAGCGCTCTTTGTATAATGCAGATATAAGTTACTCAATTACTGTTTTTTGTGTGAACTCAAACTGAAAACAGCGCATACGCTTATCTTTTTGAAGTTATATTTCCACAAAGTGTTAAACCAAGCAGAACAATTGACATTGGTATGCTATAGCAAGAACTAAACTGATGGGGCTTGTGGTACCTCAGTGGTGAACGTGTAGGGATAGCAATCCGAAGGTTGGGGGTTCAAATCCCCGGTCCACTGAAGTTAAAGGTGTTGGTCCTGAAGTAAGAACCTTAACCCCACTGCTCCAGGGTGCTGTATTAACCCTGTATTCCATGCAGGGTGTTGGGCTTTCAATTTAAAGGTTGGGGGTTTAAATTCTAGGCTCTTACAAGGTTTAAACTTGAGTTCCCGAGCAAGACCCTTAAACTTTACTGCTCTAGGGATGCTGTATGCCCAACTTTGTGTTCTGAGTCAAGTTGGGATAGGTGTAAGTCATTTGGATTAAAGCGTTCACCAAAACAGAATACTTTATTATTCATTCATTCATTATCTTCCACTTTATCCTATATTAGGGTTGCGGGGGGGTTCCCCATGCCCATCCAGAGGACAGGGCGCCAATCTATAGCTGGGCACACACTCACTCACACATACACACTCTATATGGGGCAATTTGGAGAACTCAATTGACTTGATCCATGTTTTTGGACTGTGGGAGAAAACCAGAGAACCCAGAGGAAACCCACGAGGACACGGGGAGAACATGGAAACTCCACCCAGATGGGGATTCGAACCGGGAGAGGCGAACGTGCTAACCACTAAGCCACCCTGCCGCCGAAAATTTTATTATACTTTATTAATTAAAAGTGCAGAAAGAAGAAGTCTCAGTTCTGTGTAAACCGCATTGTAAACTGTGTAAAACACAAAGTACTTTACAAATAACTTGCAATCAATATCACAGGAATTCTCAATTTTACTCATTATAAATAGAGTACTTCAAAATTGATCAATTAAATGGGCGATTACAATCAATACTTGTTAGACCACTAACATCATGCATCATCTTGTACCCCCTGTTATCACATTAGGTCATTTTGCAGATGCTTCAATCCAAAGTGACCTACAAGCATCCCAACTTCATGCTCAGGAACCCACACACTGAAAACTTCAGTGGACTTGGGATTTGAAAACCCTGACCTTCAGATTAATATCCCAAGACCCTGACCACTAGGCTACCACACCCTCCTATGTGTTTGCCACGTGTTGTTTTGTTATCTGGTGTAGAATCCTATATCTCTCAGGGAGGAAAGTACATGTCTTTGTTTTCCTGAGCATAATCTAAGTGTTCACTTGAAGCTTCTGAGAGTGTGCACTAAGTCTCTGGTAAGAGGTGTGGATGTGTGGGAGAAGAACTTGTGTGATCTAAAAGCAGCGTGCTGAAGCTCAGCTCCTGCTGTGTGGGTTTTCGTGAGCCTGGTTTTATGTAAAGCTCAGTGGGAGGGAAGTTCAGCTCTTTCTGTTCTTTATTGTATTTAACTTTAAACTTGTGATTCCCTAATGAGATCTTTAACTTGTTTTCTATCTGCAGAATGAAACTCCGGACTTGTAAAAGCTGTTTGAACATTTGAACCTGTTTTAATATGGATGACTGACTGTCTGACATGAGGAAAGTTTGAGGCTGTTATAACATTTTTATTTGTTTCTGCTCAGACACCTGCTTTAAAACTTCTCATCCCATCTTCATCTAAATCCTAAATTAGGATTACAGGTGGGGGGGTTTCTCATGCACATTCAGGGGAAAATGTTTCGGACGCTGTGCAGATACACACAGGACAGGGCACAATCCATCGCTGAGCACAAAAAAACCCTGAAAATCCATCTGAATACAGGGCAGTCTTAAGCTTGTGGTTAAAGAATCAGTCTTGTGACCTGAAGGGCCCCGGTTCGACTCCCAGTCCCACCCTTTACTATGGCTAAAGTGCCCTTGGGCAAGGCCTCTAACCTCACTTGCTCACCGGGTGCCGTATACAGGGCTGCCCACTGCTCTAGGCAAGTGTGCTCACTTCACTCGGTGTGTGAGTATATGTGTGTTCACTGCACAGATTTAAATGTTTATATGTTTAACATGTGGAGGATATATTCCTCTGTGTGTAAGTACAGCAGCCAAAATGGATCACTTTGTTACTTTAACATGGAAACTTCACCCAGATCAGCATTTGAACCAGATACACCCAGGACAGGGCGCCAATCTATCGCTGGGCACACACTCACACGAACACAAAAACACTCTATATGGGGCAATTTGGAGAACTCAATTGACTTGATCCATATTTTTGGACTGTGGGAGGAAACCAGAAAACCTGGAGGAAACCCACGCGGACACGGGGAGAACATGGAAACTCCACTCAGATGGGGATTCGAACCGGGAATCCCTAGTGCCTAAAGGCGAATGTACTAACCACTAAGCCACCGTGATATATATATATATATATATATATATATATATATATATATATATATATATATTTATATATATATGTTTGTGCCCAGCGATGGATTGGCGCCCTGTCCTGGGTCTATCTGCCCAGCGCCCGAGATGTTCTCCCCTGGATGGGCATGGGGAACCCCACCGCGACCCTAATAGAGGATAAAGCGGGAGATAATGAATGAATGAATGAATGAATATATATGTTTGGAGTAATATATATTATAAATTGTTTTAGTTGGATCCTTTCTTGTACTGATAAAACTACATTTGGGGTTATTTATTCATGCAGACCTGTAGGTGTCCATACAGATATGGCTTTAAAGGATCACTGCCAGCTTGTCTTGACGCAAATCCATATTAAAGCAGACCACGGTATTAAGGTTGTGACACGAATTGCATACGAATCGTTTAGTAAACATGAAATCGGATTAGGCGACCCGATTCCATTTAAAGGAGTCGGTTCAGACGCACGACTCATCGACGGCCGCAGAAACGAAGCAGACCGTCATCCGGCCCGTGCGCTCTCGACCGACAGGTGGCACTAGAGCCGCACCCCTCCGCGGGCCAATCGGCGGCGCGCAGTGTGAGGGAGGGCGAGACGCGCTCCGAGAGGCGAGCGGATAAAAGTGCGCTTCTGCTCGAGCGCGCCAGTCAGTCAGGAAGTGCGTGCGTCCCGGGGAGCGAGCGAGGGCAGAAACGGGCAGATAAGAAGGCAGCTATGGGTCCTGCTGCTGCCGCTGCTGCCTGAAGGCTTGGAGACTTCCTGTCCTCGTTGTCCTCGTTTTTGCCTCCTCTGATACAGAGACGCCGCGAGAAAGTTGGGAGGAGAAATAAAAAAACGAGCTAAACATCTGGAGCGGGCTGCCGCTGGGAGGGGGCGCCCTGCAGCCCGATGGAGACAGAGGGGCAAACGGCAGCTGAGCGCGCGTGTCTCGGGGTTTTCCGTTCCGCGGGCGCGCGGTGCCTCCGGTAGCCGCACTTCCTGCAGTGAGCCGCCGCCGCCGCCGCGCGCACAGCCGCATGGAGCTCGCGCCAGCCGCGCGCCTGTGACGCGTCCTCCGTCCAACTTCCACTTCTATTGACTTTCTTTGCATTGCGTGCCGCGCATGAATCGGGACGCTGATGTCGGCGTGACATGGAATACCGGCCCGCGGCGGTGAAGCAGTCAGCCGAGAGAGAAGGCGCCGCAGCCCCGCAGCGTCGCTGAGCGCGTCATGGAGGGTGGAGGAGGAGGAGGCGACGCGGACGCGGACGCCACCTGCGCGCACCTGGACGGGGAGGAGCGCGCGGCCCCGGACTCAGCATCCTCATCCTGCTCGGACCTGTCGTTCCCGCCGGTGGTCCAGCCCAGCCCGCACCCCACCAAGAGCTTCGGGGGGCTACGGCTTTTTGGCAGAAAGTGAGTTGGCGTCGGGTTCGGGGTTGTAGGTGTGTCGGCGCGTGCGGGGGCACAGTGCACAGGGGCCGGGGTTTTTGCTTTTGCTTTGAACAGGAAAAGCTCAGCTCAGCTGCCTCACCCTGACAGAACCAGTCTGTCAAGCCTGACACTGAGCTCAGCTTTAAATCAGTCCCAACTTGCGCTTTCAGAAGCCGGTTGCGCCGCCATGCAAATCCAGCTTCGTTTCACCTTTAACCTTTTGCGCTATTTATTTTATTAGCAACGGAGCTCACGCTCTTGGCCTGAACCTGAACTTAGAACAAGAGGGAAACTAAATCCCTAACCGGCCGCAGCTCAGCTACTGTTACTCAGTTCACCCCTGAATCTCTGAATACAGGTCTTATGGGGCAAATAGTAATTCATTCATTCATTATCTTCTGCTTTATCCTCTACTAGGGTCTTGGGGTTGGGTTCCCCATGCCCATCCAGGGGAGAATGTTTTGGGCGCTGGGCAGATACACCCAGGACAGGGCGCCATTCTATCGTTGAGCACACACTCACTCACACACACACTCTATATGGGGCAATTTGGAGAACTCAATTGAATTGATCCATGTTTTTGGACTGTGGGACTGTCTTTATTTATAAATATATCAGAATCACTGGAATTGTCAATTCCCCATAAATATTGAGATCATTTACCGGTTTATAATAGTGCAAATTAAATGAGTAGCATATTAAGTTTTAAAAATGTACATATGAATGTAAAATACACTATATGAACAAATATGGTGAACTAAAGACATATCATTTTATGTCTTCCTCTCAGAGCTGGTGGTCCAGGTTCAAATCCCTAACTGGGTGGAGTTTCCATGTTCTCCCTGTGCTTGTGTGGGTTTCCCAGGCTCTTCATTTTCCTCTAAATTGCCTCTATATAGTGTGTACAGCAATAGATTGGCACACTGTCCTGGGTGTATCTGAAACGTTCTCTACCTGGATGGGCATTAGGGTGACCACCCGTGACCCTAATATATGATTAAGCAGGAAATAATGGATATGTACAATTCGTATGCTTCTAACTTTGTTGGAACAGTTTGGGGAAGGCCCTTTCTGCTCTGTCAGGACCGCCGCAGTGAACAAACAGAGTTTAGAAAGGCAGACTGGGTGAACTGGACTGGCCAGCACAGAACCTTGACCTCAACCTCCGAGTTGAACTAAAACAGAGATGGTCTGACCTCATACATCCTCTTCTGAATGATTGGGCCAAGTTCTCTAAATACACATTTAAATTTTGTAGAACACCATCGCAGCATGTGGAAGCTGTAACAACTATAAAGGGGGAACCAACTTGGAACGGGATGTCATAAAAGCTTCTGTAGGTGGTTCCAATACTTTTGCCCATATAGTGTATTTATTTTCAGTCTTGTTCCTTATTTTTATTCCTTCTTTTCCTTCCCCTACCTTTTAACTCTTATCATTCTACTTCCACATTCTGGTCTCCTATTGTTATATTAAGATACTTTTTCCTTTCTACTTTTTAATTTCTATTCTAATTAAAATAAATGTATTATATACATACAGCTTTATTTTAAATGCATTATTAGAAGCACTTCTCATTACATGACTGTAACTCATTAGTAATAATAATAGTAATAACACTTTTGTTATTCTGACCTGGATTAATTACAAGAATATAAAATGTACATTGCACTTACGCTCTCAGATAATGTGTCCACTTCATCCAAATCCAAAATAGGATGTTTGCCTTTTAGAAGAAAAAAAAAATCACAGGTTTGAGTTTCATTAAACAGCTTTAAATGATGAAGTGGCCTCTCGTGGGCTGCTAAATAATGACTGCCTTAATGGCTTGTTAAAACAGTTAATTAAGAGCTATAATTATCAGACCTGTGGGGACAGCCATCCATGAGGTGCACTGCTGACCGTGTGCTTCTAGGCGACCTACAAATGACTCCTTATTTTAGTGCCTTTTATACAGAAGTGTGCAAACGTTTGGCGCACCCGCCAGTGTGTGATGTATAAAGATTTAACAGCAGTTCAATAGTGAGGCTAGGGCCATGGAGCAACACAAAGCAACATGGTGGTGGTGTGTTGAAACATATTGCTGCTACTGGAGTTTTTAAACACTTTAGTGTTATTTCTGGACTAAAAAAAAACTCACCAACTCAATGTCCATCCACCAGCATCCTGTAGGCAGCATCCTATAAAGCAACTGCAGGGATTACATTTCCGGACTGGCCTGGGAATGCCGTTTGGATCCCTCAAGAGGGGCTGGAAGAAGCAGCAAGAATTGTAGAGACTTGGGATTGTTGGCTCTTCCTCCTAAAATTTAAAATTAGACCAAGTCAGGGGTTAGAAACCTTTGGGTCATGGGCCAAACTTGGTTTTATCATTGAGTGCATTAAACTCATTAACAGATTTGAACTCGGACACAATCCAAAAAGCATTTAAAAAACGTTTTACAGTACTATTGTAATTTTAAGAACCCAGATGACATTTCTGGACTGAATAGTCCACCAACCAAGAATAATTCAATATTAATTAGATGGTTGCAATAAAATAAATAAATAAATAAAAAAAAAATATATATATATATATATATATATATATATTTATTTATTTATTTATTTATTTATTTTTCATTCATAATCTCCCGCTTTATCCTCTATTAGGGTCGCGGTGGGGTTCCCCATGCCCATCCAGGGGAGAACGTCTCGGGCGCTGGGCAGATAGACCCAGGACAGGGCGCCAATCCATCGCTGGGCACACACTCACTCACACAAACACACTCTATACGGGGCAATGTGTATATGTATATATGTATATATATATATATATATATATATATATATATATATATATATATATATAT
>JAFMOD010000188.1:330479-362937 GCA_019802435.1 Corydoras maculifer
ATTTTGCACATCGCACTTTTCAGTTTTTTTATTTGTAAAAAAATTGTTGATTCATGTATAACTTTCATTCCACTTCACAATTGTATACCACTTTGTGTTGGTCTTTCACATTAAATTCCAGTGAAATATATTTATGTTTGTGGTTGTAATGTGACAAAATATGGAAAAGTTCAAGGGGTATGAATACTTTTGCAACCCACTGTATATATATATATATATACACACACATATATATATATATATATATATATATATTTTTTTTTTTTTTTTTTTTAAACATGTTATATATTTTCATCTATCATGAACTGCATGATGCCATAACATATGATTGATGCGAACAACAGAACACCCTTAGAGACAGGAATACGATCTATGCAATGTAATACTTATCTAGCGCTCACTGTCTGACCAACGAATGTCAACATATTAACCCACAAGAAGTCAATAAGTAAAACTTTCAGAGCCGCATCAGCAGTAATGCCAGTCTGGTCATTCTGCACATTGTGGTCTTGCATCCATTAAATTATTGAACAGTTTCAGAACTTGACTCTTTTATACCTGATGTCTGCCTTGTTAAACATGTTGCCGGCTGCCCTTTATTTTCCAAAGCCTTTTCTTTGCCCTTGTCCTGAGACCTGTCCATATTTACACCCAACACATTTTATACATTCACAATACTGAACTCCTCTTTTTCAGACCTCTGATGGCAGAATTTTGCTTATAAAGTTCCTCTGATTAGACCGGTACCTTTTTGATTTCACACCGTCAGTAATATTTTACAGTATCAGTACTTCATAAACCAGTGCATCATTCGTATTAATCATTACTCCACTTGTTTTACTTCTAATCTGAGCTCAGAGTAATTTTATTAGGGTCCATTTGGATTTTGTTTCGGTTGTGTATGGTGTATATTTAAGGTTGATCTTTTAAATGACCTTCTTGCATTCATTTAAAGATTATTTGATGATAAGAGTAGAGTTTTCCAAGAGTTCAATGCTAAATGTATTCTTATTCTTAAGTCTTACACGATTTTGTAAGCTAACTTTATGGCCTATAGAACCTTTTCTTATAATAAAAAAATGTGCATCACAAGCGCTGTTAATTTCTGCTTAGGTTTAATACGACACGAAGTCTCTCTTTCATTTTAAAAACACAGCCGTTACCTTTTTTTAAAAATTTATAAACCGAAGCAGATTTGCTTTTAATTCATAAGTTTATATTATATATTATTAAATATAAGTTTGCAATGTGCTGTGCCAAGATTCTTGCTCCTGTCAGAAGACTGATAAAAATACCTGTACTTCATCTGTCCCCCTTCATGTTACATATTTAAGTAGGTCATCTGCAACTGCCTTCAAAACCAATCCATAGTATAAATAACCAGAACCTGATGGTAATGATGATGATGCTACTGTGTCATTATAATGCTGAAGCTAGATATGTACATTTAGTCATTTAGAAGACGCTTTTATCCAAAGCGACTTACAAATGAGAACATTACAAGTCAGAAGCTATGTAGAAAACCAACTACACTGTAAATTCATCAAAACTGATTATTTGATGCTGTCCCCCCTCCCCCCTTCTTTTTTTTACAACAGGTATTTGTTAAAAAGATGCATCTTTAGTAGTTTCTTAAAACTGCTTAGTTTCTTAAAACTGCTTTATGGACTGATATGGACATGTGTTCCTTAAAACCATAACCACGTCTGTGGATTTGCCTTTCCTCTTTCAGCAAGGTTTTCCACAAGAGTGGAGTGTGGGACCTTTTTATCCAAATGGATATTATTGTGTTATAGTTTTAAAGTGCACCTCTTCCATGCTTTTGAGAGATGGTGCTGGAGTCTTCCCTTATAAACGAAAGTGGTTTTCTCTCCATACTGTTGCTTTTACACACAGCATTCTTTCTTGGAGAGAGTTAGTTTTTTTGTTTTACTTTTATAAACCGTCTGCATTCCACTTAGAGGAGATGACTTTTCTGATTGTGGTTGATTCAGATTACAGATTCTGAACATGACATGAATTATTAACCTTTAGCTTGCGGATACTGTTCGCTGTCTTTGACCTGTAGCACACCGCAGTATTATAAAGATAATCCCATGAACATTTATCCAGCAAGCTTAAGTTTACTCACAGAATGAAAATAGTTTTAAACTAGGACCTTATAGACTGTGGTGCATTAAATGCCCTGTATTTGCTCCTTTTATAAGTTTCTTTTGATTGGCTATTGACTCAGTTTCAGAGGTACTAACGTCTGTTTTTCATGCTTCATTCTATTTTGAAAGTCATTGAGGTTCGGTTTTCTCTGTGCAGGCGGAAGAAGCGTTTCTTCTCGTTAAAACTTGTCAAACCATGTGTTTTATAGATCTTGCATTTCTGCACAGGAACAGGAAAAGGGCTGCCCTGAACTTACCACAACGTAACAAAGAGACAAGAACAAGTGGCTGCTGAAGTTTTTTACCTCTAATCCTGCCTTTCGTTTACTAATATGATAAGAAAGTGTGAAGTTGGACTGGTGTGTCTGTGTTACTTTGGCCGTAGTGTTCGATGTAGTGCGAGATAAAAGGGTGAGGGTGATTTGGGTAGGAAGTGGGAAAGGGGAAGCTTTTGTTTTTGTTCAGATCATGTTTTCTTACTTGTATTGTGACATTTGACACGCATGTGGAGGCTTGTGACTCTTACTGTGTGTTTCTACACTCATAAGTGTGAGCTTAATTAGAATACAGTATGTGTGCATGCTTGCGTATGTGGGTGCGTGCATAAGTGTGTGGGTGCGTACTCGTGTGAGTATGTATTTGACAGTGTGTGCACACTTGCATGTTCGAGTTGTGTGTGTGCACGTGCATGCGACATGCTGTTGCACATATACACATGATATGCAAGCAGAGAACACATGCACAGTTCTGCGTGTACCTGAGTTAAGTGTGCACATAAGTTATATCTGTGCACTCGCACCTCATTTGGGCATTTCTTTTCACACCTATAGACATGTCATTTGTGTGTGTGTGTGTACGCAAGCCTGTTTTTGTATGGGTGTGTTTGTCCACTTACCTGGCCCCACCTGTTCTTTTAAATGATGGAGCAGCTGTGTTGGCGTTTGTTAGTAGGTGTCACCGCGTAATCTGATAATGTCACCGACGCTCCAGGCTCGGTCCTGCTGTGAGTCCGTCTCTGAAATCGAGGAACTACATCATAAAGCTGGTTTTATGCACCGGAGCAGCAATATGCTGTAAGAGAAAAGCAGCCTCATCGTCAACTTCTGGACAAACTTCCCTATTTTATTTATTCACAGTGCTGTATTTGCTTTTTTTCATCAACATAAAAGTATTCACAAGGTTAGGATTCTTCCACATTTTTAGGAACTTCAAGCCTGATTTTTGAGCAGTAACCAAGCACAGCACAAAAAAAGCATAAATACTGTAACACATGGTGGCGCCAACTAAAGAGGAGACGATTGCTTTTGCACATAATCATGATTAGGTTATAATTAGTTTATAGTAAGAGTGCCTCATTGACACCATGATGATATTCAGTGTTACATTTAATATATTTTAAAAAAAGAAATTTAATCTAAAAGAATTGTATTTAGTGATTATTTATATATATATATATATATATATATATATATATATATATATATATATATATGTGTGTATATATATATATATATATATATGTGTATATGTATATGTATATGTATATATATATAAATACGATATAAAAAAATCGTACAGTGTTCCTGTGACTTTTATGGCACCTTTTTGGTAAATTTAATTATTACATAATGGTCATAATATTGTGATTTCTTTCTTAGACTATAATCACACCATTTAAAATCTGCAATTGTCTCATCCCCAGTGCCAACATTGTACAACCGGGTTGAAATTGAAAAAAAAAATGCTACACAGTACATCCAAGCTTTTGAGAATATAAAGACGGTCATCAGATGGACAGCTAAAGATTGACAGGATGATCATCCACTAAAATCCTGTACTTTTAACATTACACTATGGTGTAGTACAGACTGTTTCTCAATCCCTGTGAAACAGGATGTTCACATTCAACGCTATATTGTAGCTCAGAGCTCACATTTGTAACAGCTGTTTCTGTCAAAAGTGTGCTAAAGAGGGACAGACCCATTTCTGTTGCTTTACCACTTTTCGCTCTCTTTTGCCACTTCTGCTATGTATAGTTCAGGGTCATAGTCCCTGGATAGGATTTTAAAAAAGTGTGTGTGTGTGTAGATGGTGGGTTTCGGAGTCGGGACGCTCTCTCGGGCTCTGACTCAGAGGAATCAGGCCAGCTGTGTGATTGAAGTTGGACTGTGGGGAGTTGAACCAGTGGACCTGAAATAAAGCTGGAATCTCTAATAAGATCCAAAAATAATCCACTCCAAATACCCCAGCATGCCAGAAAGTATTAAGACATCCATCTGTGATGTCTAACCAGTATCCAGATGGGGAAGAAAGGGGTTCTCTTTCTCCACCTCCTATCTATTACTTGCCTACCTCTCCAGACGTCAACAGTCAGATGTCGATCGCTATCTCTGCGCTCTCTTAAGTTGTTCGGATTTTGTTGTCATGACTCCAGTCATTCTAAATAAGGGTCTTGTCAAATTTCCATTCGCAGCATTTGGCAAAGTTTCCATCTTAAATTATGCAGAAACCCCAGCTTTATACATTGATACAAGCACAAATTTGCATTTTGTGGTCTCCAAATACAAAGAATCCTTAACAATAATAATATTTGAAGCAATGTAAGCTTACCCTTGCATTAGAAAACACAATACTGTGGATGTTAGCTCGTGTGATTTCAAAATCGCCTCAGTCCAGGCCTTGAAATGTGTCATTTCGGCCGATGGCCCCTAGATGGCGCCGGTGCAGCATGTAATTTATGAAGATGGCTTCCACGCCACTTCATTGCATATTCTACTACATATTAGCAGAACTAACGTTATATGCTAAAGTACCTAAAGTGTGTAGACATTAAGCCCAAGATGTTTTAAAATTTAAATCGTCTTGTTTTTAAAAAAAAAATACATATGAATAAGGAAGAAGAAGAAAAAAAAACACTAGTTGCGTCACGTGATTAAAAACTATGTTATAGTTTCTGAACTACAGAAACTATATATATATATATATATATATATATATATATATATATATATATATATATATATATATATATATATATATATATAAAATATATAAAATGAACTACATGTTAACAATACAGAAATAAAAAAGTTTATAAATATATATAAAAAGTCGGCTTTAAGGATTATTTTGTTAGGAAAGTAGGCAGGAAATAGTTCGTTTGTCTTGTTACTATAAGCATAGCATGAGCAAACGTCTGAATGAAAACCAAGCCGCCTTATTAGCAAAGACTGGACGTAAAGCTTGTCAAAAATATATATAAAAAAAACCTAGGTTTAAAATAAAAAAGGTTAATAAATTAAATTGTGAAGGGCAAAATACCGTAGTGGCTAACGGGTAAGCGGAGTGATGCAGAAAAATAACGCGCTGTCATTGGTTGAAATCCATTGTTAACGCTGCTGTTTATATCCAATCACGTTGCGTGTTAAAAACCGACTACCTGTTCAAGGATGAGCATAAATTTGTGGACATCTGACAATCACAACAATCTAAGTGTGTTGTTTATTCCAAGTATCTTGATATAATTAATAATTATTAGAGTGGCCCTCTCTAATGCATTTGAAGAAAATAATAAAAAATTGATAAACATATCTATTTTGACTACTGTAATTACACACAGAGGAATTATTCATTCATTCATTCATTCATTATCTCCCTCTTTATCCTATATTAGGGTCGCGGTGGGGTTCTCCATGCCCATCCAGGGGAGAACGTTTCGGGCGCTGGGCAGACAGACCCAGGACAGGGCGCCAATCCATCACTGGACAACATAGAGGAATTAGTCCTCCAAATTTTACACCTGCAGTGAAACACACTGAGTTACGCAAGTGAGCACGCGTACCAGGAGCGGTGGGCAGCCTTGTAAACAAAGCACAGGAAGCAAGATTTTAATAATAAATTGCTATTAATAATATTAGCAATAGAAAGCAAAGACAACATAATGATTTAAATAATCCAGTAATGTAAGTTTTTATTTATATATATATATATATATATATATATATATATATATATATATATATATATATATACCCACTTTATTTGCCACAGGCAATTTTTTTTTTCTAGCTGAATTTATATTTGCTATTGAAAATCTTGCTTAGACCTGGAGAACCAAATATGGTCATAATTAACATGGTGTTCACTACAAAATGGCAACCCGACCTTAGTGGTATGTTAGTAGGGAGAGCATCTTGGATCCTTGCGGTGTAAAATGTGTGTTCTTCTATTGTCGTTTGGGTTCACACTGGATGCTGTGGTTTGTTTCTGCAGTGTAAATTCCCAGTTTATTGGAGATGCTAAATTGTCATCTGGTGTTGGTCGTTTTTGTTAATATTTCTGCGATGGACTGGTGTCTTGTCACACTTTGCGACAAAAGTTGCTGAGGATAAACTTTAGCATCCTCATGACTTTTTTTTGATAAACAGCAGCAGGTTTTTTCTTCACTGTATTTCATTGTTTAATGCCAGTGACCAGGGATTATAATCAATCAAATAATAGCTGCTCTGTGGTGGTACTATTGGGGTACTGACCTTTAGAACAGAGTAAAGGTGATGTACATAGTATGTACTGTAGAACACAAACAGATGGACTACAGTCTGGCATTGGAGAACTACAAAGTCCATCTTTACAGTAAGTGCAACTGATCACATGGACAGTAAGTGAAGCAGAAAAGAGGCATCTCAAAACCAGACCATAACAGCTCAGAGAGCATCTGTGAAATCAGGCATTGATGCGTGCATCATAATTAAAACAGTAATTCATCCTGATGCTGTTTTTGCATTTAAGGACTAAGGAGATTCAGTATTTGATGGTTGCCAGGTTTCCCTGTATGGTAACTGCAGTATGCTTCCTTCTCAGTAAGCAATAATTATTCCATGCATTGTCACTGTGCGACGTTACAGCCGTCACGAGCGGAAGTGTTGCCGAGCGGGAGAATCTAATTAAGTGGATGAAATAAGACACTGTATTGTAAGTAAGGTTTGTAATAAATGACTAGACCGCCACCTGATTAGGGTTCTGTGCGGCTCCATTAGCATGCATCATCCTTTTTTAATAATCTTGCTGCGGTTTGCCAAAAATCCATAATGCAGGAGATGCAAGGCCTTGAAGTGGAAATGAACTGCATTGTGCTGGTGTTGGAGTGGCTCGGCTCAGCCTTTTAACTAGTCAGGAGTGAGGAGTTGCACAATGGCTGCATTCTGGATCTTCAGCGTTTCCCTTGCGCTTTCCATTAAACTTCCGATCTGTTCTCCCATCCTTTCCTCGCTTGGTTAATCAGCAGCAACATTAGAGATGGGATAAGATCAGCAGTAATCATTTGCAATGGCCAAACCTTTTTCCACTGTTCCAGTCCCTGTGACGTTGGTAGACCCCCACTCATCAGGATGACCATAGAGGGTCATGACAGTCATTTGTGTGGTCTGTAAGTGTCTTGATCTAGTACTCGGGCATTATTTAATACCACAGACCGAGGCGCTGGTGTGCTCCTGCTGTCTTCAGGACAGCCAATCGATGAAGCCCTGTTTGTCTCTCTGCTTCGGAGCACCTCCTCTCCTCTTTTACCTGATCGTCAGTCTACTTCTGAGTCCATTGTGTTTCAGGACTGCCGGAGGGAAGCTGTGCCTTTCAGGTCGTACTCTGATACTTTTCACTTTCAGCTTCACAGCACTGTAAAGCTTGATGTTTGTACTGTTAGATGCTGCTGAAGATATTTTTATCTAATCGTGGTGGTACAATGTGGTTTGGGGGGACTTAATGTATTTAATTACCTTGTTTGTACTCTTTTTAAAAACTTTAAGGCAGCATTGGCACACAGATCTATAAGATAATGAAATGCTTGTAATCCACTCATCTGGTTTACCATCTGACTGTCTGTGTGAGAATAATGGGAACATTTAAAGAAGAAAAAAAATGTAAAACTTGAATTATAGTATAGTTTGAAACTTCTAGTTTGGTAACACATTTTAAATTATACTTATGGCCTAAGAGAGCGTAGTTTGTATGTGATAAATATGTTTACGAGACAATAAATTAGCTTCACACATCGTCTTGGTCGCTGTCCTGCTGTTCTCTAGAGGAAGCAGGTTGAGAGACACTGATGATCGATTAACACGGAACGCCCAGTGACCTTCCTAATCAAATCACATTACCTCAGCTGCTCCCGGGTTTAAACCTCATTTGGCATCGATGCCTGGCCAAATTTAGACGCTGTATGATCTAAACAATCTCCTAATAGAGGCGATGGGGCTTAATTAATTCATTTAGCAGAAAGCTCGTTTCAGTGTGCGATGCTACAGGTGGTTGTGGAGTGTTGTCGGTGGCTATCAGACTATAAATGATGCTCGGTGATTGGCCTGAGAGTAAGGTCCACAACCTTTAATGACTTTAAATGAAGGTGAACATCTGTTTCCTGTGGCTCCGTTGCTATAATTAGTGCAGTAAGTCAGAAGGACTGAAACTTAAATGCAATCACAAAGCCTCATTAGAGAGGAAGATTTACTGACTAGATAACGGCATGGCTTTATGACTGCATCCGCTTTGCTTTATTGTATGGTGGGTATGAGAACTGGAATGAAAACTGAGAGGTAAACTAATGTTACATTAAAGCAGCAGTATGAAACCTGTTAATGTTAAATGTTTACATTGTGTTTCTAAAGCAGGTTTATTTTTGGAGCCGATGTATATAATCTCTGAACACAGCTACACACACACACATATATATATATTTCACATAAATCTTTGTGTGCATGCAAGTCTGGACCCTCTGGCTTAAAATCCCTGCTTTATTTAATGTCAAACATTTTCAGTAACACTTTCTTTTTAGTTACTGTATAACTAGTTTAAACACAATTTACATGAAAACATGAGTGGAATATTGACATTTTAAAAAGAACAGACTAAACTTTACCTGGTGGTGAATGTGTGTATGTGCATCACTCACTGTCCCCTCTTATGGTGGCAGGTTGATGTTTACTCTGCAGTGATGTTGCTGTTCCTGCTCTCCTCTCCTAAAAGGAAGATCAGTTTTTAGTGTTCAAAAAGCAGAACTGTGAATGATTAAGTCTTAGAACAGTTTAACACCTGTGGGCCACGACTCTCATGATGTTCAGGGCGTGTCGCAGGCTGCTGGTTAACAAAAATATATAAACTATATTAATAAATGAGTAATTCTGATCTAATTTTGTCTTATCATTGGACAAAAGAGACAGAGGGAGGTAAGCATCAGATGTGTGCAGCGTTGCCATGGTAACCACAATTAGTTTTCTGGTTTCAATCTGTGATTTTCGGAGGCAAGATGGTGAAGTTAAACATTACCCAGAGAATTTTATTGTTAATTTCCGTTCATTAGGAACAAGGTTCTTAGTTTTCTAAATAAAATCTCTTAAATTCACTCTTCAAATTGGTCTCTGATGAATTCTTTTTAAATGAATTTGTTGGTTTGTATTCTATAAAAGTGGGTTGGTACTTAATGACGAGAACATGTGGGTCTGAGACCAGTTGAGAACCGATGGTTTTGATTGTGCAGAACTGTATTACTGCCTTCAGGAGGTCGTTCAGCTCTGTTTCTGCAGTGTTGGAAGCTGCACTGTGTATACACAACCCTCTGCTCCAGGATTTCATGTACCACCCTCTAATGTCTCAGTGTTTAGTTTGTCAGCACCGAGTCTGTACTTCGTCAGTGTGATTCAGTGTTTCTGATCGGTCACGGTGTTCATGTATTTTTGCTCCAGTGTATTGTGGATTTAGGGGCAAATAGCACCGAGGCTTATTCTGTGTTGCGGTTTCTTTTTTTTCCAATGACTGATGCGCTTTTGTTTCTGATGCGTTATAATTTGGTTAACTCTGTTCTCGCTATCTCTCTCTGATTTAATCCATTCTACTTCCAGCTGCAGCAGTTGGAACATCAGCCATATTTATATACACAGACCTACAGACTGGGGGGTACTGTTTGAATTCTCTGTTCTGCAATCAGAGCATTAGCTTAATAATGAATAGTCATCACTGAACAGTCTGTTCAGTCAGAAGTAGAAGTTGATCCAACTGAAAGATTTAACAATTTTTTTTTTTTATTGTGATTGCTATGAAATTTCTACACCGTGCTTTTAGGTGGTGGATGAAATGCTCTGAATGTTCATCCCAAGGTTTATAGGCCCTCAAAGACCCTGTTCCCATTCTTTTTAGAGGTTTTCTGAAGAGTCACTGAATTGAATTGAATACCAGCCAGAGATATGATACTTGTGATCCTTTGACCCATTTCCAAAGTTTCATACTGCTGCTTTAATTCCATTTAAACTGCAGAATTTGGTCGAAATGGTGATTTATCTAAAAAGCAGGGTAATTTTTTTTTTTTTTTTTTTTTAAGACTTGCTCATACTGACCTCATAAATTCTACACCAACAGCCTCCAAGCAGCTTTAGAAAGCCGGTTGTGTAGTCGCCATGGATACGTTTTTCCGGCGTCACTTTAAAAGAAAGGAGGTGACCAGGCCAGGTGGAGATGCAGCTGAAGCTTGTCGATCCCGCAGGCCTAGCATCGCGGTCCCGGCCAGCCGTGCACGCCGGAGGAGCAGTGCTGGTTTTGCATCAGCAAGTCTAACCCAGCGGAGGAGGTCCAGCATCCAGCTGCAGCCGCTGGCCCATGTGGCGACTGCCCATTCACTCAAGAACTCCACCGGCAGACGCCGATCCAGTACAACTGCGCCGTGTGTAAACCCTCGCTTTATTGTACGCCGCAAGAAACGAAACGAGCTGTGCAACATCGACGCTCATCTTCTGGGTCCGTCCATGCTGTTGGCCAGCCTCATCCAGATGACCGAGGAGGACGAAGAGGCCCAAGGTGTGAGGAAGGTGAATATTCAAGGAGAAGTGTCCCGTATTTGTGAAGACGTACTGCTTTCTGAAGGCGACAGTGACAGCCAGTGTTCCACATCTGGCTCCGGATCTGAAAATGGTCAGTACACAGAGCCATATGACGAACGCCTTCCAGAAGAAGATTTGTCCGATCCAGAGTTCAGGAACTCCTCCATTTTGTGCCAACACAACTGCTTGCCGTTGAGTGTGGTGGTCGAGCGGGTCCAAGCCCACCCACTGATCCGTGTGCCACGGTGTCTTCGGAGAAATTCCTCCTATGTGGTACATGAGAGTGGCCCACAGGGACGCTACCGCCGGGGCAGCCAAAGAATGCGCTGCCGACGTGTCTCTACCATCTCAAAGGCAGGAAGCCCATGGCCGGGAAGGGGTCAACCGCTACCCAGCCGTCGGAACTCCACCTGCTGGAAAACTCAGACCTCAATAAACCCTTTAATAGGATCATATTATGACCCCACGATGGAATCATGGAGCGGCTTTATCTCGTATGTAAAACCGTTCCCTCAGTCAAAATGACTGTTTTGTCTTTTTGCTGAACTTTAAATGTCGTTTTTTTTTTCACTTTTAATCCCAAATTTAACTATATGAGCATGTCTTTAAACAATACAGCTTTGAGAATCACTTCTCAAAGTGTTTCGACTCTGAATAGTCTAGTAAGGCTTTTTTTTTTTTTTTTTCTTCAATGCTGACCTTCTAATTCTCCTTCCTGGGGATCTGAGCTCCATGGCGCCTGCTCATTAGTGGCTCTAGAGAACTACAGTGTACAGTGCCATTACTAATCAGTTGGAGCTGATCAGCCAGTGAGCCACCCATCCGCAGGTTGCTAAGTGTCACAGATGTACACCACAGGGATGAAAAATAAAGGTCACAGCAAGCGAGGTTTTGATGAACACAAAAAGCTAAAGTGTGAACCTTTTGTTCTGAGGGCAGTGAGGATTCTTAAACTTAGACAGCAAATTCAGACGTGGCAGTCGCTTTGTATGACATTTCTGTATAAGGGACAAGTTTGGGAGAAATTACAGGGACCTGCTTTGAAATAATAAAGCAGAAAAATACTAATAATACTAAAACTAATAGCGTGTGTGTATGTGTGTATATATATATATATATATATATATATATATATATATATATATATATATATATATATACACACAATATTTATTTCATATCCATGTTTTCCCGTGTCCATGTGGGTTTCCTCCGGGTTCTCTGGTTTCTTCCCACAGTCCAAAAACATGCGTCAAATCAATGGAGTTCTCCAAATTGCCCCATATAGAGTGTGTCTGTGTTAGTGAGTGTGTGCCCAGCAATGGATTGGCACCCTGTTCTGGGTGTATCTGCCCAGCGCCCGAACCTAATATAGGATAAAGCGAAAGAGAATAAATGAATGAATATTTACCATGTATCTGAGTGTATCTGCCCAGCCCCTAAGATCACCTGGTTCTTCCCAGCGCCCGACAGGTTCACCCCTGGATGGAAATCATCAGTGATGATTCAGCACTCCTGGAGCAATGAGGGTTAAGGGGCCCCTAACAATTGGCTGGTTGTCTGTGCTGGGACTTTACATTTTCCACGTGATCAGCGTTTGTATGTTTGTGTCGTTTCAGGAAAGCTATCGCTAAGTCTGGTGTTCAGCAGCTGGGCTCTCCGTCCGGACCTTTGGCCTCGGCAAAGTGTGAAGCTGGCAATGAGATTTCCCAAACAGTTGACTGGGGTGTAAGTTTCCTAATGTTACAACCATGACTGATTTACACTGCCTACGTGGGCAATATCTGTTATCTGTGGGACATTTCGGTTCCATTTTTTTAAATTATCAAATGTGACATGCCATATATATATATATATATATATATATATATATATATATATATATATATATATATATATATATATATATATATAATCCATAATTGTGCTGACGTGGCACTAAATCCCAATTATCTTTTCATTATCTTCTGCTTTATCCTATATATTAGGGTCGCGGGGGTGGTTCCCCATGCCCATCCAGGGGAGAACGTTTCGGGCGCTGGGCAGATACACCCAGGACAGGGCGCCAATCTATTGCTGGGCGCACACACACACACACACACTTTATATGGGGCAATTTGGAAAACTCAATTGACTTGATCCATGTTTTTGGACTGTGGGATGAACCCGGAGGAAACCCACATGGACACGGGGAGAACATGGAAACTCCACCCAGATGGGGATTCGAACCGGGAATCCCTAGCGCTGAGAGGCGAACGTGCTAACCACTAAGCCACCGTGCCGCATAAATCCCAATTATCTATTTATCTTAAAATTATCAAATGAACATAATACAATTTTAGAAGAAAAATGTGGCCATGTCACCACCATCAGCAGAACTGAGGTCACATCCTGCATTTTAGCTGTATTTGTTTTGTGTATGTTCATGAACACCATATTCTCAGTGATGCTTTAAGGGTTGTTTACACGCTATTTTTGCCCAACTCTTTGTTGGTGTTCTGCTTGGCAGGAGAGTGCACAGTATGGACAGCATGTCTGGTCTGAGACCAGTCTTTCTGGAGATTTCTGCTACGTCGGAGAGCTTTACTGCTTTGCCAAATCGCTGGTGAGTCTTCCACTGAGCACATATGCTCTCCCTCCACCTGCTTTCTATTTTTTCTCCACGGCACTGATTATTCTAACGTTCGTTATTTTAACGATCACTGTGTGTTTTAACACAAACTCATTGGAAAGTCAATCAATAGGGATTTGATTTTATGTTTAACATTGCACCTTACATGACTTCAGCATTAAAACTAAATGTTCAGGGAAGAGAGTCTGTTGTTCATTTAAGTGACTGTAGGTGGCGCATGATCCATGTTTTGACCACTTGGTTTAGATCATAAACAGAATATGCAGGTCATGTAGTGTGCAGAGGAGCTGGGTGAGAGTCACATGCTTTATCTGTTATGAGGCCTTTGTTGTGGGTTTCTGGTTTACCAACCCATCAGCAGACCTCTGAGGGGAACTGGAGAACATTCAGGAAGTTTCTTGGTTCTCTAAACAGCATCTGGACGTCCAGCCATCAGTCATGGACTGTTGTTCCTGTGAACATAAGACTACAATCCATTGCAACACTAACACTGATCAATCCCAATGAATATATTCAGAAAGGTTTATTATTGATTATTGGTTTATCTGAATGAGGGACCATCATTACAAAATGACTTGGGAATTCAAAACATAAAATTAAACAAATATTGCACATATGGTATCTGATTAAGCAGCAGACAGATGGACTTTTGTAGTTCTACGATTACAGTTTGTAGTCCAACTGATTGTAGACTACAGACTTTCTAATAATTTTATATACTATTAATTTAATAAAATAATGTGGCTGTTTTTCATTCATTCATTATCTTTAGCTTTATCCTATATTAGGGTCGCGGGAGGGGGGGTTCCCCATGCTCATCCAGGGGAGAACGTCTCGGGCGCTGGGCAGATACACCCAGGACAGGGCGCCAACCTATCGCTGGGCACACACTCACTTACACAAACACACTCTATATGGGGCAATTTGGAGAACTCGAATGACTTGATCCATGTTTTTGGACTGTGGGAGGAAACCGGAGAACCTGGAGGAAACCCACGCGGACACGGGGAGAACATGGAAACTCCACCCAGATGGGGAATCGAACCGGGAATCCCTAGTGCTGAGAGGCGAACGTGCTAAACACTAAGCCACCGTTTACGTGCCCGTGGCTGTTTTTTTTAACAAATAATCAGTGATCATAATTTGCTGCCCGATTAAGCATGTGACTGTGTTTTGTTTTTTTAACAGCAGAAATCTCTGCCTCGCTTTAAATGTGCCGCCTGTAAAATAGCTGTTCACACTGTCTGCATGGACCAGTTGGAGAAGGTAAAATCTGACCATCATGGGCTTGTTCTTATGTTCGTTTCTTGTATTTGTGAACGCTCTGTTTGCTGTTGTTTGCAGATTAATTTCAGGTGTAAGCCATCATTTCGGGATCCAGGCACGAGGAACCTGCGTGAGGTATACATGCTTCCTCACAGTGCAAGTCAATAGATAATTAATGGAAACAGTCTACACTCAATAATATAGGCAGGTGCATCAAGTTCAGGTCGATCCGTTATATTTGCTAAAAATAATTTATAAACTGTACACAGTACATTTATACTGCACGGAAACGTATTATTATTGATCCTCTCTATTATTATGTTTAGTTCCAGACATGGTTTGGCTTTAAAATAGTCTGAGTACTGTGTGTGCTTTCAGCCTTGTACTGTACGACATCACTGGGTGCATAGGAGACGGCAGGATGGGAAGTGCAAACAGTGTGGGAAGGTTTGCTAACTTTATTGATTTATAGAAAATAATGTTATTATAAACCTCTATTTTCTTTTGTTATATAACGTTATTTACTTGGGATCATGCCGGTTGGGTCCTATACTAAAATGATGGTGGTGATGCCTTTTTCTTTCTCACCTCAGGGGTTTCAGCAGAAGTTCTTCCACAGTAAAGACATTGTGGCTATCAGTTGTTCTTGGTGCAAACAGGCAGTACGTATGTCTTCGCTGTGTGTATACACACAATACAACATCAGAATCAGACTTTATTGGCCAAGTATGTTCACACATACAAGGAATTTGTATTTGGTTACAATAGCTCACAGTGCACAATAAAGTGACAGACATACCCAAACTAGCATTCCTCATACACACACACGCACAGACACACCTGTAAACATGACGGTTGTGCAATTTGCAGATTGTATTTAAATAAAGTGCGAGTGCAATACTGTAATGGATAGTTAAATAGGTGAAGAATGGAAGAAGACTGGTTGAGAGTGTTGAGAATGAGTTCAGAAGTAGTGTTTTAATGTTCAGCTGTTCATTAGTGTGATGGCGTGTGGAAAAAAGCTTCTCCGTAATCTGGAGGTCTTGATCCTCAACTGACTGAACCGCCGGCCTGAGGGAAGATACTGGAACAGGTGATGTCCAGGGTGTGATGGATCACGGACGATGTTCTCTGCCCGCTTCCTGGTTCTGGCCGTGTGCAGGTCTGGTAGGGAGGGTAGCTTTATGTCGATGGTTCTCTCTGCAGACCTGATGATGCGCTGTAGTGTAGTGTAACATTAATACAACATTAACATATTAGAAACTGAGGACCATTCTATTATTTGAAAATCAGTATAATGGGATCTGCAAGGAATTTCATGATGGTAGCTCCTGACTGACCTTGGGGCAGCTGTAGGCTTGGGATTAAGGAACCAGCCTTGTGACCTGACGGTTTGATTACTGGTTCCACCAAGTACTGTGGCTGAAGTGCCCTTGAGCATGACGCCTAACCCCAGTTGCTTCCTGCCCACCGCGCCGGGACGTGTGCTCACTTTACTCAGTGTATGTGTGTGTCACTGCACAGATGGGTCAAATGTTGAGGACAAATTACTCTGTGCGTCAGTACAGAAGGCAAAATGGATCACTGACTTCAATCACTTTAATAAAACTTTAAGAGGTTTAAATCTGACTGTGGCGCCAACCTGCCGTGGCACGTGGATCTCTGCTGCTGATTGGTTAAACGAAACTCCATGATGGATGATTGGACGGTGACAAATTAGGGACAAAATCCTAGAAAAAAAAAAACATTTTATTTTTATTTTCATTCATTCATTCATTATCTTCCGCTTTATCCTCTATTAGGGTCGCGGGGGGGTTCCCAATGCCCATCCAGGGGACAACGTTTCGGTCGCTGGGCAGATAGACCCAGGACAGGGTGCCAATCTATCGCTGGACACACTCACTCACACAGACACACACTATATGGGGCAATTTGGAAAACTCAATTGACTTGATCCATGTTTTTGGACTGTGGGAGGAAACCAGAGAACCCGGAGGAAACCCACACGGACACGGGGAAAACATGGAAACTCCACCCAGATGGGAATTCAAACCGGGAATCCTTAGCGCTGAGAGGAGAACGTGCTAAACACTAAGCCACCGTGCCGCCTAAAGGTTGTAATGAAAGTTTAGAAATAAGATGCGACGTCATATGTCAGTATTCACAAATTACCGCACAATGGCTTGACCTCTCCAGCTTCAAAACCTCCATGACACATGCGCCGACAAAAAGATGTTGCAGTTGGTACAACAAACCTACATCACTCCCTCCACCCACCAGCCATTGCTCTTTATTTGTAATGCATTAATCCACACTAAAGTCACCTCCTAGATCTCCGCTGTTGTTTCCACTGTTGTATTCTCCACATACTTGAGTTTAACACAACCGTTTGAACTCAAGGCTGATTGATGACTGTGCATCTGATTCGCAGTACCACAATAAAGTCACATGCTTCATGCTGCAGCAGATTGAAGAGACCTGCAATCTTGGCGTTCACGCTGCAGTCATAGTGCCTCCTACCTGGATTATTCGAGTTCGCCGACAACAGGTACGACTTCGTCTCTACTGTATATTAGTTCAGGTTTTTTCTGTTGGTGCTAAAGGTACACAGTGTGGCTAAAAATGTCTTGTTTCAGCCTGATTGTCCCAATATACAGTATCAGTCAGAAGTCTGGCCACGCCCTCTTTCTGCTCACCTTGTTGTCCATGTTCTCAGTTCCACTTCCTGTGAAGATGCACACATGCTGTGTACGTCCCCTTTACTCTGTTCTAATGGTCAGAACCCCAATTGTACCACCACAGAGCAGGGATTATTTGGTTGGTGCATTATTCCTATCCCAGCAGTGTGACTGAGGTGGAGAAATGAAACCCCCCACCACATCAGTGTCACTGTAGAACTGACAATAAACAATCCACCACCCAAATGATACCTGTTCTGTGATGCTCCTGAACAACAGAGAACAGAGAACCAACAGGGGACTAACAACAACAAAGAACAGAGATGGACTACAGTCTGTAATTGTAAAACTACAAAGTCCATCTATATGATAAGTGGAGAAAGTAAGAAGGGGGTGTGTCCAAACTTTTGACTGGCCCATGATAACATAACTCCACACAGAGTTCCAACAGCTACACTACTGAAAAAAAAAACTAGAATGAACTAGTTAGGCATTTCAACGATCTTTTGTTCACATCAACAATGACATGACCGCATACCGTCTGCCCCTGTAGTAAACATCCTCATTTTTGTTTTATTCTGTTAAGGCATCTCTAAAGTCAAGCAAACGGAGGAAAAAGACATCTTTGAAGAGCAAGGGAAGCAAAAAAGGGCCTGAGGTAATTCACTTCATCCATCATAACTGCAACGTTGATTAACTGAGTGCCTGATTTGAATTTAAGCTGCTCTGAGCGCATTTTATTAAAACGTCCTCAACCCGGCATCCTCTGAATAATAGTGGGCCTTTGTTCTCCATCTCTTGTGCCAGGACGGTAAATGGAAGCACTTTATAGTAAAGCCAATTCCCTCCCAGCTCATGAAGCCGCTGCTTGTGTTTGTAAATCCAAAGAGCGGTGGAAATCAGGTCAGTCCAATCCAAGAGGTGTTTTATTGTGTTTGTGGGTTCTTCATGAAGCGTGTATTTACAGCAAAACCATTTAAAACGAACAAAAATCATGCTTTCTGATCGTCACAGGGATCGAAAATTATCCGCTCGCTCATGTGGTACCTGAACCCACGGCAAGTCTTCGATCTATCTCAGGGGGGTCCTAAAGAGGGGTAAGTACTATTATATTTGGTCTCAGATTTGTACAGCGCATGGTGGGGTAAAGGTTAGCACATCCGCCTCTCAGCTCTAGGGATCCAGCTTTGAA
The DNA here is from genome assembly GCA_019802435.1 of Corydoras maculifer. NCBI lineage: Eukaryota > Metazoa > Chordata > Actinopteri > Siluriformes > Callichthyidae > Corydoras > Corydoras maculifer. The sequence goes on from JAFMOD010000188.1 coordinate 349,262, forward strand.
CTCCGATCTGGGTGGAGTTACCATGTTCTCCTAGTGTTCGCCCTGGTGTATCTACTCAGTACCTGCAACCTCCCCTGGATGGGAATGATGAACCCTAGTGTAGGATTAAGTGAAAGATAATAGATGGATGGTGTAAAGCTAATGTAAGGTAAATAGTGACCTGCTCATTTAGCAAAAGGTTTTATTTTTTTATCTTAATATGATGATTTCATTTATTAAAGTTTATTATTTATTAAAACAGTCTTGCCCCTAAATGCCTCATTTTGTAGTTTGTATTCAGCCCTCGCTGGTCATGACGATGCTATTGTGTTTACATCTCGTGAGCGTGGTTTATCTTTCCTGTGACGCTGACAATAACACCAGTAAAACAACAGGACATTTATATTTACAGCCTGTAGCCGATGCCCTTATTCGGAGTGACCCAGATTAAAGGCCTGACACGTGAGAACAACTGAGGGTTATGGGTTTTACTTGGTATTTAACTTGTTGGTTAATATCAAGTATTTTTTATTTGTCATTCCACAATATAAAACACAGTGCAATATATGTGGAACGAGACAGCGTTACCAGGAACAAGGTGCTATAACAGCCAACACAAAGTGCACATGTGCAGACACAAGGAAATAAAATTTTTACAATAAATACAGGACGATACACAGTACAGTAAACAATAAACATTCAAGTAATGAAGAAAAAAAATTTTTTTCCTCCCTTCAAGTAAACATTCAAGTAATGACGAAGTAAACCCTGAGTTTGGTTATTGTCAACAGTTAAATATAACTTATTAATAGTTTAGTAACTTTAACCACAAAGCCTCTTCGAAAAGCAAGAACCATGATTTAGCCCACATGACGAACCTTTAGACAACCTCATAAATCTTAATAAACAAATCGTGATCTAAACGCAGTCTGTTCTATGGCCTTATTTCTTGAGGACTCATTTTTTTCTGTTCCCCTTGCTTTTTAAGGTTAGAAATGTACCGCAAAGTTCCCAACTTGCGCATTCTTGTGTGTGGAGGAGACGGAACGGTCAGTATCATTACAGTGTTATCACCAGCAGTACTAGAAACTGTAGACCCGTGTGTTTACATGTGGGATTTACTGCGTGTGCAGGTCGGCTGGATCCTGTCGGTACTGGACGAGCTGCAGCTGAATCCTCAGCCCGCCGTTGCCATCGTCCCTCTTGGCACAGGAAATGACCTCGGCAGAACGCTCAACTGGGGAGGGGTGAGGAATACTGCGCTCATGTGTTCCATCCAAACACAGACCGCTAAACTGATCATTACAGGCAAACCAGGGATAATTAATGTGTGTGTTCTGTGGAGAGTTTCCCGATCTCCGTTTCAGTAAATTAATTAAGCAGTCATAATAGAGGTAGCAGAGAGTCAAACTATTACTATTAGTAACTGTAGGTTTGTGTTAGTTATGTATAGTATGGGAGGCGGCACGGTGGCACTAGGGATTCCCGGTTCGTATCCCCATCTGGGTGGGGTTTCCATGTTCTCCCCGTGTCCACGTGGGTTTCCTCCGGTTTCTCCGGTTTCCTCCCACAGTCCAAAAATATGGATCAAGTCAATTTAATTCTCCAAATTGCCCCATAGAGTGTGTCTGTGTGAGTGAGTGTGTGCCCAGTGATGGATTGGCGCCCTGTTCTGGGTGTATCTGCCCAGCGCCCGAAACGTTCTCCCCTGGATGGGCATGGGGAACCCCTTCTAGACCCTACAAGAGGATAAAGCGGGAGATAATGTGTAGTATGGTGTGTATGGGTGTATGACTAGTAGCAGTGGTAGTGTGGATGATGGTAATAAAACTGGATGTGGAGATGTAGTTGTTCTTGGGGTGGTGGGAGGGATGTAAAGGCGGTTGTAACTAGTATTACTAGTGGCAGTAGTGGTTGTGGATATTATCATTGTAATAGAAGTAAGGGTTAGAGATTTAATAGTAATGGCTTGGCATGGTGTTGGGTGGAGTTGTAATAGTTTGATATTGTAGTGTAGTGTAGTATAGTAATATGTGGTGTAGCTGTAGAAACACTGGTGGTGTTAGTAATTCTATGAGAAGTGATCATTTGCATGTTCTTAGGGTTACACCGATGAGCCAGTGTCCAAAATCCTGTCTCATGTGGAGGACGGGAATATTGTGCAGCTGGATCGCTGGAACCTGAGTGTGGAGCCCAACTTGGAGGCCATAGAAGAGGAAAAGGACGAGCACCAAACAGACAAGGTTGTTTTTAAATTATAGTGCCTCATATCACCTTATTGTATTTATGAACGGAGTCAGGAAAGTATTTACCCCTCACTGGTTTCCTGCAACTCATCCCTAAATTTAGCTCCCTATCGATGTGTTCAACAATTACTTCAGTTTGGGATTCGACGCCCACGTGACCCTGGAGTTCCATGAATCCAGAGGTTTGTTTATTTCCATTTTTTTTTCCTTTAAAATTGCAATTCACTAACCACATGACCGCCTCATGTGACCTGTCTGATGTTGCAGAGGCCAAACCTGAGAAGTTCAACAGCCGTCTCCGGAACAAGATGTTCTATGCCGGGGTGAGTGATGGGGTTGGAAAGGCGGAGGTTTCTCAGGGGTGAATAATTCAATGATGTAATTTAATTTAACCCTTTGTTCCAGACGGCGTTCTCAGACTTTCTAATGGGCAGCGGCAAAGACCTGTCCAAGCACATTCGCTTAGTGGTGAGTGCTGAGCATTTCCTCCCATCACTCTATCACAAACTGTCCAGCTCTGACACATAATTCATATTTTTAGAGATACAGTACCAGTCCAAAGTTAGTCCACGCCCCTTTCTTGCTCCATTACATATTTCCTCTACTTATCATACAGATGGACTTTGTAGTTTTACAATTACAGACTGTAGTCCATCTGTGTTCTTTGTTGTTGTTAGTCCCCTGTTGGTTCTTTGTTCTCTGTTGGTCAGGAGCATCACAGAACAGGCATCATTTGGGTGGTGGATTGTTTGTCAGTTCTGCAATGACACCGATGTGGTGAGGGGGTTTTAGTGTAGCAGTTTAAACACCTCAGTGACACTGCTGGGATGGGAATAATGCACCAACCAAATAATCCCTGCTCTGTGGTGGTACCAGTGGGGTCCTGTCCATTAGAACAGAGTAAAGGGGACGTACACAGTATGTACTGTAGAAAACAGACAGATGGACTACAGTCTGGAATTGTAGAACTACAAAGTCCATCTTTACAGAAAGGGGAACTGATGTGGAGAATATGTAGAGCAAAAAGGAGGCGTGTCCCAACCTTTGAGTGGTACTGTCAGTGTATTAATGGTGGTTGTTTTGTTTCTGCTCATGTTGTTTAGTGTGACGGAACAGATCTGACCAGTAAAATCCAGGATCTGAAGCTGCAGTGTTTGCTTTTTCTCAACATTCCCAGGTGAGAGCTCTGTCATAAGTGTCCTAGGCCAAGGTCAGCTGTTGTCATGGTTACCTCGTTGTGATACAGGTTTGCTCTGTGTTAAAGATACTGTGCCGGGACGACGCCTTGGGGCAATCCGAGTGAGCAGGACTTTGAGCCTCAGAGGCACGACGATGGCTTTATTGAAGTTATTGGTTTCACTATGACATCTTTGGTAAAATCACCATTTCAGCTAAGCCACCGTGTCGCCCACTTAATATCACATGGAATAAAAAGAATACAAACAAATGTGAAATACTATTTTGTTTTAGTTGTTCATTGAAATGCAGTGAGTATTCATTCTGAATGTCCCATAGGCCACGCTGCAGGTTGGAGGTCACGGCGAGAGGCTGAATCAGTGCCGTGCGGCAACCCTCACCACCTTTAAACCCATACCAGTGCAGGTGGATGGGGAGCCGTGCAGACTGGCCCCCTCCGTTATCCACATTACTCTCAGGAACCAGGCGAATATGCTACAGAAGACTAAGAGGAGAATCTCCCTCCCACAGCTGAATGAGTAAGTGACCCGTGCCATGGTGGGATTACTTAACTGAGACTGAAATGAGGAAAAAATGTAAAGAGCCTTAAACTCATCCATGCAAACAAAAAAAGTTTTAAAAAATGTATGTAATGTGTATTCATTCATTATCTTCCGCTTTATCCTTTATTAGGGTCGTGGTGGGGTTCCCCATGTCTATCCAGGGGAGAACGTTTCAGGCACTGGGCAGATACACCCAGGACAGCGTGCCAATCCATCACTGGGCACACACTCACTCACACACACACTCTATATGGGGCAATTTGGAGAACTCACTTGACTTGATCTATGTTTTTGGACTGTGGGAGGAAACCGGAGAACCCGGAGGAAACCCACGCAGACATGGGGAGAACATGGAAACTCCACCCAGATTGGGATTCGAACCGGGAATCCCTAGTGCTGAGAGGAGAACATGCTAACCACTAAGCCAGTGTGCCGGCCGTAATGTGTATTATAAAAAAAATTAAAAAGTCCAAATGTTGCTCATTTGTATGAGTTTGTGGACATTTTTTAAATGCGAGCATGTGTGCATGTGTATATTTGTGTATGCGTCGATGCGCATACAATTTGTGTATGCGTGGATGCATGTCTGTTTTTTATTGTGTACCTGTGTGTGCATGTATATTTGTGTGTATCTCTGTATGTATTGCTCAGTGTGTGTGTGTGTGTGTTTTAGTCAGCAGCGTGTCTCTGAACACTTGCTCATCCAGGTGAACAGAATCAGCATGCGTGACTACGACGCTCTGCACTATGATAAAGACCAGCTGAAGGAGGCCTGTGAGTATCACGACCTCCCTCATTCTCACTTCATTAATCTGTTAAAGGTATTCAGATGACTGTGGGCTTTAGCTCTCGGGTTCAGCTTCATATACTGTGTGTGCTTTATTCTCGCTCCTCAGAAGCTGTGCTCTCATCTCTGGGTCACAATTGAATCATTTCGATTCTATTTCAATATACAAGAAAAAGGTCACTGTGATCCTTTCACTTTTGTTCTCACAGCGCCGGGACTCGACAAATCGGAATCATTCACGAACACGATCTTAAAATGATGCAGACAAATATATAAACACGTGATATATATATATATATATATATATATATATATATATATATATATATATATATATATATATATATATATATATATCCCCCCCCCCCCCCCCCCCCCCCCCCCCCCCCCCCCCCCCCCCCCCCCCCCCCCCCCCCCCCCCCCCCCCCCCCCCCCCCCCCCCCCCCCCCCCCCCCCCGAGATTATTTTGTGCATTATTCTTATTCCAGTAGTGTCACTGAGGTGGAGAAATGAAACTACTGCTACACTAAAACCCCCTCACCACATCAGTGTCACTGCAGAACTGACAATAAACAATCCACCACCCAAAAGAGATGATTTACAGTCTGTAATTTAAAAACTACAACGTCATTAAAGTTAACGTGAATGTCAGGAAATAATTGTACAACTCACTGTTTCCTAGCTGTTCCTTTGGGGACCATCTCAGTTTTGGGGGACAGCGATCTGGAGACTTGTCGGCTGCACATCGAGAAGCTGCAGGAGGTACAGAGCTGATTCTGAAACATAAGACAGATGTGTTTAAATGAGCATTTCCAGGAACACTGCCTTATTTAGAAACAACAAAACAGTCTGTCAGGATTCATCAGTGATGATGAATCGATTTCCTCGGTCTTGGCAGGACTCACGTCTAGTGGCTGGTGTTTTTCAGGAGAAGCGTGGTGTGAACTCGGACATGGCACTCTTACCAAAGCTTTCACCCAAATGGTGCTTCCTAGATTGTAAGCAAAGTTCTGAAATGACCCATTACGGCTGTTAATGTGGATTTGTGTTTCCTTGATTATAATTGTACTTTTTATTTTATATATATAGCTACAACCGCAGATCGTTTCTACAGAATAGACCGTGCTCAGGTTTGTACACCAAGATCCCCGTTGTTCACAACATAATATTTCTTTTTTACTGGAACTATAAATTCTTATCTAGTAATAAGCATCCATCCAGACATTTGTCATAACCTTCATCAAAAAGAAATTTTGGAAATGCATGAGTTAATATTTGGTGCTTATGAGATAACTCTATGGACCATGAGGTATAAAGTAGAGGCCACCGTATAGTCAAACTCACTATGATCTACACTTTAGTGTTTCACAGAGTGTAAACACTAGCAAACTGAAGAAGAATACAGTGTACTATGAAAAAAACCCTCATATATACCCCCCCCCCCCTATATACATTCATTCATTATCTTCTGCTTTATCCTATATTAGGGTCGCGGTGGGGGGTTCCCCATGCCCATCCAGGGGAGAACGTTTCGGGCACTGGGCAGATACACCCAGGACAGGGTGCCAATCTATCGCTGGGCACACACTTATGCACACATACACACTGTATATGGGGCAGTTTGGAGAATTCAATTCACCTTGAGCCATGTTTTTGGATTGTGGGAGGAAACCGGAGAACCCGGAGGAAACCCACGCAGACACGGGGAGAACATGGAAAATCCACCCAGATGGGGATTCGAACCGGGAATCCCTAGTGCTGAGAGGAGAACATGCTAACCTCTAAGCCACCGTACCGCCCTAAATTACTTTAATATTGAACTTGATTGATTTTTTTTGTTGAAGGGAATTTAGATTAAAAAAATCATTTGCATATGTGAACTAGTTAATTTGATTAATTATTGCTAATGAATTATTTCTAATAACAGTACTCAGTATTTAACTGTCTTCTCCATCGTTTGTGGTTCCAGGAACATCTGAATTATGTGACTGAGATTTCACAGAGTGAGCTTTTCATCTTGGACCCAGAGCTGGTCACCAAGGAGACTGTCGGCACATCTCCAGGAATGCCAGGAATGGTGGATACTTTAGAAGAGAACGTTGACAGTCCTGAGCAGTTTGCCTTTCCGGTCTGTCCTGCTGGCCAGCTATACCGGTAATCATGCAACAGCGTGTTTAAAAAGGCACAAACAACACATACTGTGTGTTGCTTCCTGTTTTTCTATATTGCAGATTTTACGGTTCCTAAAAAGTATTATGTCCAGACTCGGGATGAATTATACTACAAAGTAAAAATCCTGCTGCTCGGTGGGTAAAAAGAGGTGACTGAAAAATTCAATATGCAGCCATGGATAGCCAAGAAAAAAACGTTACATTTGTTTTAAAATTCTTCTACCCAATGTGGTGTATTTTGTTTTCTTTTTATGAGTTCAGCAGAGTTAATAAAGAACATACTGCAGGTCAGAAACAAGCGAAGGCAGCAGTGCTGACGTAAATTTTTAAAGGCTGTTATAAGTGAGAGGTCGATTTAAATGAGTGAAAACGACCAGGTTTATGTGTGAAGTCGCTGCTTCATGCCGTCCGGCAGACGTAAGCTGTGGGCACCTGGTTCAAGTTGCTGAAAGAATTTGAGCTGCTGCCAGAACAGTGTCTTTAGAGGCACTGCCAAAACACAGATGGTTATTCTTTTAGCTGGAAAATTGGAAACATGCTCCATTGCTAATGTTTAAAACAGAAGGTCATACAGCTTAAAAAAAATGAAGGTGTATTATTATTAATTATTATTACTACATCATGCCTCTAATGATCATATGTTGCTAAGCACGTTTATTCTTAGTTCTGTTCTTGTCATCTGGTAATGTCCTGTTAATTACTCTGTGCAATGACGGAGGAATCTTATCTGATTAATTAATCGTACTCGTTTCTGTTCTTGCAGGTCAGAAGATGGAATTCAGAAGAAACTCGATGAGGGTAAAATCTTATGTTGGTGACTTTATAATCACGTATATGAGCAGTGTTCAGGAAAAGTGCTAGTTTGATGAATGAGGGAACCAGTGTTGAGCATTTGTCTTACTTTTGTGCTATGTCTTTGTTATTGCATCTTCTGGCTGCAGGGGGTAAACCTTTCAAAACCTGCCATCCATAACAGGATATTTAATTTAAAATGTGTATGCAGAGCTTCTAGCCTATAAATAAATTTTGGACTTTATTAATTCCAGCGGGGCGGCACGGTGGCTTAGTGGTTGGCACGTTCTCCTCTCAGCACTGGGGATTCCCGGTTCGAATCCCCATCTGGGTGGGGTTTCCATGTTCTCCCCGTGTCTGCGTGGGTTTCCTCCGGGTTCTCCGGTTTCCTCCCACAGTCCAAAAACATGGAACAAGTCAATTGAGTTCTCTAAAATTGCCTTATATAGAGTGTATTTGTGTGACTAAGTGTGTGCCCAGCGATGGATTGGCGCCCTGTCCTGGGTGTATCTGCCCAGTGCCCGAAACGTTCTCCCCTGGATGGGCATGAGGAACCCCCCCCCCCACCCTAATACAGAATAAAGCGGGAGATAATGAATGAATTAATTAATTCCAGCTGTGTGTCAACGGTCTGTGAACTGCCTTTTATTTTTCGACTTAATAACTTAATTATTGTAATTAAGTTAATGTACCCAGGGCACATTAAATAAAACTTAATGTACCCAGGGCAGTTTTTAGTATTTATATAGTATTTATGTAACAGGGCAGTTTTTAGTATTTATATTGCCATTTTATCTTGTTGTTTGGTGTTGGTCTTTAACTGCATTAACGCTGAGTGCTGATAAACACAGGCTTCTCTCAAACGTATCCGTTTTAAATCCAACCAGCTGCACGAGCATAAACTGCACCATCCCATGTGGAGCCAGGAGCTCCGCGAACTGTGATCGCATGTTGCACTTACGACGTGGAAATAACTACAGTTAAATTAGTCACATGGAATCATTTAAACGTCTAGGTTTAAGCACCCGGATTTTAAGACCGCCATAAATCTGTATAATAAATAGGATTGTAATGGGAGTCAGGATTTTTTATCACTTTTTTTAACTACATGATAAAATTGGACTTCTGCTGTACAGTGATATTTCTTTATTTTTTTTTCTTTTTAATATAGAGACTTTTAAAATGCTCGTTGAATGCGCAAAATCTGGTAATTTGGAAAAGGTATGCCTTCTATTGTTATTTATTCAACTTGCCCTTATTATAACCATTAGTTTTTAATAGTAATAAAGGTGTCTCTCTCTCTCTCTGTTAGCTAAAGGAGCTGCATAAGAAAGGTGCTGATCTCGGCTTATACGACACACTGGGCTGCACTCTGCTACACCACGCTGTGGACAATGGCAACAAGGAAATGGTTAAATATATCATAACGAATGGTAAGATGACAACAGTGTTTTTTTTTTTACTGTTGAGCTATAATCTCACTTGAGCACTAATTGCTCCCATTTCTCTTTTTTATGAGCAGCTCCACTGAGTATTCTAGATGTTACGGAAAAAGAGAAGTAAGTTGAGCTGCAACAATTTAAACATTTCTCAAAGGGGACAGTTCGGGCACTTACGACACATTTGGGTTGCACTCTAGTCTGTTCTTCTGCAGACGTAAATCCCAGAAATAGGGACTGCCACCATCTTAAGACACAGCCTCCAGGTCTTAAGCACTGGTTCTAGGTGTAGGGGAAGGCAGGAGTCAGATGCCAGGGTATGGCCCCGCCCACCATGTTCAATAACTCAACAGTTATAAAATCCTGTCTCTAAGGTGATGAAAGGAAGCTGTTGTCAGTGTTGCTTCTGTGTACACGGCAGCTGCAACACTCATTAAAGAGTGGGGGGGGGGAGATAGCCATTTGTCCTCAAATATTTTGATGGTCATGGTTTAAATGTTGCGGCACGGTGGCTTAGTGGTTAGCACGTTTTCCTCTCAGCACTAGGGATTCCCGATTCGAATCCCCATCTGGGTGGAGTTTCCATGTTCTCCCCGTGTCCGCGTGGGTTTTCTCCGGGTTCTCCGGTTTCCTCCCACAGTCCAAAAACATGGATCAAGTCAATTGAGTTCTCCAAATTGTCCCATATAGAGTGTGTCTGTGTGAGTAAGTGTGTGCCCAGTCATAGATTGGCACCCTGTCCTGGGTGTATCTGCCCAGCGCCTGAAACGTTCTCCCCTGGATGGGCATGGGGAACCCCACCGCGACCCTGATATAGGATAAAGCGGAAGATAATAAATGAATGAATGGTTTAAATGTTTACATCTCAGTTAAATAGATTGTGTGTGTGATCTAGAGGCGAGACGGCGCTGCACAAGGCCGCAGCTCTGTGTCACAGGACCATCTGTGGTTACTTGGTTGAAGCTGGAGCTTCTCTAATGAAGACTGATTTACAGGTAAGAGACAAAAAACAGCGGGATATGTCGATAGTTAAACAGGTGGTATGTTTTAATTGGGTGGGGCGGCACAACAGCTTAGTGGTTAACATGTTCACCTGTTAGTGCTGGGGCTCCAAGTTTGAATCCTGATCTGGGTGAAGTTTCTGTCTTCTCCCTGTGTCCACATGGGTTTTCCAGTTTCCTCCTACAGTCCAAAACATGAATCGTAAATTGGCTGCTCTAAATTACCTATATAGGCGGCATGGTGACTTAGTGGTTAGCAGGTTCTCCTCTCAGCACTAGGGATTCCTGGTTCGAATCCCCATCTGGGTGGAGTTTCCATGTTCTCCCCGTGTCCGCGTGGGTTTCCTCCCATAGTCCAAAAACATGAATGAAGTCAATTGAGTTCTCCAGATTGCCCCATATAAAGTGTGTTTGTGAGTGTGTGCCCAGCGATAGATTGGCGCCCTGTCCTGGGTGTATCTGCCCAGCGCCCGAGACTTTCTCCCCTGGATGGGCATGGGAACCCCCCCCCCCCCCGCGACACTACTAGAGGATAAAGCGGAAGATAATGAATAAATTACCTATATTGTGTGTGTGTGCATCCAGTGATGGATCCCATGTATCCACCATGTGCCCCAAAATGTTCTTCCCTGCACAGCTGGGTTGAAGGACAGATTACTGTGTGCAAGTACAGGAGACAAAATAGATCACTATCTCTCTTCAGCCTGTGTGCAGAGGGTGTGATGTAACTCTTATGAATTAGCCAGTGCCCAGTCTTGATGGTGCCCACCGTATCCATGATGTTGAATCAAATTCCTTCACTGCTTGGTCTCCCTCACTCCACCCCCTTTTCGTTTTATCCCCATCGTCAGGGTGACACTGCAAAGGCCCACGCCGAGCGAGCTCAAGACTGGCAGCTGGCGGAATATCTGGAGAACCGTCAGCACCACCAGATGATCCAGAGGGAGGACCACGAGACGGCAGTGTGACGTCTACAATCATCCTCCACCGGGACATGAGGCTACATCTATGAGTGCGAGGAGACGGTCCTTCTAATCACAATGCCAAAAAACTCAACGTCCTTGTGTATGCTCGTCTTGCGCTGGAAATGCGTTCTCCACACGCTCGACACGCAAAACTTTTCACACCCTGTTGATTCAAATACACAACATACATGTTATTGTGGTAGAGAGAAGGTTCTAGAGCTTCCTGTTGTTGAAAGGAAGAAGTTACGTGTTCTGTGTGTTAGGACCTTTTGCTTTTAATAGAGAATTACAGCTAGTTTCAAACCGTCGCTGTGACTGAATTCACGCTGGAGGGCCCCGCAGCATTTAAAATCGTATCTTACACTTTTATCTTAAAGCGATTTTTAAAGCGTTTGTATTTGAGTTACTAAAACTTCCGAGGTTTTGTTTTTTTTCATGATCTTTCGATCAAACTGTAGAATTCTATTGTTTATACTCTGCTTATAGTTTATATTACTATCTTATATTGCGCTTAATCGCCTTGCAAGCAATAATTATAAGGAGAATCTTTTTGTAGGAAGGATCACCAAGCAATTAATGCATCTCGTTCTGTGTGAGATCTCAGATACTTAGCATCATTTTTCATTACTTTCATACTTTTGTGGCTCCTGTAAAGATCAATGTTAATTACAGCACTCAAAAAAAAAGCATTTTAGATAATCACCTGCTGTGTTGCAACATTTTGGACAAGGCCTTCTTTCTGTTCTAGCAGTCGGTTCCTCTGCAGGTCCTAAATTACGTGACCATGAATGTGTCCTCAACACCACTGGACACCTGTGACATGAATCAGAATGACGACCTGGAGTTTGTGGTTATTAGCGATTTCACACATTACTTTTACAGACACTACAAAAGTTTGTAAAACAAAAAAATATATATAAATATATATATATATATATATATTTATATATACACACACATACATACACGTAAAAGTCTGTTCTTTAAAAGCATGAGGTAGTCGACACTGAAAAGGCAGCTTTGAAGAACCAGTGTGATTTTGGGTCAGGCTGTTTAAATAGGCAAGGAACTGATTTTACAAGATCAACCATAATTCCAATTTCCACCACCACGGATCCAGTGACTGATGACCTTAAAGAGCGGAAATATAGTATTCAGACTTTATTTTATAGTGTGTTTTTGTGGTGAAGGGAGGGAGGCTGTAATACTAGCTACCCAAATAGAATCAATATTTTAGTATACAGATTGATGTACGGTTTAGTATATTTTGCTACTCGCGCCTGTAATGGAGTGGACACAATCATTCTACACCCAGGAAACATTTTCCTTTATTTTTAATTTCACGTTGTTCTGATAAACCTGGCCGTGTTCTGATTTTGTGGGTTTTCTGCATTGTCAATTGTTAATGCTCCATTTCGAGTTGCTGTGCAATTCAAAATTTGTGTGTGTGTGTGTGTGTGTGTGTATATATATATATATATATATATATATATATATACACACACACATACATACATCATAAGCATTTTAAAAATGTGTGAATACTAGTCCTTGTCTTTTAATTACGTTAACTTGGTTATTGGTTATGTTTTATTTATAATAGTTCAAAGAATTTTTAGGTAATTGAGAAAAAAAGTTTGTCAAGTTGTTCACTGGGCTTTTTTTTTGTCTTAAATACAATAAAAAATTACAAACACATTGCTCACTGAATCACTTTTGTGCAGTTTGCATGTTCTTCTGCAGGAGCACTGTTTAACTTTAGTCCAATACTCAAACCACATGCAAGTCAAGCAGACTGGAAATACAATGTTTTTGTCTTCTGCTTAATCCTATACGCTGGACTAGAATTTTTCTTTGGAATCAGTAATCTGTGTATGTGTTTGATTTGACTATGGAAACTGCCTCATTAACATTACTACATACCTGTATTTTAACATGTGAAATCCCACCTGTACCTGCGTGAGTTTACTCTGGGGACTTGGTTTTCATCCTAAAAGCCAAAGACATGCCATTAAAAAAAAAAAAAAACAGAAAAATACTAAAATTCCACTGTAACTGTACAGGAACTGAACTGTTCCTGTTATCAGACTGTAAAACAAAAAATAAGCAAATCATTATACACGTCTATCTCAATGCTGATTTAAAAACAATTTCCATAGCAAATATTTTCAGTGAAAAAAATTGGTGAAAAGTGGTTCAGACTAAAAAAATCTATGATTCACCTTAAGGAAACATTGCGAGAGGCCTCTAAATGTTTTTTATTATATATATATATTTGGACAGTGCTATATATTGATCAATATTACTAAATGAATTATTTATTGTATAAACAGCAAATAAATATACAGTGGGTTGCAAAAGTATTCATACCCCTTGAACTTTGCCATATTTTGTCACATTACAACCACAAACATAAATATATTTCACTGGAATTTAATGTGAAAGACCAACACAAAGTGGTATACAATTGTGAAGTGGAATGAAAGTTATACATGAATCAACAATTTTTTTACAAATAAAAAACTGAAAAGTGCGATGTGCAAAATTATTCAGCCCC
>JAFMOD010000188.1:363527-380660 GCA_019802435.1 Corydoras maculifer
AGGGGGGCTGAATAATTTTGCACATCGCACTTTTCAGTTTTTTATTTGTAAAAAAATTGTTGATTCATGTATAACTTTCATTCCACTTCACAATTGTATACCACTTTGTGTTGGTCTTTCACATTAAATTCCAGTGAAATATATTTATGTTTGTGGTTGTAATGTGACAAAATATGGCAAAGTTCAAGGGGTATGAATACTTTTGCAACCCACTGTATAGCTATACACAGATACTCTACATTATCAGCAAAACCCTTAAACATAGAAATCGCTGGGGATTACAGCACGTGGTGTTTGGCTGTATTCTAAGACGGCACATGTTAAAACTGCTAAAACTGTGAAAATTATCACTGCAGCTTGTCTGATGAGCAGATGAGAGAAGCTCATTGATAAACTCCAAAAATGAGAAACCTTGTAGGTCAGCCAGGGTAACTAATCTTCCCCCTACAGAGACTGGATCTGGAGTGGACAGATACTGCTGATCTTTGAGTCCTGCATAATTAATAATACTGCTTGGCTCTTTAATAGGCTTTAAGCTTTGTTCAGTTCACCAAACACATTAACCTTGTTTGATTATGTTTTGCTATCCCTGTATTGCAAATACGCACACAAAACACCTACATATTCAGACACACACACACACATACACACACAAATATATATATATATATATATATATATATATATATATATATATATACATACATACATACATATATATATATACATACATACATATATACATACATACATATATACATATATATAAGTGGCACGGTGACTTAGTGGTTAGCACGTTCGCCTCTCAGTGATTCCTGGTTCGAATCCCAATCTGGGTGGAGTTTCCATGTTCTCCCCTTGTCCACGTGGGTTTCCTCCGAGTTCTCCGGTTTCCTCCCACAGTCCAAAAACATGGATCAAGTCAATTGAGTTCTCCAAATTGCCCCATATAGAGAGTGTCTGTGTGAGTGAGTGTGTGCCCAGCGATGGATTGGCCCCCTGTCCTGGGTGTATCTGCAAAGCGCCCGAAACGTTCTCCCCTGGGCATGGGCAACCCCACCGCGACCCTGATAGAGACAAAGCGGGAGATAATGAAAAAGGATAATGAATATATATATATATACACACACACACACATCAGTATTGCAGTGACAGGGGGAGTGTAGCAGTGCTGCTGTACTTTAATTTCTCCACCTGAATGACACTGCTGGAATAGGAATAATGTACCAACCAAATAATCCCTGCTCTGTTGGGGTCCTGGCCGTTAGAACAGATTAAAATTGTAGAACTACAAAGTCCATCTTTACTGCTTTACTGTAAGTGAAACTGAGACATGAACGATAAGTGGTACTGTATGAGCTGGTAGCCTGACCATCATTAAATAAATCCCATCATACAGATGGATGATCTACAGAATGGGCGACACCCTTTCAGTCTGCCCTGCTCCTGAGTGCGTTGTGCTGTGTTGTGCTGTGTTGTGCTGTGTTGTGTTGTGCTGTGCTGTGCTGTGCTGTGTTGTGCTGTGTTGTGCTGTGTTGTGCTGTGTTGTGTTGTGTTGTGTTGTGCTGTGCTGTGCTGTGCTGTGTTGTGCTGTGTTGTGCTGTGTTGTGCTGTGTTGTGCTGTGTTGTGCTGTGTTGTGTTGTGCTGTGTTGTGTTGTGCTGTGCTGTGCTGTGTTGTGCTGTGTTGTGCTGTGTTGTGTTGTGCTGTGAGATGTAAGAGGCCAGCAGTGTTTTTAAAGCAGTCCAAAGGCACCTAAGATTACAGAACGCTTATCTAGTGGCTCAGGAAAGACGTGGCCATTAAAAATAGCAACAGATGAGCTTCGAGGAGAAACTTCATCCAAGACAGACTGACGAAACTTGAGGTCACGTGTCCCTGACGTCTTCGTGATGCTGAATGTAAAGACCAGCTCAAACTAGTTTTCCATAACAAAGAGTCGCGCATCGGAGGTGGAGGTGGAGCTGGAAGCTTTCGGAAAGCAGCGCACATACACGCACGACCTCTCCAGTGCTAAAGGACCTCTCCCCAGGCGACAAGGCAAGTAACACTCATTATTAGAATCATTGCTAGAATGAAATAAAAATCCGATTCTTCTGTTAATGCGACACCACGCCTGCGCAACTATATATAACCAGATGATCTATAGGGAGCTCGGTTTTATTCTTTACGCTCTGTAATTGTTCAACAAGTGCAGGGTTGGGGTTATACAGGGTGCGCGGGGTGGATTTGGGGGAAAGCTTGTGCGTGCGCGCGGATCCAGAGCGTCGTTCGGGCGCAAATCGTGCGCCATTTGAATGGATCGTGCGCTCCGGATCCGTAACGGCGCTTTGTGGCGCACATCGGAGCGAACGCCGCGCACTGCGCGCCGGCTGCGGGCTGCTGGAGGCGTGATGGAGACGCGTTCCGGCGGGGTGACCCACTTCTTCTGCTGGCGAGGCAGTCCGTCGGGGCATCTGGTCGTTATTAGAAACCGGAGTAGGCTGTGGATGGTTCTCTGTGCATGGTTCTCTGTGCATGGTTATCTGTGCATGGTTCCTAAAGACGGGAGGCTGTAAGCAATCAGCTTAAACGCGCTCGACAGTGAACTCGGCGCTCCCGAGAGAAGTTCCATTGAGCGCTGCCAGTTTGGGCGGCTGCCCAGATCTGCGCGCTATTTTAATTGGCAGCTTCGCCCTGAAGCTCATACTGGTTATAATTCACGTCGGATATCCAGTCATTTCCTCGCAATTTTCAGATCACCATAATGTCGGATGGAGCCTCCGATCTGGCAATGCCAAAGCATCCAGGCCCCGGCTCTCCGCAGGCGGCCAGCGTCCCGCCGCTCGGCCACAGAGCTGTTTTTGTGCTTCCATGCAAATAAGCCCACATTCTGCATGCTTGCAGAGAGACACGGCATGGGATCAGGACTCGGGCCCTTTCCCTTTTTTTCAGGGGGAAAAAAATGGAAGGGGGGAGGAAAGAAAAAGTAGAAGAAGAAAAGAGGAAGAAAAAAAAAGAAAAAAAAAACACAGGCGAGAGCCGCCTTTTGTTTCCAGCCACTGAATCAAGCTCCTCTCTCAATCCAGCCTGGAGGCCTTTAAGAGCGCCCCACTATTCTCCCAAAAAAAGGCCCTTACATTTATGAAGCCGGAGGAGAATGCCAGTGAAAGAGGGACTGCATTAATGGGGGCAATGAAAGGGAGAAGTGATGTGTTTGTGCAATCCGGGAGGGGTGAGGCAAGAAGAGGCACTTAAATAAAGCCACGCACACTAGAGGCTTGCTATGATGTTATTAGAGTCCAGTGCTTTGTTGAAAAGAAACATTCATCATTAGCTCTATTTAAACTGCCAGGGCTTTTCCTTCACCCCCCCCTCCTATCTCTTTTTTGCATGTTTGATGTGAAAAGGGCCCGGTTCAAATGCAACTGATTAATGCTCTCTTGGAAGTGGTGTTTTTTTCTTGCTGGCTTCATGTCAGGTTTCATGTGAAAGCACAAGGGGTCATAAATGCCATTTCAAGTGGTTTTACAGCGTCTCCGAAGGTGTTTACAGACTAAACACTGTACTTCCTTATTTCCGCAGGGCGCACATCTAAACTGCCTTCAGAAACACTGAAAAATCCTGGATTTATGGGTTAACCCAAATCAGATCATGAACATGACACTATAATAATAACGACCTCATAACGGGAGCGGCACAGATCTCCAGATCTGCTGTTAGCACTTTGTACTATAAAAATCAAAATGTCTGTTGTATATTAAGGTTTTCATTTTTTTTGCTTGCTCGGCATTTCGTGGTGTGGCTGCAAAAGCCATTTATGACTGAGCCACTCGTATAAAACGCTCCACTTGAAAGAGGCGTCGGAAGGAAACCAAACAGATACTGGAAATCTTGATGCAGCCATGCATGGAGCCTGGAATTATGGTTAATGTAGAACAGATGTCGCTGGCAGATGCCGAAGCCAACCGGGCTACACCGAAGACGTCCAGTGGGAGTCCACAACATAGTGTTTAGGGAGAGGACTAAATGAAACAATTTGCTTCTATTGTCAGTTAAAGCTAGTGTTTAGAGAAGCTGAACTGAGAACTAAAGCGCAGAGGGAGAGGATGCGTGCAGGTGAAGTTGGAATAGTGAGGTTATTACGCTTTAATGAACTGGCACAATTTGATCTCTCCACCTTCAGAATCATTAGAATTCTGATTCACCTAATAACTGAGCTCACACAATTTTTAACCTAATCTCACGCTGCTTAGAGACGCAAGTACACACTTGGTGTTATGATGAGACCTTGTAGTTCCAGCACAGTGTAGTACTGTAATACACATACACACACACACACAGACATATATATATATATATATATATATATATATATATATATATATACATACATACATATATACATATACACACACACATACATATATATATATATATATATATATATATATATATATATATATATATATATATATATATATATATACACACACACACAGTGATAGTTCTATGCTTCCAACTTGGTAACAGATGTTGGGTGAAGGCCCTTACCTGTTCCAGCAGATCTTTTTCCTCATGACAAAGTGGAAAGTTCGAAACTCCAATAGCCTCTGGCTTAAACTGGAATGCTGATTACATGCCAGGTCGTCTCACTGACGCATCACTCTCTGACTCTTTAATCCGAACTGCAACAAATTTCCACAGACATTTCGGAATCATGGTGAAAGCCATCCATAATCTTTTCCTCCTGTAAATACAACAGAATGAACTGGGACGTCCACAAAGTACCTAAAGCTGTGAAATGTATTGATGGCCATAACTACACACTTTACTGCAGTGTAAGACACACTTTGTCAGAGCGTCGAGTGGAAATCAGAGGAGATCTCTTAAAGACAGTGTTAGCTAGAAGTAAGGAACCGATGCATCAGGAGACATGTTTTTGTTTATTCTGCACTATTAAGATTCATTTGGAATAAAGTGAGTGCAGCAGCTCCGACCTTAAAGTCATTATTTTAACCTGTATTTCTTGCTACACTGTGTTTTTGTTTTTATGCTGTTTCTTATATGTTATTACTGCTTATTGTTCACTTCTACTGCATTTTCATTGGCTTCTGCAATACACTGATTTCCCTATTAATAATCGATCATATAATTAGGATTAATAAAATGATCGATTGATTAATCAATCTTGCTGTTTTATAGGATGAGGAAAATTCTGTCAGCAGTGATCGTGCTGCTTATGGCTCTGACTATTACTGTGGAGGCCAGGAAAGGTGCGCGCACACACGCACACACACACATTTGTTTTTATGTGTTGTCTGACTTTATATAGACATTCCATCCATTAGTGCAGACTTAACCAAACCTAAAGTAAATGCAACCACCGTAACACTAACTCACTATACAACATGATTTCATCTTAAAACTAAAAGATTTATATTGTTTACACAATTACATGAGGTCTCAACATTGAGACTGTAAACAGGTTTCGGTTCCCACTGCGTTATATATACACTAGCGTACACACACACACACACACACACACACACACACTCACACACGACTGAGTATTATAATTCCCTCTACTCCATTAGCTCAAAGCAACATTACAAAAACACAACTTTTAAATGATACACAGCCATATAACAAGCAACAACGTTATCTCCATTATTATATCTTCTCCCCAAAAGCCTGTTCCAACAAGATGGAACCGCTCTCTCCTGGGCACCATTTTTCAAAAGATGTGCTCAACAGCTCATGCACCAGATTATTGTTTTCAGTTCTCACAGTATTTTGGCAACATTTAATTTGGCAGTTTAAGATGTCGCTGTTGAGATAACTTCTAAGTGAAAAACTGTGGTTTTAATCACTTATAACATTAACCACAAATAACCTGACTGAATTTAGCTCCCAACTAATTCCCCACACGGCGGCACGGTGGCTTAGTGGTTAGCATGTTCTCCTCTCAGCGCTAGGGATTCCCGGTTCGAATCCCCATCTGGGTGGAGTTTCCATGTTCTTCCCGTGTCTGCGTGGGTTTCCTCCGGGTTCTCCGGTTTCCTCCCACAGTCCAAAAACATGGATCAAGTTAATTGAATTCTCCAAATTGCCCCATATAGAGTATGTCTGTGTGAGTGAGTGTGTGCCCAGCGATGGATTGGCGCTCTGTCCTGGGTCTGTCTGCCCAGCGCCCGAGATGTTCTCCCCTGGATGGGCATGGGGAACCCCACCGCGACCCTAATAGAGGATAAGCGGAAGATAATGAATAAATGAATGAATAATTCCCCACACATCAGCACTCCCACCCACCACACGTCCACTGAGACTCCGAAAGCTGCGTGATTCCTGTGGCTGCACACACAATGCTACCTACCACTGCTGTATTTTTAACCAATCAACAGCTGTCGTTTAAAGACCGTGAATCCCACCACTGTTTATTTTCCAGTTATAGAAATTCCACAAACTCTTGCTGCAGACCAATTATGTCAGACCCACATCCTCAGTGTTTGCAGTTAAACATGACACCTCAATAAAAAAAAAATAATAATAAAGTCAATGCTGTTACATAGAAATGGACTTTTTATGGAAACATGAATATCCTGTATTGTTCACTGTTCATGGGTGTATCTGTCCATGAAATGTTCTTTCCTGGAAGGACATGAGAACCCTCCCGACCCTTGTGTAAGATTAGGCAAAAGATAACGAGTGTTGTTCAGTGTTATATAAGCTCAAACTGAGCTTTGTGGAGAAAAAAAAAAACTTAAAATGCTTGTAATAAATCCCTTTACTCTCATAGATAAAGTAAAAGATACGAAAAAGGACGGCACTCAGTGCAGTGAGTGGGTGTACCAGAAGTGCGTGCCCAACTCTGGAGACTGTGGGCAGGGAGTCCGTGAGGCCACCTGCAAAGACCAGACGAAGAAATACAAGTGTAAAGTCCCATGCAACTGGAAGAAAAATTTCGGCGGTATGCATTAACATAGATTTTATTTATTTTAATATATAAACTGTTCTTTTACATACATACATATATATATATATATATATATATATATATATATATATATATATATATATATATGTGTGTGTGTGTTTTTAAAAATACTTTGCCCTTTAGCTGACTGCAAGTACAAGTTTGCCCGCTGGGGTGAGTGTGACACGGCCACCGGCAATCGGGCCCGATCCGGAACCCTGAAGAAAGCCATGTTCAACCTGAACTGCCAGCCGACCATTACAGTGTACAAGCCCTGCACTCCCAAACCACCCACCCCCAAGAACCCAGTTAAAAAGAATAAGAAAGTAATGGAAAAGTGAGTAGTGCAGTGCATCCTTGTGACCCCGCCCCCTTAATACTCAAGTGTTTTTGAGCACGTTAATGGCCACTGATTTGCAGTGAGGGAAAAACTGTAACCTTATCTATCGATATTTCAGTCTGTCTTTTGTTGGTAAATATTTTGTAATAATTGGAATAATGTAGACTCTCTTAACTGTAATTGACCTTTTTATTTTACGGATAGAGAAGCACACAGTCGTTGTTTACTAAAGACGCAGGGCGATGAAAGCGCAACATTCCTGGCCCTTTGGCAAATGATCTCTGTATCACAGAGGTATAGGAAAAGATTTGGACTTAAGCACGAAGCATTGGATGGGAAAGCTGTACGCTCCCTGTTAAAACCTGACATGTTTAGCAATAGTGAACCAGCAATGATCTATGCTTCTGATCTATTTCTAGATTTGTAATTGATGTACAATCAAAATGTCATTATTAACTGATTCCTTCTTCAGATCTGTGAATAAATCTGAGGTTTGTTTTTGGAATGGCATTCTCCTACTGCTTTCTTTCTTAACCACACACACACACACACACACACACACACACCACAGAGAGGAGTACAGCTCAGACAGGATGCCGCCACCATCGCAGCAAGTAACAATTTTCCAAATTAGGCCTCAGGTGAAAGCCACGTCGCCTGGATTTCCATTTGCCCACTTCCTTAAAGTATAGGGAGACATAGTGATCATTAGAGAACATACTAAAGATACTAAAGAGGATTAACAAAGAACGAAGACAAACAGATAGACTACAGAATGCAATTGTAAAACTACAAAGTCCAGATCTGTAAATATCATACAATCAAACCGATGTTATGACATAATTAAGAAGCTTTCCTGGTTGATTATTTGGCCAAATTAATTTAGTTCTATTTAAACAGTAAGTAAAGGTAGAACCCATTCCCAAGCGTTCTGTGGATTGTGTCTGGGCGCAAGTTCCTGCATGAATTAGGACATTTAAGCCTCAGGTGCTACAGCACATTCCAACCAAGCAAACCCCATCATAACAGAGTGCCAGGTTCTAATTACCTTCTCAGGTAATGTCAGGACAAGCCAGCATCAGGAGTGTAATCTAATGGGGTTTCACAGAGGAAAATAAACCCATTACCAGCAGCTGCTATGCCAAGAATGGAGTGGAATTCCTTGCTGGTGACGAATAACCTGAAGTGATTAATCTGGAGCCTGTGTTCAGACTGATGGATGGTATAATAACAGGGTTCAGTCTGAGTAATAGTCTGCTGTCAGGTTTGAGCAAAGGTCCTGCCACCTGGTATGAAGCACACACCAATGCGAAGATGGAGTGAATATGAAATACAAGAACCACATACCACTGTGGAGTGGTAATTCTGTGGTTAACGTTTTGGGCAATTTAAAGGTGGTGGGTTCAAATCTCAGGTCCTCTGAAGTGTCCAGTGTGGGCCCTTGAGCAAGGCCTTTAACCCTCATTGCTCAAAGGCCGCTGTATCATTACATTTACATGACATTTGGTCATTTAGCAGACACTTTTATCTAAAGGTGAGCACAGGGTTCATCACAACATCCCTGGAGCAATGAGGGTTAAGGGTCTTGCTCAAGGACCCACACTGGTAACTTCAGTGGACCTGGAATTTGAACTGCCAACCTTCTGATTGACGGCCCAACGCCCTGACCACTGAACTATCGCTCCCTTGATAACCGCTGAGCTACTATATTCACAAGCTAATAAAATACTGACAAACTTATCAATTCATTGCATTTAATCAACTCAAATCACATTTAAGTAAGTGGAAGTCAAACCTCCTTTCTTTGCCCTAATCATAAAAAAACACTGAAGTAATTTACTAGCTCTGACATTAATATTGGTGGCGGCACGGTGGCTTAGTGGTCAGCACGTTCGCCTCTCAGCGCTAGGG
The DNA here is from genome assembly GCA_019802435.1 of Corydoras maculifer. NCBI lineage: Eukaryota > Metazoa > Chordata > Actinopteri > Siluriformes > Callichthyidae > Corydoras > Corydoras maculifer. Next base: position 372,733 of record JAFMOD010000188.1, read on the forward strand.
ATTCCCGGTTCGAATCCCCATATGGGTGGAGTTTCCATGTTCTCCCCGTGTCTGCGTGGGTTTCCTCCGGGTTCTCCGGTTTCCTCCCACAGTCCAAAAACATGGATCAAGTTAATTGAATTCTCCAAATTGCCCCATATAGAGTGTGTGTGTGAGTGAGTGTGTGCCCAGCGATGGATTGGCGCCCTGTCCTGGGTCTATCTGCCCAGCGCCCGAGACGTTTCTTCCCTGGATGGGCATGGGGAACCCCACCGCGACCCTAATAGAGGATAAGAGGGAGATAATAAATGAATGAACATTAATATTGGCCAGTAATATTATGGTCTATAGTCTGCTGGGACAAAATTAAACAGTAATGTAATTTTAATCATCCAGTCACATGCAGGAGATAAATGCACACAGAACAAAATGTACTCGGTTCCCAACTTACATACTGACCACAAAATGTGATCTGAGGCAAAAAAAAATGTAAACCCTGAGCCAGATTGCCATATATGGGCATAATGAGTACCACAGAAGGATGCACGACTTCTGTGCTCTATAGTCTGCTGGGACAAGATAAAAAAAATTAAAAAAAATAAAAAGAAAAGGTGGTAGAGTAAGACAGCTGAAGAGTGTCTCTCAGATGAAAAACAACATATATTTAAAGGTGCAGCAGCAGTTAGGACTAAATTTAATCTAGTAGCAATTACAGAATACAGAATTAATGCTTATATTTTATTTCTAAACACCTGTATGCAGTTATGACTCACCTTGGACAGCGCCATCATCATTTCTTGCAGGATTCACCATCTCTAAGATCTGCCAGCTCTGAAGAGGCCATCATATAATTGAGGGGAAAGGCTTGTGATGCACAACGTCACCACTAGACGCCACTATACACAACACAATGCTTTGATACTAAGAAAAGATACATCAAACTTTTAAGAAATTACAGGTAGAGGTAGTGGGGAAAGAAGGGGGTTACTTGTGTGTGTGTATATATATATATAAATAAATGATATACATAACTGCATATTTTTTAAGACATGTAATCAAACCTGTGGAGAACAAAGAAATTTTAACACAACCCGAGGCAGCTCGGTGGCTTAGTGGTTAGCACTAGGGATTCCCGGTTCGAATCCCCATCTGGGTGGAGTTTTCATCTTTTCCCTGTGTCCACGTGGGTTTCCTCCGGGTTCTCCGGTTTTCTCCCACAGTCCAAAAACATGGATAAAGTCAATTGGGTTCTCCAAATTGCCCCATATGGAGTGTGTATGTGTGCGTGAGTGTGTGCCCAGCGATGGATTGGCACCCTGTCCTGGGTGTGTCTGTCCGGCGCCCGAGGCGTTCTCCCCTGGATGGGCATGGGGAACCCCCCCGCAACCCTGGTATAGGATGAAGCGGAAAATAATGAATGAATGAAGAACACAACTCGAGAAATATGAACAAACCTTTAACCAAATAATTGCCATCACTCAGTGTCACTCACCTATTTGCTGACTTTGCAGGTTTTTGCTTTCAGAAGTTTTAGCTCAGTTCCCCCTTCGTCCAAACTCAAGTTCTCGTCGTTTATGGAACCTTGTAAAGTTCAGTGAAAGATAAAAGATGGATGGACAGCAGGGTGTCTTCCACGAGCCACCCATGTTTCTATAGTAGCCACACCACTCACTGTCAGTGGCCACCATACTGGTCAAGGGAACTGCCATTTGTTTCTAATCTTGCCACTAAATTTAACTCACTATTTAAACTGATTAATAAACCTTCATGTTGTTCAACGCTCCCGGTCAGGCCACACAACCGTGTTTAATAATTCCAACCACAGGCGTGATTTCAATGTTCCCATTTTATTAAATCTCTTTTAACCATCATAACACTGGATCTTTGGCGCCCCACCGCAACACCAAACCCTTATTTAGCTACTTAAACACCACGATTTTTCTTTACGACATGAAAGAGGCTTCACAAGGACTCGTGTTCCCGGTTTCCACGAACACCCGCACTGACCCAGCAGTGAGGCCGTCGAACGAGGTCCTCCATCGATGCCATCTTTTGCACATTCTGACGGACCTGAGCTTTACAGGGAAGCCTAAAACTCTAAAAAATAAATCTCAGCGAGAAGACACGAGGCGTCTCCTCCAACTCGAGTGTGTACTGCATCGGCGCCGTGCGGGGCGACATCACCGGGGCTTTTCCACCTCGCTGCGGCTGCGGAACGGGCCGTGCTTTTACACTGCGGGTGGCCAACATCGGCTCCGGCGGTGCACTAGCGAACATCATCGAAGACTTGAGGACGCGTTACATGCACTTTGTTAAAAAAAAACAACATGTTTTGCTCGTTTGGTCAAATTCTCACAACGTTCTGATGTTCTGTACAATGATGCAGAATGCAAATCCTACACAAGAGTATCACACACAGCATGTGCACTGTGATTCAGACTAAAACCATAAAACCACAAAATCAAGAGTAAAACGACAAAACGCAGGCGAGTCTTCCTCCTGGTAAGCGCCGCCTACAGCGGCCGTTGTGGCGTAGCAGGTCACCGGTCTGTGTGCCGGCGGGTTGGATGGAAAAGCCCTAACAGAGGTGCAATCGGCGAAACGCGTTACAGGAGAACTGAAAGCAGAGATTCGGTCAGATAGCAGGTAAAGTCCAAGATGCACAGAGTTCCCTAATAACATCCTAATGTAAAAGCCCCGCCTCCTTCTGTGCATCGCCGTTGTTCAGTTCTCAGATCAGTAACAGTGTTAAGGGGAAGCAGAAGTATTAATTTAATCAGTCGCTTGTACGAATCAGATGAAGTGGAAAATAAATATGAAGGTAAATAAACATAAACAGCACCAAAGAAAGATATTCTACTTCTAATATCTTAATCACTCACTCAAAACCATTTAACGCTTAAAAGATTCGGCGCTCTCATTCAGTCCATGTCGTTGGTGACCTCACTGACGTAGACGTCACCCGTTTGCTCGAGTACGTCCGTTTCCCCAACACGTCTCACTACTGGGCTAAAAGTGGGTGTGTCCAGGTTCCAAAGTGGAAAAAGTCATATGGTTCGCCGAATGAAATCAAACTGAAACGTCCCAAAGAGGACAGGGAGGACTGGGTTCGGACCGTCAGTCATTCACCGCTTTCGGGCGGAGGCACTCGGCCTGGGCCACGACCGCTCATGCACAGTAGTACACGCACACGCAAGCACATGCTCCCTTGTTTAGCGAGTGGGGAAGGCAGGGGGCAGCGCCGAGCAAGCTGGCTGCATCTGGGTGCCACGAGACTCATATTCATTACGATTCAAGTATGGTTCACGGATACGCCCGGGTCTTTATAAACAGTCTTGAGAGAACCCGGGTGTTTAGTGCAAACGGGCACGAGCGGCCTCGCATGCGCCGACCGATGGGGTGGAACTGACGCCTTCACGGGTCACTCGCAGTACGGAGCCGTAGGGTTAGGCAACCTGAGGGGGGGCGGGAAACTGCAAGGGAACCCAATCAGCCTACATGCAGTTCGATGTGTCAGCGACTGCCGGACTGATCTATATAAACAAGAGATTTAGCTTTTAACATCTAAAGATCTAATGGTTAGGAGGGGTGGTGTTATTTTCTATACATGGGTTCTGAATAAGCAAAAAAAAAAAAAAAACTAAACCAAAAAAAGGATTTCTGGTAAATAAAACAAAACCCTTGGAGACAACCAAACATGGTCCTGTACCCTGGTTCAACTAAATCTGAAGTAGAAGCCCACTGTGATGGAATGATCGAGCGTCCAAGACTGAAAAGAAGCAGGAGCTCAACTGAAGTGCAATGACCAAGTGCAACAACGAGGGCGTCGTAATGAAGAGCGTCTCACGCAAGGAGATGGACTTGGCACTCGTTCTTTCCTAAATAAGGCTGGCGGCTGGAGACAGATACAGTTCTGCCCTCTAGAACCCATTAGACTGCATCCCATCAGGACTATCTGCTGTATGGGTCATCAGGATAATCCCTGCTGCTGCCCTGGCTGTTGTTGTTGTTGTTGTTGCTGATGTTGGACATGTACAGGCTGCTCGATGAGGAATGAGGCTGCTCATCCTCCACCACTTGCTCTGTGTTGACCGAAGGCACGGACATGGAACTCGAGCCCTGCGCGGCAGCAGAAGACCCCCCGGTGCTGACTGAAGGGCCCGCGACGGGTTCCAGCCTAGAGTCCGAGCTGCTTTCCCCACTGACCGGAGGGTAACTATGCTGCGGGGCCCCGGCCGGCGTCTGGGAGCCGCGGTGTATGCGGTGGCTGACGACGATGTTGTTGCCGAAGCCTCCCATCGAGGCCATGGTGGTGCTGCGCTCTCTCTGCACCACCGCAGTCATTCCGCCCTCTGCCATCAGGCGCCGGATCCGGCTCAGAGCGTCTTCACTTGGTCCAGAATCCATCTGGGACTCACCTGAGAGGGAGGAGATGGGCATGTGAAGAAATGCATTTATAAATTAAACTTTTTTTTTTAATAGTGTGTTTATAAGTGTTTTATAAAACCAAAAAGGAACTCAAGGGTTTGTATTATTGTGAATAAATCACAGGAAAGCGTCTGGCGTAAAAAAAAAAAAAATAAAATAAAAAATAAAAACATTTACAGACTTACCTGTTTAAACAGGTATTTAGGCAAATGGGCTAGCCAGTAGTCTTGGTTGTTTGTGTTTTTATGTTTTATGTTGTGTAAATTGTGCTGTGGCGGCACGGTGGCTTAGTGGTTAGCATGTTCTCCTCTCAGCACTAGGGATTCCCGGTTCGAATCCCCATCTGGGTGGAGATTCCATGTTTTCCCCGTGTCTGCGTGGGTTTCCTCCGGTTGCGTCTGGTTTCCTTCCACAGTCCAAAAACATGGATCAAGTTAAGGGAGTTCTCCAAATTGCCCCATATGGAGTGTGTATGTGTGCGTGTCTGTGTGAGTGAGTGTGTGCCCAGCGATAGCTTGGTGCCCTGTCCTGGGTGTATCTGCCCAGCGCCCGAAACTTTCTCCCCTGGATGGGCATGGGGAACCCCCCCACCCCACGACCCTAATAGAGGACAACGCGGAAGATAGTGAATGAATGAATGAATAATAATGCTGTATTCTTTTAATGCGTTTCTTCTTTTTTATATTTTATCCTTTTGTAAAGCACTTTGTGGCCTGTGCCTAAGAAAAGTGCTATATAAAGTTTACTTACTTACTTCACAATAATACACGCCGTCTCGCACCTTATTGCTTTAATATATAAATAGCATGTCATATCACAGCATGTCGTGCTTCTAATATACTGTAGATCCATCCTCTGACTTTTTTTTTAACACTAAAGCTTGTGGTTCTATAAATCATGCAAACATTCTGAAGGAAAAGAGCAGAAGTTCTAACAGATGTACCCTGGCTGGTGCTGGGTGAGGGGGTAGAGGAATCATGGGAAGCAGCTTCATGAGTCAGTGTTTCTGCCAGCTCACTTTGTTGGCGAGTCTCTGTGCTGGTGGTCTGTACCTCACCAGCCTCTGACGCTGGAATCAGAAGAGGGCGGTATGTCACTTAAAAGCATTCAACCGAATCGGGTAACAGAGAGCATTGTACTGTACGTCTCGTACATGGTGGAGGCGTGTTCACGGTCTGAAACCCATTCGTCGAGGGCGGCTCTCTCTCCGTCTGGGTCTCCGCGTTCTGCTGCCGCACCACAGGGGTCTGGGTGCCCTGTGAGGTCACAGAGGGAGCCGGTTGCCGGGGCTGCAGACCGATTGCACTCATCAGACCCATGTCTCTGTCCAACCTCCAGCCGGATCGACTTGTCCTACAGCAGATGACGACAGATGAAACATTTAATGAAACATTGCGTACAGTGTTAATCTGTTCCTTATAGATCAGATAGCGGCGGCTGTCCTGACCCTGGCCGTTCAACGCCCCGTGTGCGACTGCTGCTGCTGCTGAACAGAGCATCTGAGCTCTGATCAGTCGTGCTGTCTCCATCATTACGATAATCGCTGCAAAACACAAGCCCACACATCCCATTAGAATATTTTTGGATTTTTGCTGTGTTGCATTACAACACTATTATTTAAAAAATTTGTCTGGTTCCTTATGATTTAGACACACAACCGATCGCAGGCGGCACGGTGGCTTAGTGGTTAGCATGTTCTCCTCTCAGCACTAGGGATTCCCGGTTTGAATCCCCATCATCCATATTCTCCCCGTGTCCACGTGGGTTTCCTCCGGGTTTTCCAGTTTCCTCCCACAGTCCAAAAACATGGATCAAGTCAATTAAGTTCTCCAAATTGCCCCATATAGAGTGTGTCTGTGTGAGTAAGTGTATGCCCAGCGATGGATTGGCGCCCTGTCCTGGGTCTATCTGCCCAGCGCCCGAGACGTTCTCCCCTGGATGGGCATGGGGAACCCCACCGCGACCCTAATATAGGATAAAGCAGAAGATAATGGACAGATGGACAACCAATTACAAGGTTTTTAAAAATCCAAATATTTTAGGGCAATTATATACTTTGTGGGGACAGTTTGGGCCAAATAGGGGCAACACAATGACCAGGATGACAATGTCAGAGGTCTATGACTGGTAAGTAGAATGACTTGCTGGATGTTTACACTTACACAGGTCTACAGATGACCAGGTCTCCTTTGCTGGTACCATAAGCAAGACCCATACCAGGCTCAGGCAGAAATCGTGCAGAATTAATGCTCACGTGTCGCCGCTGGTCCGGCGCCATGGGGTACACCACAGGGTAAACCATCTAAACAAACACGGTGGCATTAAAACACACAGCGTGCAGGGTTAAATAATCATCAGTAAATCCAGGAGCCATGCTCACCCTGATGGAGGTCTCCCCACCGTGGGGATGCTGCAGACGGAACACTTGTGCCACCATGTGGTCAGTGGTAGGGTGAAGGAGAATCCTGCGCGAGGCCAGACCGACCATCACGTAGCAGCCCATCGGAGACAGACTTACAGAAATTGCGTTGGGACCTGAACATATTGGTAAACAAAGGAGAACATTCATTCATTCATTATCTCCCGCTTATCCTCCATTAGGGTTGCAGGGGGGGGGTTCCCCATGCCCATCCAGGGGAGAACGTTTCAGGTGCTGGGCAGATACACTCAGGACAGGGCGCCAATTCATCGCTGGGCACACACACGCATACACACTATATGGGGCAATTTGAAATACTCAATTGACTTGATCCATATTTTTGGACTGTGGGAAGAAACCGGAGAACCCGGAGGAAACCCACGCGGACACGGGGAGAACATGAAAACTCCACCCAGATGGGGATTTGAATCGGGAATCCCTAGCGCTGAGAGGAGAACATGCTAACCACTAAGCCACCGCGCCCCCCACAAAGAAGAACACTACAGTTTAAATTTGAAGTGTGCTGTGCATGTTTCTTAATACAGTGTATGATTTATTTAGTAAATACTAATAATTATCTAACAAAAGAGGTCAAAACATTTGAATATTGAATCTATAACAATGATTAGTTCTTAGACAATGCAAACTCAAGATTACATGAACGGCACTCCAAACTCAGTTACACACTTACCGAATCGCTTGGTGTACAGCATCTCCCCAAGGTTGTGAGGGGCGAGAGAGTAGATGGCAAGGACGCCTTCATCTGCAAACCCTCGCTGACTGCTGGGAATAAAAACAGCCAGCAGCTGCCCATCTGCCGAGATATCACAGCTCGCATCGTTGTAGATCTTGCAGTGTGGAACCAGGACATTCACCGAGGCTGCAGATGTTACAGTACAAAGAACGAACATCGGGATTCGTTACACTGATTAAACAGTTCACTCTCAAAACAAACTAAAAAGTTAATTACAGCAATTAGATAAAGTTCAGGTTTGCAGTTCCTTATAATTACAGACCGAAGGTCAGAGATAACACTTTTTAAAATATTAGTTGCTTATGTCCAAAAACAGCAAAAAGCTCATTCATTCATTCATTATCTTCC
>JAFMOD010000188.1:382653-525582 GCA_019802435.1 Corydoras maculifer
AGCAGTGAGGCCAAAATATCAATAAGAACGTTACCGTCTGAGTGAATCCTCGTCTGCATTATCCACAGACACGTCCGGGTTTAAGGAGTCTTGTGCAGTGTCGGTTGACGGGTTGGTTGCTGCTTGCTGATACACTTGTGTCCACTGTCCCGTTTCCTGATTATACACCAAGCCACTCGGTATGGGCTGCTGCACCTCCTCAGTGGCGTGTGGTTCCTCTCGAGCACTCTGCACAGGCACATCAAAAGCAGACACGGACAGAGGCCAGCGGCGGTCCTCCTGAGTTGAGGCTGAAGATGCCTGGCTAGAGCGCTCCCAGCGTTGGGTATCGTGGTTAAAGGTGAGAAGATTTTGGCACGAGCGACAGCGGTTCGGGTGGCTGTGCTGTTGGCTGGCACTGCTGTGACTGTCCTCGGGTTGGGTGCTGCTCCCCTGGGAAGGCCCAGCCCTTTCCGAGTCCATGCTGCTGGCCAACATATCCTGTACCAGCGCCTGGGGGGCGGGGTCTCTGCTGGCACCAGTTCGTTCCAGGTCCTGCATGCGCTCGTACTCCATGAAGTAGCGGCTCAGGTTGCACTGCAGCACGTTGCGAATGGAGCTGGGGTTGTTCTGCTGGGTGTTGTCATAAAACGGATGATGCCCACTGCTGGTGCCGTCATTGCTCCTACCCTGCCTGAGGTCAGAACCAGGCAGGGGCAGGCCACGGCCCTCAGTTGCCGAGGTGTATATGGGGGAGGAGGAGGAAGAGGAAGAACCATCAGGGAACCTGTGCAGTGAGTGAAAGCCCACAGAGGAAGAGCTGGTCCTGGGAGGAGGTATGACACCCCTACCCATGATGCCTACTGCTGCTGGTTCACCCAGCAGGGCTTCATTTGGCGTGGTAAGCAGGTTACTTGACCAATCCGAGGCAGGCAAATGGCCCGAGGGCTCTAGACTGCCACCTAACGCCATGCTAGTTCTAAGTGAGGACAGGCCACGATGAAGCGAGCCCCCGACCGCGTTGCCATGCACGCTGCTGAAAGCCGAGAGCCTGTCTGTGGAAGGCTGGGATTGGCTGGGAGGGTGCGAATGCAGGTGTGAATGCGAGTGACTGGAGTCCGTGGTGTTGGAAACGTTCTGAGAGGCAGAAGCACAACGGCTGCACAAGCACCCAAGCCCCAGGTGCTGAGTGCAGCCCTGCTGCGGAGGCCGGTCGGGGTACTCAGCCCGGCCGGGGTACTGGAACAAAGGCAGACTGGGAGGAGTGTCTCGCGGCTCTGGAACAGGCCGGGTCTGATCTCCAGGCAGCGCTCCGGAGGAACGCGAGGACAAGATGTGCAGGAAATTGTGCAAAATTGGAGTGCGGCGGACAGGAGGCGAGCGGAGCAACGAGCGCTGACGGAACAGGGCCATTTCCATGCTGTCCACGGGACCATCAGAGTCCTCTTCATTCTACAACAGAGACGAGGGACGAGTCAGCACATTTCTTTTAGTTACAAAGCACAGAGTCTTAAAAACTCACTATATGGCGCATGTCTGCACATTTGACTGAGTCTTATTCATTCATTCATTATCTCCCGCTTTATCCTATATTAGGGTCGCAGGGGGGGCGTTTCGGGAGCTGGGCAGATACACCCAGGACAGGGCGCCAATCCATCGCTGGGCACACACTCACTCACACACACACACTATATGGGGCAATTCAATTCAATGGGGAGAATTCAATTGACTTGATCCATGTTTTTGGACAGTGGGAGGAAACCGGAGAACCCGAAGGAAACCCACGTGGACACAGGGAGAACATGGAAACTCCACCCAGATGGGGATTCAAACCGGGAATCCCTAGCGCTGAGAGGAGAACACGCTAACCACTAAGCCACCGGGCCGCCCAGACTGAGTCTTAAATTTATTAAAATCCCAATGACATTTCAATTCAATTCAAAGCTAGCTAGATACTTTTGGAAAATCCGTTAAATGAAGGCTAGAAATTAATAAAAATTCGCACCTGCTGATTGGATGGATTCACAATAGCGGTCAAAAGATTGTGGCCCAAAGGATCAAACCTTACCAACCTGAAAAAAAGATTAAGAAACATTTAACACAACTAAACTTTAAAATGGAGCACAATCTCAGGGACAGGTCCTACCTCACACGTTCCGTCTCGCTGCTCGTCTTAACAACAGCGAATGGCTCGGGGCGGCTCCAGTCCCAGAAGTGCAGCTCGTTGTTGGTGGCGATGAGCAGCAGCTGGGCTGTAGGGTGGAAGGCCAGGGACGCGATGGCTATGTTCCCTTCTGTAAACCAGCTCTCGCTTCCTCCCTGTGCCGCACAGCATCCAAAAAATGTCACATGGTGGTTAAGGTGACTTAAGAGCAGACCTGCAGGTCAGACTTCATGCTTAAATAGGAGTGACCAGAGGTACTGACATGCAAATCCCAGATGCGGACTTCTCCATCAAGGCACCCAGAGGCCACCAGACCTGGAATCGTCGGGTGGAAGGTCAGACACCACGGTGTCCGCCGGTGACCCACCAGAGAGTGCAGGCACTTCCCAGTCTTCACATCAGTAATGTAAATGTTGTGATTGACATGAGTGGAGGCCATTAGATTCCTATAGATAGACATTTATATTGTTAAAAAAGGCTGCATTCTTATTCGCTGGATGTTCAGATCCATTTATTTTGGCATCTAATACCGATTTCAATAACAGATTTAATAATAATCCAAATCATACACAGCCATTCATTCATTCATTCATTATCTTCCGCTTTATCCCATATTAGGGTCGTGGGGGGGGGTTCCCCATGCCCATCCAGGGGAGAATGTTTCGGGCGCTGGCCAGACACACCAAGGACAAGGCGCCAATCTATCACTGGGCACACACTCACTCACACAGACACGCACGCATACACACTCTATATGGGGCAATCTGGAGAACTCAATTGACTTGATCCATGTTTTTGGACTGTGGGAGGAAACCAGAGAACCCGGAGGAAACCCACGCAGACACGGGGAGAACATGGAAACTCCACCCAGATGGGGATTCGAACCAGGAATCCCTAGTGCTGAGAGGAGAACATGCTAACCACTAAGCCACCGTGCCACCCTGATTGAAATATACAGTATAATTTAGTTATCATAATCTTGATCATTTCAACCTAATAAAGATAAATACTAAATCTAAACCAATTAGGCGGCACGTTCGCCTCTCCGCACTAGGCATTTCCGGTTCGAATCCCCATCTGGGTGGAGTTTCCATGTTTTCCCCCTGTCCACGTGGGTTTTCTCCGGGATCTCCGGTTCCCTCCCACAGTCCAAAAACATGGATCAAGTCAATTGAGTTCTCCAAATTGCCCCATTTAAAGTGTGTTTGTGTGAGTGAGTGTGTGCCCAGCGATAGATTGGCGCCCTGTCCTGGGTGTATCTGCCCGAAACGTTCTCCCCTGGATGGGCATGGGGAACCCCACCGCGACCCTAATAGAGGATAATGCATGAATGAATGAATAAACCAATTAGTGTAATTAAGACCTTTTGTTCTTTGAACTAAGGTACAAGGATCTTTTTGTAATAAAGACCCAAGTTAGCTACAATTACATTTAAATATGCGTCCTAATTTGAATTCACATCTAACCTTTTATATTTAAACAGGAACTGATCATGGTTCAACCCTCCTCTGTATTATTATTACTACAACATAAAAACATTTTAACATCTTCCCTCCAATCATTAGAACAGTGGTAAAGAAATCGATCTAGTCATTCCTAATTTAAAAACATTATAAAGGATGGGATCGTTTTACAGCACAGCCCTCTGTGCCACCCTGATTGGAAATTGATAGCGTCATAGTAAAGTACAAACACAAAGACGGGGCCGATGCTCAGTTCTTACCTGTCTGGGCTGAAGGCCAGCAAGAAGGTTGAGCGAGGATTATCTGGCAGTTCCACTTTCTGTTAAAAGTAAAGCGACATTTTAAATCCAAACGTCGTTTCCATGACAGCAGCAGTTTACAGACAGATTTGCCCCACCTACCTGACTGTCTAGCTTCATGAAGCGGGTCCTGTCCTCCACAAGCTGTTGCAGGAGCCGTTGTGACCCCCTCATGCGAACGCCACGCTCTCGCCTTGATATAACCAGCACCGCGTTCCTGTTCTGCGCCGCCATCCTGGTCTCGTTTTAGGCCGAGCTCCGGACTCAGTCCCTCCTCACGCTACAGGCCACTCACTGACTTGAAGGCCCACTAGCCATGCAGACTGACGGAGAACACACAGCATGTTCAGCTGTACATACATTAACATATACAAATACATCAGTCTCAATGCGTCATTCCACATGTACAATTACAAGAGAATGATGTGCAGTGTGGCATTCAGTCTGAGCACTTGAACACTTGGGGTTAAGGAACCAGCCTTGCGAACTGAGGGTCCCCAATTCAATTCCCGGTGCCACCAAGTACTATGGCTACAGTGCCATTGGGCAAGGCACCGAACCCCAATAGCATCCCGGCCGCCGTGGCCGTACATCAGTCATTGCCCTGCTTAAGGCACGTGTGCTCACTTCACTCAGTGTGTTTCACTGCATGGGTGGACGAAATGTGGAGAACTAATTCCTCAGTGTGTCAGCACTTTGGGCAAAATAGATCACTTAAGAGATGTAACCACAAAAAACAAACATGATAAATAGCTTTTTAATATTCAGCTAAACAAACTTTAAGACAGGACAGCTTTTTAAAAAACGCAAACGCCCCAGGTCCAAACCCAAACTGTACCATTCATCCTCCTCATGGAGATCTTATCACATGTTTGAAGAGGGACCTAATAATTTGGGCTCTTCTATGAAAATGGGATGTTAAATCTAAAGCCTGCTGAGTGGCTTGTTTTTAATGCAGTACTGATGTGTGAACTCTGAATTATTAACATTATAAGGAATTTCAACGCGGCACGGTGGCTTAGTGGTTAGCATGTTTTCCTCTCAGCACTAGGGATTCCCGGTTCGATTCCCCATCTGGGTGGAGTTTCCATGTTCTCCCCGTGTCCGCGTGGGTTTCCTCCGGGTTCTCCGGTTTCCTCCCACAGTCCAAAAACATGGATCAATCAATTGAGTTCTCCAAATTGCCCCATATAGTGTGTGTCTGTATGAGTGAGTGTGTGCCCAGTGATAGATTGGCACCCTGTCCTGGGTGTATCTGCCCAGCGCCCGAAACTTTCTCCCCTGGATGGGCATAGGGAACCCCCCCACGACCCTAATAGAGGATAAAGCGGAAGATAAGAAATGAATAAGGAATTTCGACGCAGCACGGTGGCTTAGTAGTTAGCACGTTCGCCTCTAGGGATTCCCGGTTTGAATCCCTGTCTGGGTGCAGTTTTCATGTTCTCCCCGTGTCCGCGTGGGTTTCCTCCGGGTTCTCCGGTTTCCTCCCACAGTCTAAAAACATGGATCAAGTCAATTGAGTTCTCCAAATTGCCGCATATAGAGTGTGTCTGTGTGAGTGTGTGCCCAGCGATGGATTGGTGCCCTGTCCTGGGTGTATCTGCCCAGCGCCCAAAACGTTCTCCCCTGGATGGGCATGGGGAACCCCACTATGACCCTAATATAGGATAAAGCGGAAGATGATGGATGGAATTTCGAATGCAGACTCGAATCGTTTAAAACCTCACACTTGTTTCAAGTTCATGTTTCAAGTTTGTCATTTATGCTCCATGTTGGGACATGTGCACATAAGGTGAGGCATCAGGATATGAACTCTACATAGAAGATAAATGAAATACACAATATTTACATATGTATGCGTCAAAATACATACATATATATATATATATATATATATATATATATATATATATATATATATATATATATATATATATATAATTTAAGGTGTCTTAGTGTAAAGTGACTTAGTAAAAAGCAGTGTGGGAGTTTAGGCATCCCGCAAGCAAATCACGATAGCGAAATAAAAAGTGTCAAACACGTCGTTTCTTAAACAAAACAAAACGTTTAAGCCTAAAAAAACACAAGGAGGCCATTCTTTAAGTTTAACTCTGAAGCAGGATCGACAGTCAGAGCTAACGAGCTACGAGCTAACTGCGTCAACAGAGGCACGGAGCTCGGGTTATTTGCCTTGAGGACTAGTTAGCACCTGGTTAACCATCACCCAACAATCCCGTTTAATGTGAGAATGAGAATGTGGACTGAAATAAGCTGTCTGTGTCGAGTGAGTGACTTAAGCCTCCCAGAACCAGAACCCGAACCCGAACCCGAACCAGGGGAGAGGAGCCGAGCTCCACAGCGGCCGCCCGGCCGAGCAAGGACGCTGCGCCGCAGCTAACAGCCGCCGTTAGCCATGACACACACACACGATGCAAAAAGCACCGGTTTCAACCACAAACCGTCGTGTACACGGCCATTTAAACGTACGGCAATCCATCCGACAAGAGCCACGACGGGGGGCCGCGCTGTACCGACCTGCAGTCCGGGTTCTCGGTGAATTGTGTCATCGACGCAGCGCTAGCATCCCGGGCTCCACCGCTACCGCCGCAGCGACCGAATCAAAAACGGAATTTCAACCCCGAGATCCCACTGAGTCCCGAACCATCAATCCGTCTCCATCATAGCGGGGGCAACTACAAGCAGCACGTCATGGTTCTGCATTAAAACCCGCGAATGTGATCATAACAGCCCATAACGTTAGCTGGTTTATGGGTCTGTGGACACCTTGGCGTTGCCAGGCATTTTCAGCCGAGCAACGATGCTAAAGGAAGGTAGATCGCAGGCACGGTTAATAGATTGCAGAGGCTGGCTATCCATTATCTTCCTCTTCATCCTCTACGGTTGCCCATCCCCATCCAGGGGAGAACGTTTCGGGAACTGGGCAGAGACACCCAGGACAGGGCACCAATCCAATGCTGGGCACACACAGACACACTCTATATGGGGCAATTTGGAGAATTCAATTCACCTTGAGCGATGTTTTTGGATTGTGGGAGGAACCCAGAGAACATGGAGGAAACCCACAAGGACACGGGGAGAACATGGAAACCCAGATTGGGATTCGAACTGGAATCCCCACTAAGTCACCGTGCCACGTGTGAAATCTAATGAATAGATTTTTTGTTCAATACATGTAACAATCACTCATTCATTCATCATCTTCCGCTTTATCCTCTATTAGGGTCGCGGGGGGGTTCCTCGTGCCCATCCAGGGGAGAACGTTTCGGGCGCTGGGCAGATACACCCAGGACAGGGTGCCAATTCATCACTGGGCACACAGACACACTCTATATGTGGTAGTTTGGAGAATTTAATTCACCTTGGTCCATGTTTTTGGATTGTGGGATGAACCTGGAGGAAATCCACAAGGACACGGGGAGAACATGGAAACCAAGATTGGGATTCGAACTGGAATCCCCACTAAGTCACCGTGCCACCTGTGAAATCTAATTAATAGATTTTGTTTCAATATATGTAACAATCAGCTTAACCTAATTTTATTCACATGTTTTTACAATATAGAACAGTATGAATCAGGGCATCGATAAACCGCAAGCCAATTCATCTGCAAAAATAAAAAAAGCACGGTGGCTTAGTGGTTGGTATGTTCTCCTCTCAGCACTAGGGAATCCCCATCTGGGTGAAGTTTCCATGTTCTCCCCGTGTCTGCGTGGGTTTCCTCCGGGTTCTCCAGTTTCCTCCCACAGTCAAATAACATGGATCAAGTTAATTGAATTCTCCAAATTGCCCCATATAGAGTGTGTCTGTGTGAGTGAGTGTGTGCCCAGCGATAGATTGGCGCCCTGTCCTGGGTGTATCTGCCCAGCGCCCGAAACGTTCTCCCCTGGATGGGCATGGGGAATCCCCCCCCCCCCCCGTCCCTAATATAGGATAAAATGGAAGATAATGGATGAATGAATGTTAAAGTCAAAATTAAATCGAAAACATTACATTCATGGGAAAAACCTTTGAAGTAAGTGTATTTGTTGTTTCAGTCTTTTTTTCTTCATGCCACCCATCCTAACCAGCATCACAGGAGGTCCTGGAGAACATCTCAGCAACACAAACCTTACTGTCAGTTCTGCAGTGACACTGGTGTGGTGAGGGGGTTCAGTGCAGTGTACATGTGTATTAATATTAAACCCTTAAACTTAGGATTTCTTATAATTAATGATTGTTAATCTCTTTTATTTATTCTGTACCTAAATTCCTCATCATTATCTTTATCATGATTTTCATCATTATCATCAATGTCATCAAATAAACATTTTGACACCATTTGGCAGGAAAAACACCTGACAAGAACGAAATAAAGTACAAAAAAACTTTATTTTGAACTTGAAAAGCTGTTTAAACTCATGAACAACATAAGCAAATGTAGTTTACAGTCGGAAATGAACTGCATTGGTCATAAATAAGTAAATTAATTCTATTAATAAACACATCTATTTAAAAAGCGCAAGAATTCATCCGTCTCATGTTGAGACGATACAAATGACGTGTTTGAGGACCTTCATTTGGTTCATCAGTAATTTATCATTTTAAAGCAGCTCTGGGGAATATAATAAAAAGAAATACGGAAGTTCAGTTGTTTTACTGACAGCAAGGATTTCCATAAATATGCGCTCATGTCACAGAATTACAGTCCAACCCAGTAGGTCTATAGAAGGGGTTTGTTAATGCTGCCACATACAAAGCATTTTAAAGAAACCTGTGCTTTATGGCAACAATTGAGGGTCCTTTTTTTTCCAGGAGAATGTGCCAGTGAACACAAAGCAACCGTCACAGTGACACCTGGGAGATGAATTTCACTGCTGTCTAACTGTTAGTGTCAGTATTTCAAAGCAGCACAAAATGTTTCACAGGAATAATCAGGGACGTGGAGCAGCCACAGCCGAGTGTCTATATGTTATGTTCTTCCCATGTCTCCCCTGGTTCTCTGGTTTCCACCGACAGTCCAAAACTATGGATTCAAGCTAAATTGGCTGCTCTAAATAGCCCCTATATAGTGTCAGTGTGTATGTGAGTGATGTGATTGGCACCCTGTCCTGGGTGTATCTGTCGGTTGCCTGAAACGTACTCCCCTGGATGGGTAATGGGGAACCCCCCCCCCACAACCCTAGCATAGGATTAAGCAGAAGATAACAGATGGATGGATAATGGCTGAAGAATAGCAATGATTATTGATTATTAATCAAAAAAGAGTGTAGTTATAACACTCAGACTCCATTCATGACTAAATCTAGTTGTGTTTGGCGCGACCCCCTTTGAGATATGTCTTCCAGCGTTTGGCATAGTCTCTGAAAATAGGGGTATTGTCTATAGAAGCAAGCAGCTGCAGCTGGTTGATGTGAGTGGTGTGGTAGTCCCAGCGTGCTAGATTTGGAGCTACACCCAGAGTAAAATGCCTTAGATCATAGACAGTTCCAGAGCCTGTATCGAACAAAGGCAGCATGGCCTTCAGGGACTCCAATCCTTTGCTGAACAGGACCCCGGCTTCTCTGCCCAGCTTCTCTCCAGCTACCTCGGCCACGTCGTAGAGCCCCATTAACGAGTACATGAAGCCATTGAGGACAAAACTGCTGGGCGTGGTAGGGTACTCCTCGTACCAGTCATACTTGCCCATGAACAGTGCTTTCACACCGTGCTGTTCCGACATCTGCTTGAAAGGTGCTATTGCACGCACGGCAGCGGTGAGATAGGCCGGGTCGCGTGTGACCAAATAAGCCCTGACCAAGGTGGACATGGCCTGACCTTGTGCCATCGCAGAGTACCAGCCTGGCTCCAAGGTTCTAAAGCCTTCCCCCAACTTGCGGGCCACTTTGATCGGCCATCCGCCGTGCTCATCCTGGTTGCGGATGAGCCAGTCGCTCGCGGCGAAGAAGGCGGCCATGTGAGCCGTGGAAGACAAGGTGATGTTGCTGACATAGCCCGATCCGTGCAATTCCAGCTGGACAACGCGGCGTGGCATGATCCGGGTTGGCTTCACGGCTTTGCCATTGGATAAACCCACTCCCTTACGCAGGTCAGTCACCAAGTCTCGGCTCAGCGTCCGTCGCACTGTATAAGCCCCAATACCATAGGTGATCTCGTGGTCCTTAAAGGAGATCAGAAGGGAACTGGTGATGTAGTGGATGATGTAGGGAGGTCCCTTCTCTGTGGTCTCCAGGACAACTGACATGCTGCCATTTGAAGTGAACATCACGTCAACCGACAGGACGAAATCCTTCATGTTGTCCAGAGGAAGAGAAATGCTCTCAGAAGAATCTACATGATGACATATTAAATAATATTAAAGCAGGAATGTTTACAACACATTTACTGCTTTCTTAAATTTTTCTTAAAGTTTCCTCACATAATGTCTTCTACGATATATGTAGTATTTTACCTGAGGTGCTGAACTGATGAACAGTGGCAATGAGTCCTGGGTACTGGACCTTAGTAAGTGAGCAGCCTTTAGGAACTATCCATTGACTGGAACCATCCTCCTGCTCCTCCACTGTGCCGTACATCTTTATATTCGCCGGCTTCTCCGTCAGATTCTTACTGTAGTGACTTAGTCCATACTGTGCTATCTGGATGGGATAGAAGTAGCCCTGAGGACCCCACTGTGTGGATACAGGAACACCTGAAAGGCAAAATAGTTTTTCATTAGGGATGAGATGATTTATCGTTTTGCAATTAATCACAATTCAAATCATTACAATTAATTTATAGAGCATCTCAACATTGTCATGAAAACATAAAAAAATAAATATTATACTGGTACCTGGAACTTTAGACCAAGTGGCGCAACCTTTTTTTTTTTTTTAAATGCTTATGAATATGTGCTTTAAGGGGTACAGATTATTTTTAGCTTTGATTTTTATAAAATAATTTCATATTTTAGGTTATAAAGAATATTTTGTGTTAGGCCTAATATTCCAAAAGTGTCCTGAGTTGTCTTTTTTTGATAAGAAAATGGCCTGTTCTGCGTATATCCTCCCAATGCCCGAGACTACCCTAGATGGGCATGGAGAATGGAAAACCCCTCGCACCCGAAACCCTGGAAGATAATGAGATAATGAAATAGGATTTGTAAATAATGACACACCTTCCACGCCGCTGATGCACTTGACGCGGTCTCTTAACTCCACATTGTAAACTTCAAAAGACATGAAGACGCCGTCTGGGTGGTACGGTTCCCGCTGAGCGTACACACGCGAGTAGCTGTGCGAGAATTCAAAACGCTCCGAACCCTCGTACTGGACCAGGCGGCCATAAACGCTGAAGTACTTCTCTACCCAGCTGAAAGGCAGGTACACCTCTCCGCCCTCCCTCCTACATTTAATAGTCATGTCCTCATTTATGAGGCAGTCGATTTGCTTATAAGACATCTCTCTGGCCACCGGGGGCGCCCCAGGGAGCTGGCCGTGGTCCTCCTCCTGCTCAGCAGTGGGTAGGGGCTCAGGCTCAGGGCGCGTCGGAGCGTGCTGGGCCACATCGCTGGAACACTTGTTCCACAGCAGGAAGGTGATCAAAGCAAAGACGACACAGAGGACCAGCAGAGTCTTGTGGTTGACTCTGGCCACCAGGCAGCGCATGCTCACATCACAGCTAAGCGAGCGGTTCTGAAAGACATCTACACGGTGTTCCATATTATTATGCAAATAATAGTTTCTTAGATTTTCCAAAATTACCTATATCAATTGCAGTCTTTGTCATTTTCCAGTCATCAACTATTAGAGTACAATTGACAGGTTTTTAAACAAACTACCAATGATAACAGTATATTTAGAAAAAAAATAAAACACTCAAAGCAGCACGGTGGCTTACTGGTTAGCACGTTCGCCTCTCAGCACTAGGGATTCCCGGTTCAAATCCCCATCTGGGTGGAGTTTTCATGTTCTCCCCGTGTCTGCGTGGGTTTCCTCCGGGTTCTCCGGTTTCCTCCCACAGTCCATAAACATGGATCAAGTTAATTGAATTCTCAAAATTGCCCCCTATAGAGTGTGTCTGTGTAAGTGAGTGTGTGCCCAGTGATGGATTGGCGCCCTGTCCTGGCTCTATCTGCCCAGCGCCCGAGACGTTCTCCCCTGGATGGGCATGGGGAACCCCACCGCGACCCTAGTAGAGGATAAGCGGGAGATAATGAATGAATGAATGAATAAAACACTCAAAACGCATGTTCCAAATTATTATGCACAGCAGAGTTTTCAACCTTTTCATTTTTATAAATTCTTTTTTTTAATGGTCATTTGTGGAATCAAACAGTTTTCAAGTCAAAACTTTGATGTTATATTTTAGGCGGCACGGTGGCTTAGTGGTCAGCACTTTCACCTCTCAGCACTAGAGATTCCCGGTTCGAATCCCCATCTGGGTGGAGTTTCCATGTTCTCCCCGTGTCCGCGTGGGTTTCCTCCGGGTTCTCCGGTTTCCTCCCAGAGTCCAAAAACATGGATCAAGTCAATTGAGTTCTCCAGATTGCCCCATATAGAGTGTGTATGCGTGCGTGCGTGTCTGTGTGAGTGAGTGTGTGCCCAGCGATAGATTGGTGCCCTGTCCTGGGTGTATCTGCCCAGCGCCTGAAACGTTCTCCCCTGGATGTGCATGGGGAACCCCCCTGCGACCCTAATAGAGGATAAAGCGGAAGATAATGAATGAATGAATGTAGGACAGTCTTGCCTTTAATTGGACACACCTGCCAAACTTATTAGCACAGGTGTCTGAAATTGCTTTTAGTGACATAAAGATCCCAGACACACATCACCATCAATGAGTTTAACTGACAAACAAAAAAATATTCTTACCGTATCTAAACACTTTTTGCATAATAATTTGGAACACAGTGTAAAGTTATTCTGAGGATTAGTTAAAAACTAGGCAAATGATTAAATAGGGACAACAACATGGTCATATTTGTATTTCTTACTTCTACCTGTAAAACAGTAGTGTGATGGGGTGGTTAGCACTCAGGGCGAAATCCACTAGACAGGTAGCAGGTCTATCGCAGGGCAGACACATTAAAACATCTGGGACAACCTGAGAGGAAAAAGACCATAAAGAACAAACTCTGCTGACACAGAGAGAACATGCAAAACTCACAGAGCAGCTGTAAAGTGAGCTTACTAACCTTTGTCGCTTTATTATTAAATTATGAATTAATGAAAAAAACAACACAAAAATCTACACAATTTATTTATTTTAATATATTTTAATATTCTCATAGCGTGATGTTAAAGTGTAGTTTATGAGAGGTATAACGGTTAACCGGCCAGATGACGCTCCCATTGTTGCCTTTAAAACGGTTTGTCCGGAGGACCGTTTCAACACACGGACAAGATGTCAGTCACAAAATGCCGATCCTTAACGCCTTTAAGACTAAATTAATTACATTTTCATAAAACCTAAGACACATAAATACTTTTCTTTAGCGGCTGTGTTCGTTGGTTTGGTCAGAACAGCCTGCAAATCCAACAATTCATACCGAGCATACAGTAGTACAGAACACCGTTACTTTACGATTCACTCGGTCATTACTATAATAGGTGCAGTCCACAGTATTATTGATTAACTAACAACATTTTAAAAATCGGATTATGAGTTAAAATCAATATTAGACAACTCGGATATTATTAAAAACGTTATTGTAATGCGGGACAGAGACGAGGCTGGATCGCGCTAATGCGCTAGAGGGCGTGACGTCGAGGTAGCGGTCAGAAATTCAAACCTACCTGTTATTTTAGAGACAAAATGTAGACGCAAATGTAATTAAACCAGTGCTGTTATAATAATAAAAAAACAAGAATCAAGGTTATTCCTTCAAACAGCCTCAACGACGTTTTGGCCGCAAACAAAGCCTTCTTGAGTTAATCCACAATCAACCCTGGAATAATTTAGAGTGATACATGTTGCAACCAATGAAAACAAAGATAACTCTGACACTAGCCAATCAGAATCAAGGGCGGGTGTATCTGTTGGTTGTCAGATATATAGCCCCCTGTCATTTTATTGGTACAGCTCCTCAGTGCTGCACTGTCTGTGTTCAGTTCCTCTGATCAGAGAGAGCGGCACGGTGGTTTAGTGGTTGGCATGTGCTCCTCTCAGGACTAGGGATTCCCGGTTCGAATCCCAATCTGGGTGGAGTTTCCATGTTCTCTCAGTGTCCGTGTGGGTTTCCTCCAGGTTCTCCGGTTTCCTCCCACAGTCCAAAAACATGGATCAAGTCAACTGAGTTCTCCAAATTGCCCCATATAGAGTGTGTCTGTCTGAGTGAGTGTGTGTGTCCAGTGATAGATTGGTGCCCTGTCCTGGGTGTATCTGCCCAGCGCCCGAAAGCACCCTTAACGGGCATGGGAGAACCCCCCCCCCCGTGACCCTAATAGAGGATAAAGCGGTAGATAATGAATGAATGAATGAAGAGTGTGTCTGTGTGAGTGAATGTGTGCCCAGCGATAGATTGGCGCCCTGTCCTGGGTGTATCTGCCCAGTGCCCAAAAGCACCCTGAATGGGCATGGGGACCCCCTCCGCGACCCTAATAGAGGATAAAGCGGAAGATAATGGATGGATAGATGATCAGAGAGAGGAACTGTTCTCGTCAGAACTTATTTGGGTCAATATTATGGCTGTCAGCTCATCTAACATTCATTCATTCATTATCTTCCGCTTTATCCTCTATTAGGGTCACGGTGGGGTTCCCCATGCCCATCCAGGGGAGAACGTCTCCGCGCTGGGCAGATAAGACAGGACAGGACGCCAATCCATCACTGGGCACACACTCACTCAAACATACACACTCTATATGGGGCAATTTAAAGAACTCACTTGACTTGATCCATGTTTTTGAACTGTGGGAGGAAACCGGAGAACCCGAAGGAAACCCACGCGGACACTGGGAGAACATGGAAACTCCACCCAGATGGGGATTCGATGGGAATCCCTAGTGCTGAAAGGAGAACATGCTAACCACTAAGCCACCGTGCCGCCGCTCATCTAACAGGGATACATAATAAACATAACACAAAAACATCACAGTGCAAAAGTACATTATACATCACAAAATAAAGCAGCAATATGGAATTTAGGATTATTTGGAACCCTTTCTGTTATTGTATGCAAGTTTGGAATGTAGCTAACTTTCTGAAACTTTTGTGATTTACGTAACTGCCCCAAAAGTAGCATTAATACAAAGGTTCCGTACGTTTGTAAACCTGTGTGTAATCAGTATTCAAGTATATGTGTGATACAAGCAGGCATGTGCACAGACATTATTAAGGGCAGTGGCTCAAGCCAAAAAAATGGTACTTATTAGCAAAATTTAAAAAAACTAGTATATTTAATGCCTGTCTGATATTAAAACACTTTAAGGGCAAAAGGGCAGATGCATGAAGCACTACTTGGGGTCTTACTGTGCAGGTGGCTGGACGCGAGAGTTCCTGAAAAGGTTACCCAATGTACCAGACAGGCCTGACTGTGTGATAGTTTTTTTTAACCAAATAAAAACTTATGTGCTACAATATTAAACAAGTTACAAGTTATATACATATAACATTATACCCTCTATTCAGAATGAATTATACACAATGCATATAAACATATGGCACTATGAAATGATTTACACCATCATGAGAAACATTGCTCAACCAGATACAGCTGTATGAACTATGACTGTAAGTTATCCACAGTTATTGTACATTAGTGTCGTTGCTTGATCTCAGACGACCTACAAACAAAGGCTCTTGAAAAGAATCCTGGAGCAGTTTCAGAAGTTTTCCTTGTAGAACTGAAATCCAAATTTCTCACAGTGAGCCTTAATGACCTTGGCGAGTGCTGGGGAGCCGCAGTAGAACACGTGGACTTTTCCTTTCCTTTCCTCGGACACCTTCTTGAAAACCTACAATGGTGGCATGTGGGAGAGAAGTCTGAGAAGGATATTAGGATATGTTTCCCATGCCCATCCAGGAGAGAACATTTCAGGTCCTGCACAGATGCACTCAGGAAATTTAGAGGAGCCAATTCACCTTGAATCCATGAGTAGAGGTGAGATCAGTAAACCAATCTTCATGATTTATGCTATTTGCTCAATGATCCCTGTATACTGGAAAGAAAAAACTGGCATGGCTTATAGTATATAGAGAACCTACTTTGCCCCATTCTGGTCGGCCTGGCTGCGTACGGGTTCGAAGCCCAGTGATCGAGTCTCTCTTTTCTTTTTTTGCCAGCAGGTCCAGAGCCATCTGCAGCCCAATGGCTTTCATGTCATTCTTACTCAGCGCTGATGTCATATACATGTGCATCTCCAAAAAGCGGCCTGACAAAATACACACACACACACACACACACACACACACACACACACACACACACACACACACACACACACACACACACACACACACCAGCAGCAGCAGCAGCAGCAGTAGTAGAATAATATTATTCTTCAATTTAACAAACATTCATTCATTCATTATCTCCCGCTTTATCCTCTACTAGGGTCGCGGGGGGGTTCCACATGCCCATCCAGGGGAGAATGTTTCGGGCGCTGGGCAGACACACCCAGGACAGAGCGCCAATCCATCTCTGGGCACACACTCACTCATACATACACATTCTATATGGGGCAATTTGGAGAATTCAATTAATTTGATCCATGTTTTTGGACTGTGGGAGAAAACCGGAGAACCCGGAGGAAACCCACGAGGACACAGGGAGAACATGGAAACTCCACCCAGATGGGGATTCGAACCGGGAATCCCTAGTGCTGAGAGGAGAACATGCTAACCACTAAGCCACCGTGCCACCCTCAATTTAACAAACAAAAAAGCAATATTAATATAATTTAACTACAGTTCTTAATAATCCTATTATGCTTTAATATTCAAATAGAACTGTCTGATTGGCAGCAGTGAGGTACAGTCATGGAAGTGGGCGTGATGGTTAGCATGTCCACCTCTCCGTGCTGGAGATCCAGGTTCAAATACTGAACTGAGTGGAGTTTCCATGTTCTCCCCGTGTCTGTGTGGGTTCTCCTCTGAGTTCTCCGGTTTCCTCCCACAGTACAAAAACATCTATCTAATTTGCCCTTACTGTATATATAGTGTGTGTCTGTATGAGTGAATGTGTGCCCAGCAATAGATTGGCACCCTGCCTGCACCCAAAACATTATAGAGAACAAATTGTTTTCCTCACACATATACACACACACAAACACACACATGCACATTCACTCACTCACTCACTCACTCACCTTCAGGCTCCTCATCAGCCTGATCCATCTCCAGTTTCGTCAGCAGACTCACGAACCATTCAAATGACTTCTGATCTCGATTTATCCAAATGAAATCCACCTGTGGATGGTCAACATGTCATACACCCAACATGAAACTACACATTATATAGCTATACAGGGCAGCACGGTGGCTTGGTGGTTTCCTATCTGCTCTGGGGATCCAGGTTCGAATGCCCATCTAGATGAAGTTTTCATGTTCTCCCTGTATTTGTACTTCCAAGTTCTCCAGTTTCCTCCCACAGTCCAAAAACATAGATTTAAGGTGAAGTGACTGTTCTAAATGAACCCCTATCTAAATTGCCCCCATATGGTGTGTCTGTGAGCAGCCAATTCACCACTCTGATCAGGATTTAAACCTGGATCTCAAGCGCTTGCTTACATGCTAACCACTAATTCCATCATTAAATAAAATCCTGTAATTTTTAACCTTTCGGAGCTTCATCTCATTATCTTTGATCGTCTCACACCAGGAATAGCTGCAGCTGGGGCAGTTTTGCTTCCTCATTCTATACCTAGAACAGAAGAAACATTAAAGTAGGATGTGTAAGCAGGTGGTTTGTGTCTGGAATAAAATGCTTATTGGTCCTACATTGAGGGATCTCACCGATACATGATACTTTGTAAAATTGAGGCGAAGGGAGTGATGCCGATCCCGGCTCCGATCAGCACGGCATGCTCTGAGGCAAAAATCTGCCTGGTGGGGGTTCCATAGGGTCCATCTACATAACACTGTGAGGCGGTTGATCAGTAACATTTATTTCAATATCAGTTCTTATTTTCAGCAGTGTAAAGATGAAAGTTCTTATGGGGTAAAATCAAGAAAAAATATCATATTAAACATATTATTTTAATATACTGGGCTTAGTGGTTAGCACGTTCGCCTCTCAGCACTGGGGATCCAGGTTCGAATCCCCATCTGGGTGGAGTTTCCATATTCTCCCAGTGTCCATGTGGGTTTCCTCCAGGGGCTCCGGTTTCCTCTCACAGTCCAAAAACATGGTAAGGTAAATTCACGGTGAATTGGCTGCTCTAAATTGCTCCTATCTAATTTATCTGTGTGTGTGTGTGTGTGTGTGTGTGTGTGTGTGTGTGTGTGTGTGTGTGTGTGTGTGTGTGTGTGGACAGCGATGGATATGAACCATGTATCTGCTCAGCGTCCAAAACGTTCTTCCATGGATGGGCACGTGGAACCCCTATGTAAGTCTATTGTATAGGACTAAGTGACAGATAATGAGATGAGTTTTATTGTGTTTTATCTGTTTTGTTAAATCAGTTATACAGCAGGAATATGATGGAACAAAGTGGATCTTGTAGTTTCTGTGCTCTGCCATTAGATGGCAATATACACCCAGTTTATCGTCACCTAGGAACGATTACTTTACATGCAACATGTCATATTGCAGATACTTTTATCCAAAGTGACTTACATTCATTCATTCATTCATTCATTCATTCATTCATTCATTATCTTCCGCTTTATCCTATATTAGGGCCACATGCCCATCCAGGGGAGAACGTCTCGGGCGCTGGGCAGATACACCCAGGACAGGGCGCCAATCTATCACTGGGCACACACTCACTCACACAGACACGCACGCATACACACTCTATATGGGGCAATTTGGAGAACTCAATTGACTTGATCCATGTTTTTGGACTGTGGGAGGAAACCGGAGAACCCGGAGGAAACCCACGCAGACACGGGTGAGAACATGGAAACTTCACCTATGCTAACCACTAAGCCAGCGTGCCGCCAAGTGACTTACAATAACCTTAAATTAACGTCTATAATGTATGTTTGACTCACTTTGATGTTGCAGTATCTATGAGTCTCATTCGGTTTAGCAGAACCCTAGAGAGATGCACATAATAAAAACATTAGATGAATCGATTTTTGTACTAATTCAGACCTACCTGATAAAAGTTTGGAGTTACTTAAGAAAACTCACTTCTTTGCTGACTTGTGCGACATCCCCTAGTTCTGCTTGTACATAAAGGTCTGTCTGTGAGCTCTGAGCAGCTGTGGTTCTGCGATACAGAGTCAGCTCCACTGCGTTGTCCTTACTGGATGCAATGGTTCCTTCAGAGCATGCAGACTGAAACATCTCCTCCTGTCTCAAACAGAGGTTTGATTAAGATGAAGCTTCACAAAGCATGTGATTAATGAAGTTCAAATGGCTGCAGGGGGCATACCGTGGTTCTAGTTTGAGGACATCGGCTCCTCAGACTGGCTGTCAGTCTTTTGTTGCTGATGGTGGGACTCTCAGGTTGTCTGAAATACTCAAACAAGCGATTCGTCCACTGACCCATTGAGCGTATGTGGAGCCACATTGTATCTGTTGATATAAAGGATGAAATTATAGATTAGTATGGATTAAACTTTAGTCTTTAGGATATTTATCGATCACTCTGAATATGTTGGTGAGTTTGGACCTTGCTGCTCAGGTGCACTGCTGATGGTGAATGGATGCCATTCATACTTTGCGATGACCGGGATGTTGATGTACACAAAGTCACCCGGCTTGAAATGAAACGAGGGGGGTCTCTTGATCACCAGATGGGTCACCTAATAAAATTCACAAATAAGGAAGCATGATATCAGTATTAAATGTATGAAATTGGCCATTGATTGATTGATTACTCAATTAGTTCCAAAGTAAGTGTAGACTACAAAGAGAATCTGTGTGGTTCATCTTTGTGTGTGTGAGTAAGTGAATGTGTGCCCAGCAATAGATTGGCACCCTGCCCTGGGTGTATTTGCCCAGAGTTGGAAACATTGTCCCCTGGATGAGCATGGAGAACCCTGCGACCCTAGTAGAGGATTGGGCAGAAGATAATGAGATAAGCTGAGAATGACCACTTAATACTTAACTAGGATTCTCCCCCGCAATCCTTTTTAGGTACAGGGCAGATAGAGCCAGGACAGGGTGCCAATCCATTACTGGGGACACACTCACGAAAACATGAGACAATGTGCTAACCACTATGCCACCATGCAGCCTTATCATCTTTCAATCATAAAGCATTAATATTTATATAAGTATTATGATGTCACAGGATGGATGTAAAATAGGTTTTAGTGCAGTGTATGTATCGTTATTCTTCTGTATGGCAGCATTGACTTATAAACCCTAATCTTTAAACTGCTGGATGTTTTATTGTTAACATATACATAATAATACCTTAGATGGCAGCAGGTGGACCTCAGTGATATAGAGAGCAGCCATCCGAGTCACTGCAATGCCCACTACTTTCTCCACCAGGAAGACTATGCCGGGAACCACAAACCACTTCCAGAAATTAGCACAGTGGACTATCAGCAGAGCCCAAACCCACACGTAGGACAGATGGGACCAGTAGAACACCTGAACAAACATATAACACATATAACTCTATCATAAATGCAATTTATTGGAAAAACAATACAGAATCTAATTTAGAATGGCTAACTACCTCAAAATGACCACTGCGCCTCACAAAAGTACTGGAACAAACCACCATGAGGCAGATGATGACCTGCAGGACAACCCCTGTGATGGAGGCAGTACCTTTGACCCATCCGATACCCGGCCGTATGGTGAAGAGGTATTCCCACATGTGGTAGCCTCCATCTGTCTGAACAAGTTGAACTGGGGGAAAAAATTCAGCCGGCTGATTAACTGAGAGCACATGAAATAGGAATGAGACATGAGCACGCGATACATCAAAAGACTGGAAATCCAACTGGAAGGTACCGAAATTCATGACGTGTGCCATAGTGTGCACCAGAGAGAAAACAAGAATGGCATAGCCCACAATCTGATGGAGCAAGATGTTCTGGTCTAAAGGCAAGATCTTCACCACCCAGGTCGCCCGCAGCCAGGTGAGACAGCGACGCAGCATCAGCACCTAAAGACACAACGTCCCAAAGTGATTCAGTGATGGGTGCATGTAGGTGTTATATGGACCAGCGATTCTAAACTGGTGGGTTGGGTCATGGACAGCTTGTAGAGAAAATATTTTTATAATAATAGTAATAATTGAGGGAGGCACTGGGTGAAGTTTCCATGTTCTCCCCGTGTCAGCGTGGGTTTCCTCCGGGTTCTCCGGTTTCCTCCCACAGTCCAAAAACATGGATCAAGTCAATTGAGTTCTCCAAATTGCCCCATATAGAGTGTGTCTGTGTGAGTGAGTGAGTGTGTGCCCAGCGATGAATTGGCGCCCTGTCCTGGGTGTATCTGCCCAGCGCCCAAAACGTTCTCCTCTGGATGGGCATGGGGAACCCCCCTGCGACCCTAATAGAGGATAAAGTGGAAGATAATAAATGAATGAATGAATGAATAATAATTGACGCTCATCTAAATTTGATCTTGTCTTTTATTTAGAAAATAACTTGCCATTAGGGCGGCACGGTGGCTTAGTGGTTGGCACGTTCGCCTCTCAGCGCTAGGGATTCCCGGTTCGAATCCCCATCTGGGTGGAGTTTCCATGTTCTCCCCGTGTCCGCGTGGGTTTCCTCCGGGTTCTCCGGTTTCCTCCCACAGTCCAAAAACATGGATCAAGTTAATTTAATTCTTCAAATTGCCCCATATAGAGTGTGTCTGTGTGAGTGAGTGTGTGCCCAGCGATGGATTGGCGCCCTGTCCTGGGTCTATCTGCCCAGCACCCGAGACGTTCTCCCCTGGATGGGCATGGGGAACCCCACCGCGACCCTAATAGAGGATAAAGCGGGAGATAATGAATAAATGAATGAAATTTGTTTGGTTTGTATTCTATAAAAGTGGGTTGTGAGAACATTTGTGGGTCCTGTTCTGAGACCAGTTGAGAACCCCCGGTGTAGACTGTAGACCAGAGGAATACCATTATGAAGGTGCAGTTGATATTGAGGCAAATTCCACATCCTTTTGCGAGCATGTACCAGGGTCCACCTGCAGCGTGCCGCAGCACAGCTACCACAAACAGAAACACATTGAGCAACCCATACAAGCAGAGGAAAAAGAGCTTCCGGCTGTTGTTATGCCAATATGCCCTGGTCAGATAGCGTGGGGTCTGCCGTCTCCTTTCATCCAGAGCAGGAGGCTTTAACCAGTTGGCGGCACTATGAGAAAAAGATATGATGTTGTTCTGCCAGATTTTATGCTCTGATGATGTCATGACCATTCAATACCCTTTTGCTCATTCTGTTAATTGCCCTAAAGGCTATGACGGAACAACCTGGTTCAAACCCATGACTCCTAAAAACCTCAGGATGTTAACTTTACATACAACTTCAGATTTAAAAGAAAAGATGTCACTTCATCTAGCCTTAAAAAGTCTCAGCATTTGGTTAAATCAGTAAAATCGAATGAAATCACACCATCTCCTGTTTTCACAGTTACTTACCTGATGGTAAGGTTCTCCATGACCTCAGGGAAGTTCTCTAGTTCAGCTTTTAGCTCCTCAAAGGTGATGGCGCCACTGTTATCTTTGTCGGCGGACTCGAAGAGGGCCAGGGTTAGGTCATCTAGCTTCTCATCCGGTAGAGAGATGGCACTCTCTTTCAGGCATGACTTCAATACTGTACGCAACTCATCCGGGTCTATAGAACCGCTGCCTGGGAGGGCAGAGAATTCACATCACAATAATAATCTCTCAATGAAAGCAGTTTGGCTAAATGCTGAGCCCTCGACCCTGCAAAGACCAGTTCTAAGTACAAGCAGGGTCAGAGGACTAAACCCCTTAAGAGCAACTACATGCTATAATATGCTTTTAAGCTCATCTTATGTACTGCCCTGTTGTGAAACATCTTGTATTTATATTCATTTATTCATTCATTATCTTCTGCTTTATCCTCTATTAATGTCACGGTGGGGTTCCCCATGCCCATCCAGGGGAGAATGTTTCTGGTACTGGGCAGACACACCCAGGACAGGGCGCCAACCTATCACTGGACACACACTCACTCACTCACACAAACACACTCTATATGGGGAAACATGGAGAAATCAATTGACTTGATCCATGTTTTTGGACTGTGGGAGGAAACCGGAGAACCCGGAGGAAACCCACGCGGACACGGGGAGAACATGGAAACTCCACCCAGATGGGGATTCGAACCGGGAACCCCTAGTGCTGAGAGGAGAACATGCTAACCACTAAGCCACCGTGTCGCCCTTTTATTTATAAACCACTAATATTTATATTAGCATTATGATGTCACAGGGGTGGCACGGTGGCTTAGTGGTTAGCACGTTCGCCTCTCAGCGCTAGGGATTCCCGGTTCGAATCCCCATCTGGGTGGAGTTTCCATGTTCTCCCCGTGTCTGCGTGGGTTTCCTCCGGGTTCTCCGGTTTCCTCCCACAGTCCAAAAACATGGATCAAGTTAATTGAATTCTCAAAATTGCCCCCTATAGAGTGTGTGTCTGTGTGAGTGAGTGTGTGCCCAGCGATGGATTGGTGCCCTGTCCTGGGTCTATCTGCCCAGCGCCCGAGACGTTCTCCCCTGGATGGGCATGGGGAACCCCACTGCGACCCTAATAGAGGATAAGCGGGAGATAATGAATGAATGAATGATGTCACAGTGGATCATGTTGTCATTTCTAAGCAAGAAGGTGTGTGTGTGGAAAATAAGGAATAAAGTCATGAGAAAATTCACCATCCACATCGTAGACCTGGAAAAGGAAGTGCAGTTTATCAGTCTCATTGCCGTGAATGAGGAGGTTCAGCGCCTTGAGGAGTTCATCTAAGCTGATGGTGTGACTGCCATCCGAATCGAACAGTGCAAAGAACCGCTCAGCGAAGAACGACTGCCAGAACACAAGAGAACAGACACTTTTACACAATCCATTCATTCATTATCCGCTTATCCTCTATTAGGGTCGCGGTGGGGTTCCCCATGCCCATCCAGGGGAGAACATCTCGGGCGCTGGGCAGATAGACCCAGGACAGGGCGCCAATCCATCGCTGGGCACACACTCACTCACACAGACACACTCTAAATGGGGCAATTTTTGAGAATTCAATTAACTTGATCCATGTTTTTGGACTGTGGGAGGAAACCGGAGAACCCGGAGGAAACCCACGCAGACACGGGGAGAACATGGAAACTCCACCCAGATGGGGATTCGAACCGGGAATCCCTAGCGCTGAGAGGCGCCCCCCCCCCCCCCCCCCCCCCCCCCCCCCCCCCCCCCCCCCCCCCCCCCCCCCCCCCCCCCCCCCCCCCCCCCCCCCCCCCCCCCCCCCCCCCCCCCCCCTTTCACACAATCATACATTCTTTTTGTTTCCGCTTTATTTGAACAGATTTATTTGTATATTGTAATTACAGTGTTAATGATTTATTAACATGCTAATACGTCTGAGCTGGCTTCATATCTTGGAAACATTCTCACCTCTTTGACCTTCAAGGCAGATTTAAACTCATCCAGGTCGATCTCCTGGTCGTCCCCGGCGATGCTCTCAAACTGCTTGGTGACCCACTCCAGCCAGCGTGTGTCCTCGTCCAAACTCATGCCTTAAAACTCATTTCATTATTCTTTTTAATCATTAATGTAAAACACAGGGCTCAAACTACAATAATCCCCTATATTTCCCTGTAATTATAAACCATCGCAGCTAACTAACCCCATACTGACGAGGGTAAAAGTATGTGGACACCTTACACTCACATATCAAGACCAAATGAGAGTCCCATACCAGTCTCTACTCATTTGAGTAAAAGCAGAATCAATTATAGGCCAGTGAATGTAAACGTACGAGCTGCAATCCTATCCCAGCAGTGTCACTGAGGTGTTTAAATGAAACTCCAGCAGCACTGCTGCACTAAAACCCCCTCACCACATCAGTGTCACTGCAGAACTGACAAAAAACAATCCACCACCCAAATGATACCTGTTCTGTGATGCTCCTGACCAACAGAGAACAGAGAACCAACAACAAAGAACACAGATGGACTATAGTCTGTAATTGTAGAACTACAAACTCCATCTACATGGTAAGTGGAGGAAATAGAGAATAAAGCAAAAAGGGGGTGTGTCCAAACGTTTCACTGGTAACAGTATATTTATCTCAGAATTTATAGGTCAGACAGAAACTCACCTGCATTTTCAAAATCCTGAGCGGCTCTTCGGTGGATCAGGGAATAAAATCAGCTGCTTCTTTATAGATCATAAAGAAGATATCGGTTTCATGAGGGATCCAGTGGAAGTGGTGGGAGGGACTGAGTATTGTGCAAAGCAGCTGGCTCTGACATGCAGCTTCTCCATTCTCCACAAATTCCCCCCCCCCCAACCATCATCCCCTCACTATACGACAAGTATTAATTTATTCTAGAACTTATTCTATTTTGCTATAATTATTAAAAAATATCAGATATACATTTTTTTTAAAAGAATTTGTAGCTGGACCGATGTATTATATTAGAATTACATTTGATTTCAAGCAAACAGACAAGTTGGTGGCCTTTATATAGTGTGTTTATGTGAGTGAGTGTGTGTCCAGTGATGGATTGGCACCCTGTCCTGGGTGTATCTGCCCAGTGCCCGGAATATTCTCCCCGGATAGACTTGGGACCCTAGCGACCCTAGTCGATGATTAATTGGAAGACAGTGGATGGATGGGTGGCTTTGTTCTGTATGCCAAACACACCGTCTTAAAATCATGACTCAATTATATAAAATCCACTATAATGTTGCATTTATTTAATATCATATAATATAAGCTTCTTGCATAATAAACACTCACGTTCAAATCCATTATTTCAGGCGGATAATTAATGAATGCCTAAAAGCTTGAGGATTTATCATATTATTTAGTAATATTTTTATCAGAATATAACATTAGTACAATAAACTGTGGCGCTTCAATAGAATTTAAAACCTCACTGAACGTTTTAGATTCTCTTAATAATATGTCTTTATCCAGAAGTTCACAAAGTATTGCTTAGAATTAGTGCTGATTTCACAAGAATCATAAAAGTTTCATAAATATCCAACAAACACGTTCAGTGTTGATACAGGATGCATTCAGTGTAACCCGTTGCAATTCGGTATGAGCAGAATGTAAATAAATTCAATGTATAAAACAGTCCCGCCTGCAAATCTCACTCCAATCGGATGCGTTTCTGGGGTGAAGCCGGTGACTCCAGAGAGAAGGCTGTGGGAGACGTCGGGCGGGATTCAGGAAAGTGCTCTGTGCAGTACTTTTCGATGTAGGGCTTGGCAACGTTCCACACCTGGAGAATGCAAGTTTAAAGTGATGAAGAGATCTATTTTGCATACAGTATTTACACACAGAGGAGTACGTCCTCCACATTTCACCCATCTGTGCAGTGAACACACACACACATATATACACACACACTGAGGGAAGTGAGCATACATGCTCGGAGTGGTGGGCAGCCCTGTACATGTTGCCTAGGGAGCAATTGGGGTTAGGGGCCTTGCCCAAGTGCACTTCAGCTTAGTACTTGGTGGGACTTCAACTTTAACTTTCAGTTTTGTATAAATTAAAGCTTATAAACTATAT
This sequence comes from Corydoras maculifer, assembly GCA_019802435.1. Classification (NCBI taxonomy): domain Eukaryota; kingdom Metazoa; phylum Chordata; class Actinopteri; order Siluriformes; family Callichthyidae; genus Corydoras; species Corydoras maculifer. Next base: position 409,371 of record JAFMOD010000188.1, read on the forward strand.
ATATATATATATATATATATATATATATATATATATATATATATATATATATATAGGCACGGTGGCTAAGTGGTTAGCACGTTGGCCTCTCAGCGCTAGGAATTCCCGGTTCGAATCCCCATCTGGGTGGAGTTTCCATGTTCTCCCTGTGTCTGCGTGGGTTTCCTCCGAGTTCTCCGGTTTCCTCCCACAGTCCAAAGACATGGATCAAGTCAATTGAATTCTCAAAATTGCCCCATATAGAGTGTGTCTGTGTGAGTGAGTGTGTGCCCAGCCATGGATTGGCGCCCTGTCCTGGGTGTATCTGCCCAACGCCCGAGACGTTCTCCCCTGGATGGGCATGGGGAACCCCCCGCGACCCTAATAGAGGATAAAGCGAGAAATAATGAATGAATGAATATATTCAGTGGAGCACAAAGGTGTAGTGCTTAACATGTCCTCCTCTCACTGCTGGGGATCCAGGTTTGAATCCTGATCTGGGTGAAGTTTCTTTGTGTCTGCGTGGGTGTCCTCCAGGTTCTCTTGTTTTCTCCCACATTCCAAAAATATGGATTCAAGGGAAATTGGAATGAGATGAATGGAAACATTAAACGCTCATAATATTAAACATACTTTTTGGTCGACAAGAAGCCTGTGGACAGCCTCAATATCAGCGGCCATGAACCGGTCTTTTATCCAGGGCCTGTTAACGAGAGAGAGAGAGAGAGAGTGAGAGTTCAAAAAGAAATAATCATTGTTCCGAAAGAAATAAAAGAAAGAAATAATTAACTCTGAAATTGTATAAAACGTACTTGACCACAGAGCGCACCAGATCGTAAACCTTTTCCAGAGGTGTAGTGGTTCGAAGAGGGCGGAGAAATTCGATTCCCTGGCATGCTGCGAGCATCTCAATAGCCAGCACTGCAGAGCAACAGACTAAATTAGGATCAGATCATGAGGTTTCTTTGTACTAAAATTCGAACCTGGATCCTTAGCGCTGAGAGGCGAACGTGATAACGACTACACCACCAGATTTTGCCCTTTTTATCAGTCATTATTGATCAAATAAATGTATTTACCCTGCTCCACATGTTCAATCACTCTTAAGGCCTTCCTTGCGGCCCAACCGCCCATGGACACGTGGTCTTCAGTGGCTGCGCTGGTGGACAATGAGTCCACAGAGGAAGGATGACACAGCACCTTGTTTTCAGAGACTACAAAGTTAGAAGAATCATCAGACATGGAATCAGTGAATCATAAAGTGTACAATAAAAACAAAAGATTCTAAGGTTTGCTTTCTACAAAGATATGGTATTACCATGTTCTTCGTGGTATTCCATTTTTTCCCACACTCAAAAAACATGGATTCAAGGTGAAGTGGCTGCTATAAATCACCTCTATATAGATTGTATGTTACTGTGTCTGTGTGTGAAATGTGTGCCCAGCGATAGTTGGGCCTGTCCTGGGTGTATCTGTCCAGCGCCCCTGGAGGAGCATGGTGGAACCTTCCCTGTGACTCTACTAAAGATTTAGCATAAGATAATGAGATTAAAGGTTTATTTTTTTGGTAAATCATTGTTGGTACACAGGTCATGGTCCAAAGGGCAAAAGAGGGATTTTTTGGCAAATGTGAGGGATTTTAAAAATACTCGTACTTAAAGAAGGTTGGTCAGCTACAAACCGAGGGATGCAGCGGTGCAGTGAGCGATCATGAAGCCAGAGTTCAGGCCTCCCTCATTAACCAGGAAAGCGGGAAGTTCACTGAGCGACGGGTTACACAGCCGTTCGATACGCCTCTCACTGATTGACGCCAACTCGTGTACACCAATCGACAAATAATCAAGTGCCTAAAGGGAACACAGACAGAGCCGACTTACAAAAGATGTTCACACTTATATTATATTAAATATGCAGGACCTGGTTCCGTACCTTTGCTGGATATTCCCCATGAAAATTCCCACCGGAAATGGTCTCACCTCGTTCGGAAAAAACCATCTAGATTATTAATTAAGGTGAATGTTTAAAGTATGTGTGTGTGTGTGTGTGTGTGTGTGCAAATCCACACACTGATTCGATTACCACAACAGGGCGGCAACCCATCACCAGGCACACACTCACTCAGACACACACACACAAACTATACAGGAGGAACTGTAGAGCAGCCGATTCAACTTGAATCCATGTTTTTGGACTGTGGGAGGAATTCGGAGAACCCAGAGAAAACCCTCACAGACATGGGAAGAACATGGAAACTTCACCCAGATCAGAGATTGATTGAGTCTAAGAGTTACAGTTTGCTGCCGGTTAAAGTCATTTCAAACCAAACATCTGATCAATACTGGATCGCTATGCTGATAAGAGAGAGAGATGCTTTAAATTCCAATGTTACAATCCATTATAAGTAAGAGTTGGTAGATTTCTACAGTGAAATGCATTTGCATAAGATATCAGAGAACTGCATGTTTTCTTTGTTCAGTGATGTAAAGAAACTCAGGTTTCTATCTTTAACACAAAGAAAGGATACAGGATTGTCGGTGGCGCTGTTGATTTCCGTGTTGACGATGTTTTTCACAAAAGCAATTGTATCATTGACAATTCCATGGACCTGCCGAAAATCAACACACGTGGACAAAAGTGTGTGGACAGCACTCCCAATCACTGAGTTATCCAAATTACTGTGCTTCATCAAAATCTAAATAGAACTAAACTGAACTGAAATAGAACAGCTGGGTCTTCAGGAAGAGGGTTGCTCACTGATGGAAATGCTAAAAGATCACGTGAGACATTAAAGAGAGTGAGAATACCTGGGGACAACAGCGCATGGTGTATGCATCCTGGACGCGATCGCAGAACCGATGGCTTTCTAGAAATGTAAACACCGTTAGCCAAAAGCAATCAGGCTGCACAAGACTTCCAACTTTTTTGAGACCTCTTAATCACCTGCAATTTCCGAGGGGTGGTGATCAGAGTCCAGCAGAGCGCGGAAGCGTAGAGCCACCATTTTTTGGCCGGGGTGAGGACGCAACTCGTGGATGTCTGCGAAAGTTCAACCCTGCATGTTACATGGCTACAGTTCTGAATCTACAGGTTCTATAAGCATGTGTTCTAGAACTTAAACTATGGGGAGACTTAAGCATGGAATAAATGTGAGCTCCATGTGAGACCAGCAATGTTCTCCTGAGATCTTAGAAGATCCTTTCTTCCACAAACGTTTGTGGTGTGTTAGAGAGAATCTGGAACTATTGGGTTAAGAAGATAGATCAGAATTCAAAACTCTGCTCACTCACCGCTGTCAAAAGCTTTAGTGGTGCCCTTTAGGACCTCTAAGGTGAGCGCTGCGATGATGTCGGCCTGCCTGGCGATGGACTCCGCCCTCTCTACAGCCTCTGCACCCAATGAAGTGATCATCTGAGTCCCGTTAATCAAAGCCAGACCCTGCAGTAGAAAGCGATGATAATTAAAAAGTCTAATAAGCCTAATAATCTCAGTGGGTGGCATGTTCTCCTCTCAGCACTAGGGATTCCCGGTTCGAATCCCGATCTGGGAGGAGTTTCCATGTTTTCCCCGTGTCCGCGTGGGTTTCCTCTGGGTTCTCCGGTTTCCTCCCACAGTCCAAAAACATGGATCAAGTCAATTGAGTTCTCCAAATTGACCCATATAGTGTGTGTCTGTGTGTGTAAGTGTGTGCCCAGCGATAGATTGGCGCCCTGTCCTGGGTGTATCTGCCCAGCGCCCGAAACGTTCTCCCCTGGATGGGCATGGGGAACCCCACCACGACCCTAATAGAGGATAAATGGAAGATAATGAATGAATGATGAATTTACACTGTGTATAGCGGGTAGAATGTATGTATCGTATATATCCCCCGTTTTCGTCCGGCCCACTTGCCACATGAATTGATGGTCCATGGTCAGACTGCTCTGCTTTCGGTTGCCAGATGAGGACCACAAACCAGAACCAGATTAGAGCAAAATCAACAGACATGCTCTTTTTGACGGAGTAAGCTATTTTCCCAAAACCTGCTTATTTATTGAACAAGGCTTTAGAAGAGTCAAGGACACATTTTCCCCACTAAGGACATCACCACTGTGTCAACACAAAGCCAGATAACGACAGTTAAAGCCTGACAGAGGGGATTAGAGTACTACCTCTTTGGGTTTTAGAGATATAGGCTTCAGGCCGTGTGCTTCCAGGACCTGTGTGCAAAGATGAAAGGGCAGATTTCAAAGGCTTGCCGCGGCAGAAACAGCTTTTGGCTTCGTAAACACAGCACATACGTATTTGGCGTCGGCCCAACCGCTTTTAGGAGACCACATCTTGCCTTCTCCCATCAATCCCAGCGCGAGGTGTGCGAGTGGCGCGAGGTCTCCGCTGGCACCCACTGTCCCTTTTTCAGGAACGTACGACAAACAGGATGCTGAGAAGTGAAACAGGATAGGAATGGTGAGACCTCAAAGTCTTCAAAGAATCATCTCTTTTTGTCTCCTGTAGTTCCTGTCATCTGAATAAACAGAGGAAGTGAGTTCATATAAACAGAGGAAGACTTAATGAGTGCAGACGTACAGTTGAAAGCCTCGATCATGCTGTGCAACGTCTCCAGAGCGATTCCACTGTATCCTTTAGCCAAGACGTTGATCCTGAGCGCTAACAACATGCGAGTTCTCTCAGGACTCAGCGGACTGCCCAGACCTTCAACCACATGAGCACATAATGAAGCTATAAGGTACGAGAGGGCAGCATTACTGTGATTAAATCATGAAAAGAGGGGTTATTAGGCCCAACATGTAGCGGAGTACAGTTACACTTGTCAACTTGGTCCTTATAATATATATTCACTCAATGGCCATATATATATATATATATATATTCATTCATTCATTCATTATCTCCCGCTTTATCTTCTATTAGGGTCGAGGTGGGGTTCCCCATGCCCCATCCAGGGAAGAACGTTTCAGGCGCTGGGCAGATACACCCAGGACAGGGCGCCAATCCATCGCTGGGCACACACTCACTCACACAGACACACTCTATATGGGGCAATTTGGAGATTTTAATTGACTTGATCCATGTTTTTGGAACGTGGGAGGAAACCGGAGAACCCGGAGGAAACCCACGCAGACACGGGGAGAACATGGAAACTCCACCCAGATGGGGATTCAAATCCCTAGCGCTGAGAGGAGAACGTGCTGACCACTAAGCCACCGTGCCACATATATATATATATACACCCTATATTAGATCAATATCAGATACACCCCCTAGGTGAATGGGATAATGACCAGGGAGGGTGTACATGTCCACCAGATACACACACACATACACACACACACACACACACACACACACACACACACACAGACAGATCTATTATTAAACCATGCTTTAAGAGATTATCTGCTGATTAACAGATAAAGAAAGTCTGATGGATTGGGATTAATGTCACCTGCTGAATGAGATCGAATCAGATTCTCCTGCAGTTCCCTAAAACAGAAAGATTTCATGTTATAGCACACTTTAGGAAATCAACACCTATTTAAATCCAGATATAAGTGACAACAAATCAATTTAACAATTAAATGGAGGCAGAAGGATTACCAGCGTTTATTGTGTAAATCCGTGTTTATACACAGATCGACTTTGCTTTTTGTTATTAGCTTTATATTTTGATGTTCTGGCCTCACAGAGGAAGTGTGTACTCAAACCTACTTTAGTTTGCCGATTGGGATAACCGTCCTTGCAAACTTTCCAAACCCTGTGGTGATTCCATAGACAACTAAAAGACAGAAACGGGACACAGGTTCAGTGCACAGGAGTAACAAAGCAGAAATAATACAGATCAGTAATGTTTCAAACACAGAGTGATATCTGCTCTGTAACATTCACCAAAAATCCTAAGAAGTCCTTTATACCTTTCTTTTCCTTTACTATGGTGTCAAGAAGTTCTCTGGACTGCTCCACCTTTTTCTCAGCCTCAGGGGTCAGCTGCAGAAAAAATAACTCAATTTAATTATTAGCTAATTAATGTATATAGACTAATGTAACCTATTTGTAAAACATGCATACTGTGTGCAAGCAGTGCATGTAATAACTTTCCACCAGAGGGGGCGCCAAATCTCCAAACGTTTAAACAGTAGCATTTTATTATTGAGTAATTTAAATAGAATTTTGATAAAAACCTGATTGTTATACCTTGATCTTGTACAAGCCTCGTCCTAAGTTGACGAGACCAGTGGAATTCAGGCTGTTGCCATCTAGAAAAAGATACTAAACACCAGATTTAATGAAATAATTTGCATTTTAACTCAGATTCTAAATCTACTGATAAAAGAATATTGTAAGATATAAACCATTCTAACCTCTGTAGGATCTCTGTAGGTTCTTGTTCTGCGTACAGCTTATTAAGGAATCGATAATTTAAGTGCACTTTATAAAAATATTTATCAGAGTAAGGAATCAGGCATAATTAAGATTTAATTATAAATCAGCACAGCCCATCATATAAAGGATACAGATAGGACATTCCTGGTTGACTAGGAATGAAGTCAGAAGACATGGTGTCTCCTTTGATCTCTAAACACAAAAAAAAGTATCTAAAAACTCGGTTTGAGAAGACATTTGCCAGAACTAAGAACTCAGACAGACATTACCAAGCTCCACAAAGTCGTTGTCCTCCAAGACGTCTTCGATGGTATCTTCAGAATCCAGTAGGCCTTGACCTTGGCACCGCCGGGCGTTGAAGCAAACATCTTTGACATGCGTGATCCCCGCGTTATCAGGCTTGTTCTTGATGTAGCGTTTGAGTGCCTCCACTCCAAGCCACTGTATAGTGCAGGAGGTGTCCTTGCAGGGGACGGTCAACCACTCGTCCCGCACATGAACAGTAAAACGGGGCATCGTGCCACTTTGCTGCAGATTCGATGCCTGTGCTTTGCAGAACTCACAGAAGATGTTCGTCGGACCATATTTACACGTTAACCAAGCGGGACAGACCAATCAAAGGCTAACTGATAAACCCCTCCCCAGTACATGGGCAGTTGAACCTTAGGTTGTGTTTGTGCAGGTTATCTCTGCAGGCCCTCGTTTTGTTTTCCAACACACATACGCACAGAGTCCTGTTTTCATTTTTGTGCACTTACATGTATGCAGTTATCTGAGCAGTTAATTGGATGGAGGCAGTGTGATGTCATGCAGCTTCAGGTGATATTCACTGTTTGCTTATGTGTGTGTTCAGGGGATAGAGGGTCAGTAAGAGGGTCATTTTGTATCTCCTGTTCACCTATCAGCATGTCTTTGGCTTGTAGGAGGAAACAGGAGTCCCTGGAGCATGAGACCAACATGCTGACTCAACACAGAACAGGCCCCTGCTCCCCCCACAGTGGGATACAAATCCTGGATCCATGAATTCAAGGTGAATTGGCTGCTCTAAATTGCCCTTTTTAGTGTGTGCCAAGTGATAGATTGGCAACCTGTCCTGATAGTGTCTGCCCAGCACCCGAAACGTTCTCCCCAGTATGAGCATGTGGACCGGATGTGGGTCATCTCTGGTTGGCACTGACCAAATCACGGTTTGTTTGATCTGGTAAAGGTATGGTAGTGCCAACTTTATGTGAAAGCTGTAGTTTGCAATGCTTCATTGTAAAATGCAAGTCTTATTTGGAAAAGAGGGAAAACTTTTTAACTCACAAAATGTCATGTTGGCATGTCACCATACAGAACCATTAAGATTAAGTGTCTAAATAGTTTTGCTCACCTATAATTCTGGCATTTCTCCTCGCTCCTCCTATCCCAGGACGTCTCTCACTGTCCTAAAGTCCTCCTCGCTGAGGAGCTGCTTTGCATTCCTGCACGGTTTTGCTCTTGACCTTCTGCAGTTCTGAGGCAGATGTCGAAATGTCTAGGATCTGTCCTGCCTTGCTTACCTGCCTGCTGGGGCTTTTACTCTTCTTCTGTGAGTATAACCCTCAGATGATGGTGAGGGCTGTGCAAACCCTGTATTTCAGCTGTGATTTTGGATTTACACATGTGGAGCTAAAGTTACAGGCTAAAAAAGATTTACCTAAACAACACAAAGAACTGAGTTAGACTGTTAACTCTAATCCTGAACCCTAACGTCTTCTGTTCTGTCTTTCTGTTGCAGCTCTGTATGAGGCTGATGGTGCAAGTCTGTCTGATGGACAAGTGGACATGAAGACAGCCGCTTTACAAGGTAACCATAACTGACTCTGATCAATCAGAATCATTTGCTTTAACAAGTTTAATAAAACCTTCTGTAAAAATATTACACATTTAATAATAAGTATATATATATATGATATATACACATATCTAATATGTGTATATTAAATTATCATATTAGTATGCACAGGTCGGCACGGTGGCTTAGTGGTTAGCATGTTCTCCTCTCAGCACTAGGGGTTCCCGGTTCGAATCCCCATCTGGGTGGAGTTTCCATGTTCTCCCCGTGTCCGCGTGGGTTTCCTCCGGGTTCTCCGGTTTCCTCCCACAGTCCAAAAACATGGATCAAGTCAATTGATTTCTCCAAATTGCCCCATATAGCCTGTCTGTGTGAGTGAGTGTGTGCCCAGCGATGGGTTGGCGCCCTGTCCTGGGTCTACCTGCCCAGCGCCCGAAACGTTCTCCCCTGGATGGGCATGGGGAACCCCCCCCGCGACCCTAATAGAGGATAAAGCGAGAGATAATGAATGAATGAATATTAGTATACACATTACTAATATCGAATTCCGATCTGGCTATATATATATATATATATATATATATATATATATATATATATATATATATATATATATATATATATATATTTTAGTTACAAAGTAAAAAAAACTCAATTTCAAAGTCAAAATTCATCCATCCATCTATTATCTTCCGCTTTATCCTATATTAGGGTCGTGGGGGGGTTCCCCATGCCCATCCAGGGGAGAACGTTTTGGGAGCTGGAAAGATACACCCAGGACAGGGCGCCAATCTATCGCTGGGCACACACTCACTCACTCACACAGACACATACACACTCTATATGGGGCAATTTGGAGAGTTCAATTAACCTTGATCCATGTTTTTGGACTGTGGGAGAAAACCGGAGAACCCGGAGGAAACCCACGGGAAAACGGGGAGAACATGCAAACTCCACCCAGATGTGGATTCGAACCGGGAATCCCTAGTGCTGAGAGGCGAACCTTCTAATCATTAAGCCACCGTGCCGCCCAGTCAAAATTCAATAAAATTTTAATTACATTAAACAAAAATGTCTAGTGTAAAATCTACATCAATTAGGGAGCGGTAGCTCAGTGGTGAGGGTGTTTGGGCTATCAATCTGAAGGTTGGGGGTTCAAATCCCAGGTCCACTGAAGTTACCAGTGTGGGTCCTTGAGCAAGACCCTTAACCCTCATTGCTCCAGGGATGTTGTGATGAACCCTCTGCTCACCTTGTAAGTCGCTTTGGATAAAAGCGTCTGCTAAATAACCAAATGTAATGTAAATGTAATTAAAATGTACACTAATGTTAACCACAGTCAAATCAATAGCAAGTAAAGCAAACAGTATTACAGTATTAGTCAAACATTCTCCTTTTTGCTTCAGTTATTGTTCATGTTCTCAGTTCCTTTCTGTAAAGATAGACTTTGTAGTTCTACAATTCCAGACTGTAGTTCATCTGTTTGTGTTCTGTTGTGTACGTCCCCTTTACTCTGTTCTAATGGTCAGGACCCCAATAGTTCCACCACAGATCCACAGATACCACAACAATCCACCACCCAAATGATACCTGTTCTGTGAGGCTCCTGACCAACAGAGAACAGAGAACCAACAGGGGACTAACAACAACAAAGAACACAGATGGAGCACAGAACACAGTCTGTAATTGTAGAACTACAAACTCCATCTATATGATAAGTGCAGGAAATAGATGATGGAGCCACAAAGGGGCGTGTCCAAACGTCTGACTGGTACTGTGTATGTAGGAGGGTGTAGTGAACATGTTTGGTGGAAAGGCAGAGCTGAGGGCAGTAAATTATGCACACGACAAAGAAGGTGGTGAGAGAGCCAACTACAGCAGCCAACGGCTTTGTTCAATTCATTCTGTGAATAAAGCCTCTTCCTGTGCTCAGTCAATCCTGTCATTATGTCCCAGCATGTGGGATGTCTAACATGTCTAACTGAACTGTTGCACTCTGTGTGTTTTATTTTAGGAGGACCGAGAGAGATCTTCCTGCGTGACCACCATGCCAGTAACTTTTTTAAACACCGAGGCCGACGTGCTGTGAAGACTCCAGATGAGATCAGTGGTGAGCATCTGATCATTAATGACAGTGTGGACACTGTGAAAACGGCCGTCTACAGTCATCTCAATATGCAGATTAAAGAACCTGAAAGAAGCAAATCATCCATTGGGCAATTTAGAGCAGCCAATCCACCTTAAATCCATGTATTTGGACTGTGGGAGGAAACTGTAGACCTGAGGAAACCCACACAGAGACGGAGAGAACATGGAAACTCCACCCAGATTGGGATTCGAATCTGGTTCCCCAGTGCTAAGAGGCGAACATACTAAAGACCACGCCACTCTGCCGCTTTACCCGAGATCAGGACCTGACCTAAAACCTGCTGTTCTGACTCTCGAAGCCTCTGCAAGGCCACAGGAGTGATTCTTATTGCCATAAACGTTCATTCATTCATTCATTCATTCATTATCTTCCGCTTTATCCTCTATTAGGGTCGTGGTGGGGTTTCCCATAGAGGGGAGAACGTTTCGGGCGCTGGGCAGATACACCCAGGACAGGGTGCCAATCTATCGCTGGGCACACACTCACACACACAGACACACTCTATATGGGGCAATTTGGAAAACTCAATTGACTTGATCCATGTTTTTGGACTGTGGGAGGAAACCGGAGAACCCGGAGGAAACCCACGCGTGCTGAGAGGCGAACGTCGACAGGGCCAGGACAGGGCGCCAATCCATCGCTGGGCACACACTCACTCACACCAACACATACACACTGTACATGGGGCAATTTGGAGAACTCAATTGACTTGATCCATGTTTTTGGACTGTGGGAGGAAACCGGAGAACCCGGAGGAAACCCACGCGGACATGGGGAGAACATGGAAACTCCACCCAGATGGGGATTCGACCCAGGAATCCCTAGTGCTGAGAGGAGAACATGCTAACCACTAAGCCACCGTGCCGCCCTGCCATCAAAATTAAAATGCCATAAAAATGCTTGAGCTTTACAACATGGAATCTCAATAACGTGTGAAGATTGAAATGGCGTCCCCCTTTTTGAGCCGTGTTTCCTTCTCGCTCTGCAGCGGAGCAGATGCAGAGGCTTGCAGCTGATGAACGGAGGAGAGAATTCCACGAGAACCAGAGGAATGACTTTGAGGATTACGCTGAGGAAGAAAACGATGGTGAGCGAGGCTCATTCTCTCTGTGGCTCACTCCCTCTGTCTCGAGCGTTTGTTCTAAAGAATTCTGTGTGTCCGTGTCTCTCAGAGCAAGACGAGAGAAGCCGGAAGAGCATGGAGCAGTGGAGGCAATACCACGATGATGGCCTCGACTCTCCTTATTAATACAACTGTCACTCTGTTTAAAGCTTCCAGAAGATAAATGATTTGCAGCAAAGCAAGGAAAATTCACTGGAACATGAACAGTTTGCAGCTGCAAAAAGAAAAGCTGAATTCATTCATTCATTCATTCATTATTTCCCGCTTCATCCTCTATTAGGGTTGTGTGTGTGTGTGTGGGGGGGGGGTTCCCCATGCCCATCCGGGGGAGAACGTTTCGGGCGCTGGGCAGATACACCCAGGACAGGGAGCCAATCCATGGCTGGGCACACACTCACTCACACAAACACACTCTATATGGGGCAATTTGGAGAATTCAATTGACTTGATCCATGTTTTTGGACTGTGGGAGGAAACCGGAGAACCCGGAGGAAACCCACGCAGACACGGGAAGAACATGGAAACTCCACCCAGATGGGGACTCGAACTGGGAATCCCTAGCGCTGAGAGGAGAACATGCCAACCACTAAGCCACAGTGCCGCCCAAAAAGCTGAATTATATCTAAAAAATATATAGAGCCTGTATGTATAACAATGCTTGTTGCCTTATATCTGGAAGCCTGATTTATATAAAGCATGTGCAGGAATTCTCAGCTCAACCCAGCTGGTTGGTGAGGTGAGTAACCAATTTACACTGTTTAATTCACCTTTAATCCACGGTTTTGGACTGTGGCAGGAAACCAGATAACCCAAAGGAAACGGAGAACTCCACCCAGCATTTGCAAAATGACAACGTTATGTTACAGCTTTAAAGGAACTTATTTAGAACAGAATGTCATAAAAGGTTTAGGTGTCCAAATAGTGTGGAGGACTCTTCCTATCTCCTCAATCTAGTCCTCCTGAAGTCCTTTCTGGCAATATTGGTATTCAAGCTCTCAGCAGAAGGGTTGGTGGGACAGCCACTACAAAGTGCTAATTTTATACATGTTAAAATTACATACCAATGTATGACATCACTGAAGTGCAGACGAGTGATGGAACGGTGATTTTGCATTCAGGTGCACATTTTAGTACTTTAGCACTTTTGGAACCTGTCTTCTCTATGTACACGAAATCCAGAGTCGCTCCCGTCTCTCTGTAACTGAAAGCACCTAGCTGCTACATTCTGAGTGCTCCTGTGAAGACGAGGGAAGAACAAAGGCTGCTTCTTCATCCCTCAGGAACCTCAAAACACACTCACATGAAATAGAATACCTGCTCAGTTCACACTTTATAGTATGTGATAGACCTACAGGAGTAAACCCGGACAGATACAGGGGAGAACATGCAAACTCCACACAGAAACAACCTTGTCTGCTCTGCTTGGAACTCAAACCCAGGACTTTATCAGCCAGAGCCCTGTTCCAACCACTTTCCTAACATAAGTAATAGCAAACTCTCCTCTAGTGTCGTATTCATTACACGTCCACCTCTCATGGGGTTTGCATGTCCTCCCCGTGTCCGTGTGGGTTTTCTCTGGTTTCCATCCACAGTCCAAAATACACGAATTTAAGGTGACAGCTCTAAATTGCCCCTATATTATGTGCAAAAGAGTGTGTTCCCAGTGATGGATGGCACCCTGTCCTGAGTGTATCTGCCCAGCGCCCGAAACGTTCTCCCCTGGAAGGGCAAACCTCCCCACACACCCCAGTCCCTTAAACAGGATTGGGCGAAAGTTAATGAGACGATGTGTTTTAATTAATGAACAGAGCTTTCTTACATCAGTAAAGTCTGATTTATTGGACACCATTAGGAACCTTTATGACCCACATCTCTAATTTTATATTTCAAGTATAACATTTGCTCATGATTCAGGAGGTTCCACTGTGAACAATGTTTAAATGCAAAAAGAAAAATAGTGTAGGTACACAAGTCGTTTTTTTTGTTTTATTTCACAGGTGTACTGAATGACCAAAAGGATGTGGACACCTGACCATTATACCTGAGCGTCCTGGAACCTAAATACTACACTTTGTTGTTTTTGATTGAACTTTAAAAATAAAAAAAATAAAAAAAAAGCAGACTGTAACTAATTCACAGCAAATCCTATATTGTCTTATAATAACTCTTACTAAAATTTGAACTACATAATTAAATAACTATCTAAAATAAGATTAATGACGTGGTCAGGGGTGTGTCTACATACTTTTAAACAGAAAACATAAGCTTTTTTTAAACTTACACTTTACAGCACTTTCACTGCATCCCACATACATATACAGTACCAGTCAGACGTGTGGACACGCCCCCTCCTGGCGCCATTCTCTATTTCCTCCACTTACCATATAGATGGAGTTTGTAGTTCTACAATTCCAGACTGTAGTCCATCTGTGTTCTTTGTTGTTGTTAGTCCCCTGTTGGTTCTCTGTTCTCTATTGGTCAGGAGCCTCACAGAACAGGCATCATTTGGGTGGTGGATTGTTATAGTATCTGTGGATCTGTGGTGGTTCCATTGGGGTTCTGACCATTAGAACAGAGTAAAGGGGATGTACACAGTATGTACTGTGGAACACAAACATACGAACTACAGTCTGGAATTGGAGAACTACAAAGCCCATCTTTACAGGAAGTGGAACTGAGAACATAAACAATAGGTGGAACAAAAAGGAGGCGTGTCCAAACCTTTGACTGGAATTGTAATGTATTTGCTGTTCTTCACATGCTCACGAACAAAAAGATATGTGTCTGGTGTTCTTACAATCACAACCATCACTAAACTTTATTAAATACCATAGTTATCCTACAGTCTGCACACTACAATACTTTAGAACCCTGTTTATCAGCTGAAATTTATACTTTACATGTCGAGTAAATCACAATTACAGACCCTGAAACCATGAGGTTGATTGTTGACATCATTTAAAAGCAATAGGTATCGTGATACTCCTTGGTTACTGGCTTACACTCAGTGATGTGCAAATCCACACAGGTTACTGCCTATTTACACATACACAATATGGACAAATGTATTGGGACACACCCCACTGGAGGAGCAGTTTGGGGAAGGCCCTGTTCTATTTCAGCATGACTATAGTCCATAAAGTGGGTGAGTTTGCTGGAGAAGTCCTGATCTAAACCTCAAACACAGTGGGACATCTGGGATAACCTAGAACAGATTCTGAGACAGCTCCTTTCATCCAACATCAGTGTCTGATCCCAAAAACGCTCTTCTGGACGAATGGGATTAAAGATTAAAGATTCTCTCACTGTTTTGGCTGGAAAGACTTTAAAGTAGATGTCTGAAAGCGTCCCTAAGACGTAGTGCGTTAGTGCTTCAATACATTTGTCCATATGGTGTAACCTGATGGCAAAGAAAGAAACTAGATTCTGTCATTTCCACTAAAGCTTTGGTCAAAATTCTATATTCATACACAATATAACATAAGAAAGTTTATACCAAACCCTGTTTAACATACACCTACACTTTCATGTCTATTGATATCGGCTATAACATTTACTAAAAAGGACCTTAGAACCATTTAGAACCTCCACAGCGCCTCAACAGCATAAATCACACGAGTTCGGGATTACCAGCAGGCCTTCAGCCCCAGCTCGTAACAGACGTCCTGAGCAGGACTTGACATTCTGCCGTGGTAGGACAGCATGCTCTCCGGCGGTTCCTGGTAAAACAAGGACTCGACAAGGTGCATTAAGGGACGAGACGTGACCGGTGGGTAGCGGCGGGGCCACGGGGGGGTTTCCGATGACACGATTAACCCGGGATCATTTGGATCCGGTGATGATGGTGGTGACGGTGGAAGGCCGTGTGCATCGTTTTTCGACTGCCTCTGTGTTCAAGACCTTCTGAGATGCATCTACACAAACAAACACACAGCATTCATATGATTTCCTTTCTTATTTAGTAGTTCTTTTTTTATTTGTGCACTATAACATGTCTGGGCGGCACGGTGGCTTATTGGTCGGCACACACACACACACACACACACACACACACACACACAATACATCCTCATACCTGATCCGTGGCATGTTTGAGAACACTATTTCATCTGTGATGTCTGTATTTTATTATATTTTGTATAATTAGGGCGGCACGGTGGCTTAGTGGTTAGCATGTTCTCCTCTCTATGGATTCCCGGTTCGAATCCCCATCTGGGTGAAGTTTCCATGTTCTCCCCATGTCCACGTGGGTTTCCTCCGGGTTCTCCGGTTTCCTCCCACAGTCCAAAAACATGGATCAAGTCAATTGAGTTCTCCAAATTGCCCCATATAGAGTGTGTTTGTGTACGTTAGTGTGTGCCCAACGATAGATTGGCACCCTGTACTGGGTGTATCTGCCCAGCGCTTGAAACGTTCTCCCCTGGATGGGCATGGGGAAACCCCCCCCCCTCCCCCCGCGACCCTAATAGAGAATAACGCGGAAGATAATGGATGAATGATAACATGTCTGAAAACAGTTGAGTTTATAAACGTGCAGCAAGAAATCCTTTCTACATGAACACGATGCATTCACAATGATGGTTTGAAAATAGGAAAGCAATTTTATACATCTGCGCGGCACAGTGGCTTAGTGGTTAGCACGTCCTCCTCTCAGCGCTGGGGATCCAGGTTCAAATCCCCTACAGGTTCTCCGGTTTCCTCCCACAACCCAAAAACATTGATTCAAGGTGTTACATTGGATGCATTAAATTGCTCCTATCCTAAATAGTGTGTAGCTATAGATTGTAGCGCTTACCTGGGTAAATATGTTCATCGGAAGATGATGGATGAATGGAAATTTATACACACAGAAAGAGAAAGAAAGAGAAAGAGAGACAGAGAGCTGGGGAGCTCAAGTACCATAAAGATACCCCAACTGAACCTCCTGTATTTTGCACATAGATACATCCATTATCTTCCGCTTTATCCTATATTAGGGTCGGGGGGGGGGTCCCCATGCCCATCCAGGGGAGAACGTTTCGGGCGCTGGGCAGATACACCCAGGACGGGGCGCCAATCTATTCGCTGGGCACACACTCACTCACACAGACACACTCTACATGGGGCAATTTGGAGAACTCAATTGACTTGATCCATGTTTTTGGACCGTGGGAGGAAACCGGAGAACCCGGAGGAAACCCATGCGGACACGGGGAGAACATGGAAACTCCACCCAGATGGGGATTCGAACCGGGAATCCCTAGCGCTGAGAGGAGAACATGCTAACCACTAAGCCACCGTGCCGCCACTATTTTGCATATTAATATATATATTGCAAATAAATCTTCATTAAGAAATCTAAAAGGCCTCGTACACTTACATTCCCTGCGGTTAATCGAGGACACGTCGATAGACTGACTTTTCATAGCCATGGCTGATTGGTTCTCGTTCCGATGTGGCGTAGTGTCGATGCTGCTCCCTAAACTGCTCCCCAGCTGCAGGCGCTTCATGTGACGGATCACCGCCGTGGCATTAAAGGCTTGCTGTGAAAGATTCAGAACCGGTCACTGATTATCTCACGAACTGAACTGTGAAACAGGAACACAGCTTCATTACAGTCAGGAGCACCGAGCACCGAGAGTCCCTCACCCTCCATTTAGCTTTCGCAAAGTTCTTCTTCATCTGTCGGCTAACTGACTCATGAATGTTCTTACGAAGTGCTGTGTCTCCAGCAATCCTACAGAGAGAGAGAGAAGAGTTCACAACAAGAACAGCAGGATGTTCCATCCAGCGGGTCCCGGTGTACGAGGCATCCAGAATGTTATTTGCTAACAGACCAAGCTGAATTTAATCCAGGGCATATTTTGATTAATGTAAATTAATGAAATTAAATTAAAGCTGGATGGCACGGTGGCTTAGTGGTTAGCATGTTCTCCTCTCAGCGCTAGGGATTCCCGGTTCGAATCCCCATCTGGGTGGAGTTTCAATGTTCTCCCTGTGTCTGCGTGGGTTTCCTCTGGGTTCTCCAGTTTCCTCCCACAGTCCAAAAACATGGATCAAGTCAATTGGATTCTCTAAATTGCCCCATATAGAGTGTGTGTGTATGAGTGAGTTTGTGCCCAGCTATAGATTGGCGCCCTGTCCTGTCGGGCGTGGTAGCTCAGTGGTTCGGGCGTTGGGCTATCAATCTGAAGAGTGGGGGTTCAAATCCGAGGTCCACTGAAGTTACCAATGTGGGTCCTTGAGCAAGACCCTTAACCCTCATTGCTCCAGGGTGCTCTATGATGACCCTGTGCTCACCTTGTAAGTCGCGTCTGCTAAATGACCAAAAAATAAAAAATAAAAATTAATTAAGTCCTCATGCACATCAAGGGAGACCGATTAGGGCCCTGGGCAGATGCCAATCCATCATTGGACACACACAGACACACTGTATATAGGGAGAAATTAGATAGGGGCAATTTAGAGCAGCCAATTTCTTTTGAATTCATGTTTTTGGATACTATTTACTTACATACTGCTCACTATGGAGCATGGCTTTCACGTTCTGTACTATATAGAATGCCAGCAGTTTCAAATGCGGATTCTAGCTTTCCTCCCTCTCCCAA
The DNA here is from genome assembly GCA_019802435.1 of Corydoras maculifer. NCBI lineage: Eukaryota > Metazoa > Chordata > Actinopteri > Siluriformes > Callichthyidae > Corydoras > Corydoras maculifer. Next base: position 427,403 of record JAFMOD010000188.1, read on the forward strand.
ATCACCTGTGACTTATGGATTAATTCTATAATTTCGCGCCTCATGAATAATCTCATGTCTCCATGCCAGTCTCATGTTTTTTGATGAAGCTGCTCATTATTATTGCAGCCTTAGTCAATATACCTGCTTTACTGAAGCGTGTAAGTGATTGAAGTGATGCTGATCAGTGTTTAAAATCTGCATATGGATTTCAGTTTACTGACACACCTGTGCTCCTGCTATAAGCACAATTATTCAGTCAAGTCCATAATGCGCAATTCGCACAATTCTGAAAAGAACATGATGATGATCAGACCAAAAACATGGATTCAAGGTGAATCGGTTGCTCGCTATTACCCCTATTGAAATTGCCCTTATGTATATACTTTGTGTGTGTGTGAGAGGGAGTTTAACCCACAGTTGTACTGACCATGGATGGCGCAGTGCTTCCTCACAGCTGAACCTCTTCTCAGGATCCTTTTGCATCAGATTTCGGATGAAATGTTTAGCTGACGGACACAAACACTTTAGCTTCAGGTTCACTGCTCACGTCACTGGTTTCTGTTCTGATTTATTGGATCGGGTGGCAGAACTCACCAGAGTCTGAGATATCATCCCAGTACGGTGAGTCGAACTCATAGTCGGCTTTCAGAATCTGTTCAAACAGCTTGGAGTCGTTCTCGTCGTAAAATGGTGGATAGCCACACAGCCTGCACAACCAAGAGTAAGGGTTTTATTTGGATAGACAGATAGATAGATAGAGTGGATGGATGGATGGATGGATGAAGATCATTTGCAAACTACATGATTAAAATGTGTTGGTTTATACACCGAATGAAGCAAGATGACTTACAGGATGTAGGAGATAACTCCAATAGACCAGCAGTCCACAGCTTTACTGTAGGGCTTCTGTGCCAGAACCTCTGGGGCTAAAGGGGCAACAAGGGATCAAATCAATGCTATTCAAAAGAATTATTATTTTTTTAATTCCAAAGTATTTTGTCAAAAGGGGGAACCCCCTGCAGACGGCAAGCAAACTAAATTAATAGAATGAACTTTTTCATTTTCATTCATTCATTATTTTCCGCTTTATCCTCTATTAGGGTCGCGGTGGGGTTCCCCATGCTCATCCAGGGGAGAACGTCTTGGACTCACTCACACAGACACACTCTATATGGGGCAATTTGGAGAACTTAATTGACTTGATCCATGTTTTTGGACTGTGGGAGGAAACCGGAGAACCCGGAGGAAACCCACGCACACACAGGGAGACACAGGGAGAACATGGAAACTCCACACACATGAGGATTCAAACCGGGAATCCCTAGTGCTGAGAGGCGAACGTGCCAATCACTAAGCCACCATGCGGCCCTAGAATGAACTACATATACATAATATTAATGTTAAATGTATTTATCTTTAAATATAGTAAATGTGAACGAATGCACACAGATCACATGTGCTTTTGGCCTGTAATTATACCTGTGTGGTGAATAGCAGAAATCCGTTCACAGCAGGGCTACTGCAAAGACAAGAGTCACCCAGGTTGCCACTATCCTTGGATATGGGTTTAATCATTACCCAGGCTTTGAAACTGCTGTTAGACCTCAGTGCTGGTTAATGATTGGTGTTCTAATTCATTTCAAAGCTGGTGACATAAACAGTTTGTGCTCCAGTCATCTGAACACACGGCGATCAGTACAGGAAACGTCTACATCGTGTAATTATGGCTAGTGCTAGCTCAGTGGTTGGAGTGTTGGGCCCTGAATCTGATAAGCTCAAAGTCCAAAAGTTGCCACTGTGGGCCCTCGAGCATGGCCCTTAATCCTTAATGTTCCAGGGATGCGGTGTCATGCCTGACTCTATGCTCTGACCCTCAACAACCAGGAGTAAAACCTAATGTGATGGAAAGTAGCTTTTTACAGCAATAAGAAGGAAAGGATAGAATAAAGAGGCAATGCTTAGTTTTATGTTTAGTTTGTGTAGGAAGGCCAGCAATACCGTCCTAAACTCAAGGTTTTTTTCTTAGTTAAAAACAATAGAGGGCAGCACGGTGGCTTAGTGGTTAGCATGTTTTCCTCTCAGTGCTAGGGATTCCCAGTTCGCAACCCCATCTGGGTGGAGTTTCCATGTTCTCCCCGTTCTCCCCGTGTCTCCGGGTTCTCCGGTTTCCTCCCACAGTCCAAAAACATGGATCAAGTCAATTGAGTTCTCCAAATTGCCCCATATAGAGTGTGTGTGTGTGAGTGAGTGTGTGTCAAGAGATGGATTTGCCGCCCTGTCCTGGGTGTATCTGCCCAGCGCCCGATACGTTCTCCCCGGATGGGCATGAGGAACCCCCCGCGACCCTAATATACGATAAAGCGGAAGATAATGAATGAATGAATGAAAACAATAGATGTTAGTTATGTCACTGTCAACCTCACCAACGTAACCCGGAGTCCCGCAAGCTGTAGACATGATGTCGTTTGCCACTCCTTCCATCTTCGACAGGCCAAAGTCGCTTATCATTATTTTGGACTCAACATGAGGACTGAAGTATAACAGGTTTTCAGGCTGAAAAAAACAAAGAAAACTGAAATTTACATGCTGAAAACTTTACAGTTCCTCTATATGCTGGCAGGGCGGTTTGTATGGGTTTTTCTCCGGGTTCCCTGGTTTCCTCCCACAGTCCAAACACATGGATTTTAGATAAATAAATCTGCTCCGAATTGCCCCCATATAGTGTATATGTGTGTGTCAGAGAGAGTGAAACGTTCTCCCCTGGATGGGCAACAGATCTCTAATAAACAAAGCCACTTTTTGCTTAATGTAAAGAGTATAAACCTTCACAGAGTCCTAAAGAGTAAATATGTCAAATGTTGTGGTAATTAAAGCAAAGGTGTTGATTTGTATAGGGAACACACACACATACACTATGACACTATCCATCCATCCATTATCTTCCGCCTCATCCTATATCAGGGTCACGGGGGGGGGGGGGGGTTTCCCATGTCCATCCAGGGGAGAACGTTTCGGGCGCTGGGCAGATACACCCAGGACAGGGCGCCAATCTATCGCTGGGCAGACACTCACTCACTCACACAAACACATACACACTCTATATGGGGCAATTTGGAGAACTCAATTGACTTGATCCATGTTTTTGGACTGTGGGAGGAAACCGGAGAACCCGGAGGAAACCCACGAGGACACGGGGAGAACATGGAAACTCCACCCAGATGGGGATTCGAACCGGGAATCCCTAGTGCTGAGAGGAGAACATGCTAACCACTAACGCACGGTGCTGCATACTATGACATTATATATATATATATATATATATATATATATATATATATATATATATATATATATATATATATATATATATAGCGGCACGGTGGCTTAGTGGTTAGCACGTTCGCCTCTCAGCGCTAGGGATTCCCGGTTCGAATCCCCATCTGGGTGGAGTTTCCATGTTCTCCCCGTGTAAGCGTGGGTTTCCTCCGGGTTCTCCGGTTTCCTCCCACAATACAAAAACATGGATCAAGTCAATTGAGTTCTCCAAATTGCCCCATAAAGAGTGTGTGTGTGAGTGAGTGTGTGCCCAGCGATGGATTGGCACCCTGTCCTGGGTCTATCTGCCTAGCGCCCGAAACGTTCTCCCCTGGATGGGCATGGGGAACCCCACCGCGACCCTAATAGAGGACAAAGCGGGAGATAATGAATGAATATATATATAAATTGCGTTACCCACCTTCAGGTCTCTGTGCACTATTCCCAGCGAGTGCAGGTAGTTGACCGCATTAAGAACCTGCTTTATTAAAGCGCTGGCGTCCTGCTCGGTATAAAAACCCTTTTCTACAATACGATCGAACAGCTCTCCTCCGGACACGCTGCGAAATACAGAGAAGATTCACCTTCTGATGTACACAAACTGACATAAGGCAATTAGAATCACCTCCACAGTGGACTGCAGATGAGATTGGATGGTATGTCTGAATTCTTTTTTTAAAGTAAGTGTCCTAAGCACACGACTGGAACCCATCTGTCCTGATGTCATTCTAACATGATCTGTTTTGGGTACTGTGCACAGAGGAATCCCAGAGGTCCTCCACATTTAACACACACACACATATACACACACTGAGTGAAGTAAGCGCATGTGCCCGGAGCGATGGGCACCCAGGGGGAAATTGGGGCACATCTGCCATAGTACCCAGTGGGCCCTTCAGGTCGCAAACAGGTTCCTTAAGCACAACCCAGGTTAAGGTGGAGTTACTATGTTCTCCTTGTGTCTGCTTGGGTTTTCTCCAGGTTCTCTGGTTTCCTCCCATAGTCCAAAAGCATGGATTCAAGGTAAATTGGCTGCTCTGAATTGCCCCTTTAAAGTGTGTGTGTGTTTCTGTGAGAGTGTGTTCAGCAATGGATTGGCATTCTGTCCGGCTGTATCTACCCAGAACCGAAATGTTCTCCCCTGGATGTGCATAGGGTACCCCCCCCCCCCCACGACTCGAGTCTTTACTATAGAAGTTAATGAGATTAGATTCAGTGTCTGTACTCTACGTACAGTATCAGCATCATGCAGATGTTTAATATTCAGAACGGATGAAACACTAAAATAAACAAAGGATCAGGACACCATTAATATTAATAACGGCAGGAAAGCAGTCTGAAGAGTATACAGTCAAAAAATTTCCTGTTTATTCAGAGTGGAGTGCGGCTCGGATCTTATTTATAGTCAGTGTGTTCATTCAGCTCACAGTTGCATGATGAGATACAGATGGCTGGGACTTTCGTAGATGTCCTCAAGTGCAACGATGTTCTCATGCTTGAGCCTGAAAGAGAAAACAGAATGACATGCGTTTAAAACAACTTCTAGGTTCTTAGTGGTTGAGAACCGGTTTCAACGCCGCAGCACAACCGCTAATCCGGAGCGACGTTCAGGGATAGGCTTCAGTACCACACTCACGGAAATCCATCCATCCATTATTTTCCGCTTTATCCTATATTGGGTTCGCAGGGGAGGGGGGGGGTCCCATGCCCATCCAGGGGAGAACGTTTTGGGCGCTGGGCAGATAGACCCAGGACAGGACGCCAATCCATCGCTGGGCACACACTCACTCACAAAGACATACTCTATATGGGGCAATTTGGAGAACTTAATTGACTTGATCCATGTTTTTGGACTGTAGGAGGAAACCGGAGAACCCGGAGGAAACCCATGCGGACACGGGGAGAACATGGAAACTCCACCCAGATGGGGATTCGAACCAGGAATCCCTAGCGATGAGAGGAGAACATGCTAACCACTAAGCCACCGTGCCACCCCACAGAAATCCAATGATTGACTTTTTATTAGAACTATTAAAAGCGGGGTGGCACGGTGGCTTAGTGCTTAGCATGTTCTCCTCTCAGCATCAGGGATTCCCGGTTCTAATAACCATCTGGGTGGAGTTTTCATGTTCTCCCCGTGTCTGCGTGGGTTTCCTCCGGGTTCGTCGGTTTCCTTCCACAGCCCAAAAACATGGATTAAGTCGATTGAGTTCTCCAAATTGCCCCATATAGAGTGTGTCTGTGTGAGTGAGTGTGTGCCAAGCGATAGATTGGTGCCCTGTCCTGGGTCTATCTGCCCAGCGCCCTGAAACGCTCTCCCCTGGATGGGCATGGGGAACCCCACCGCGACCCTAATATAGGAAAAAGCAGAAGATGATGAATGAATGAATATTAAAAGCGTAATAAATGGGTCAACATGGGGTTTTTCATTTTTCATTTGTGAACCTGAGTGCTGATCTCGCCCCGCTCCTCGCTCGCTCGCCGCCGTACCTCCCTCCCGCAGCCGTGACTCATGCAGCCTCCTCGGCAGCCCTCGCTATTCTGCACACGTTTGTGCCTGAGTTCAACCTGATGGTTGTCATGGTAAAAGAGGAGCGTGGCTGTCTGTGATGAGGAAGAGCCGCTGTGCAGACAGCGTAGGATCGCCGTCTTCCCGCTGCGCCGCGGATCCGCGCGCCGCAGCTCCATTACTACAGCCAGGACATTTCAAAATCTGTTGCCAGGTTCAGAGATGGTTCTCTCAATGTTATTCAAAAGCACACGGAGCGCTGGAAGTGCAGGAAATGTTTCTTCATTCTAAAAAAAAATCGAGGTTAAGATCGGTCTTAAACCAAACTCAGAGTTGGAAATGCATCCCAAAAGATTACTGAGGAACATCTGAGGAACATCTGATGAACATCTGAGCAACATCTGAGCAACATCTGAGCAACATCTGAGCAACATCTGAGCAAGTTATTAGGAGACACATGAGGCTCAACACGAAATAGAGTAAAAGATGCAAAATTCCCAGCAGCCACTTTGAGCTCAGAGACATTTGTACCATTCAGCTTTTTACTTGTCTGTTGTCTCCAGGGGTGGCACGGTGGCTTAATGGTTAGCACTAGGGATTCCCGGTTCGAATCCCCATCTGGGTGGAGTTTCCATGTTCTCCCCGCGTCCGCGTGGGTTTCCTCCGGGTTCTCCGGTTTCCTTCCACAGTCCAAAACCATGGATCAAGGTCGATTGAGTTCTCCAAATTGCCGCATGTAGAGTGTGTCTGTGTGAGTGAGTGTGTGTGCCCAGCGATGGATTGGCGCCCTGTCCTGGGTGTATCTGCCCAGCGCCCAAAACATTCTCCCCTGGATGGGCATGGGAAACCCCCCACCGCGACCCTAATAGAGCATAAAGCGGAAGATAGGCCTAAGCCTCTATTTTTGTCAACACACAAGTAGGCCATAAAAACCTGGAGACAGGATTCATCAGACGTCCAACTACATACGGGGGGGTGGGGGGGGGGGCACAGCGGTGCACATCTGCCTCTCAGCGCTGGGGATCCAGGTTTAAATCCCGATCTGGGTGGACTTTCAATATTCTCCCCGCATCCTCGTGGGTTCCCTCCCACAGTCCAAGCCAGTTAAATTGGCTGCACTAAATTGCCCCACATAGTGACTGTGTGAGTAAGTGAGTGAGTGAGTGTCAAGCGATAGACTGCGTCCTGTCCTGGGTGTATCTGCCCTCCATACATTCTCCCCTGGATGGGCATGGGGAACCCCGTGACCCTCGTAGAGAATAAAGCGGTTAAGATAATGAAATAGGTTTATGTACCAGCACGTATCTGCACTGTGAAGAGAACATGCAGCGTTCACCTTTAGAAAACCATGAAATCAAAAGGAGACTAAAGGGTTAAACAGAAGTTGGGAGTCTGATTCATTCGACTCTCATTAGACAGAAGAAGACAGAAATGCTGAGCCTTTCGCCACTTCCGAAAGTTGATCTTATGAAACAGCGTTTCCTCTTCCTCTTAATTGGACCAGAGTGCCGTCTGAGCTGAAGCTATCTGATCTCTGAGCACCCATCGCTGGTCCCTCGACCAGGCAATGGAGATTAGATCAGCTATTTCTCATCAAACAAGGCCCACGATGTGTGTGGAGAACCCGGCAGCACCCCGGAGACCAGCACACGTCTTCTGCTGTAGTGAGCTAATGTATGAAATTAGATTTGTGCAACACCTACTTCCTGAGTACAGCAATTTCATTCTCAATGCTGCTCTCCTTCCCTCTTAGAGCTTTCTTTGGGATGCATTTCACTGCATAGGTCTTCCCCGTTGCCCTCTCCTGAGCCAGTATCACTTCCGAGAACGCGCCCCTGTAAAGGAAAGCAGAACATAGAGAACGTTTTATTTTAGGTTTTAGGTTTCTGCGGCAAAATGTGTGTGGAATATTTAGTGTTGGATGTTATGTTGGAGGTAATGGCATTGTGGATAATCTTATGCTTCCTGAGTGCTGATAGCAGTTTGGGAGGGGCATTTCCTGTGTCCTTCTTCAAACAGTCATAATTAGTAGGGAGGAATTGCACCAGGGGGGCGGCACGGTGGCTTAGTGGGTTAGCACGTTCTCCTCTCAGCACTAGGGATTCCCGGTTCGAATCCCCTTCTGGGTGGAGTTTCCATGTTCTCCCCGTGTCTGCGTGGGTTTTCTCCGGGTTCTCCGGTTCCCCCCCAAGGTCAAAAAACAGGAATCAAGTCATTTGAGTTCTCCAAATTGCCCCATATAGAGTGTGTATGCGTGTGTGAGTGTGTGCCCAGCGATAGATTGGCGCCCTGTCCTGGGTGTATCTGCCCAGCGCCCGAAACGTTCTCCCCTGGATGGGCATGGGGAACCCCCCTGTGACCCCAATATAGGATAAAGCAGAAGACCCACACACTATATAGGGGCAATTTAGGTAGGGGCAGCCAATTTATATTGAATCCATGTTTTTGAATTGTGGAAGGCAACTGGAGAACCCGGAGGCAACCCACATGGACATGAGGACAACCTGAATCTCTAAGCACTGAGAGGCGAGCATGCTAAACACGATGCCCTCGTGCCACCCCGATAAGAACGTCATAAGCCAAACTGCCTTAAACTGTTCTCTAAACCACAGTTCCTACAGACCAACTCCAAAATCACATGGAAAAGCCTTTAACCTGTAAAGTTTGCGACCTGCGTCTATCTACAATTATCTATGAGCTTTTAAAATCGAATGATGCTCAGGTGTCTCTCTCTCTGTAAGGTTTTTAATGTGTGAACTCTGATCATCTGGAGGTACAGAGCAGTTGTGGTTCGTGCAGCTCTTGTCATAATCAGCAGTGAACTGTATGTTCTTAGATGATATGCAAAGTGCAGTCTGCAGCTAAGCCTTCAGTGGGGACTGAAAATCCACACTAATCCCTCACACTGCACACGGAAACATGCACGGTCCTCCACCGGCACAAGGTCACAGGAGTTCAGGTCAGATATAACACCCAAATCGGATATTACGCAGTTTTATCTGCCACCAGGAATAACAATAACAGCTGCATACACACACACACACACACACACACACACACACACACACAGCACCACTGTCAGTGGCACTACAGCGCTTAAAATCATCCATCAGCCAAATAATATCTGCTCTCTGAGGTCCCCATCACCTCCATCCTCCTCCCCATCACATCACAGGACGGAGACTTACAGAGCATGCAGAAAAACAGACGGACTACAGAATGTAGAATCATTTGCTCCAATTTATTATTGTTTATATCCTCAGTTCCACGTCCTGTGAAGATGGACTTTGTAGTTCTACAATTCCAGACTGTAGTCCATCTGTTTGTGTTCTACAGTACATACTGTGTACGTCCCCTTTACTCTGTTCTAATGGTTAGAACCCCAATAGAACCACCACAGAGCAGGGATTATTTGGTTGGTGCATCCTTCTTATCCCAGCAGGGTCACTGAGGTGTTTAAATGAAACTCCAGCAGCACTGCTGCACTAAAACCCCCTCACCACATCAGTGTCACTGCAGAACTGACAATAAACAATCCACCACCCAAATAATACCTGTTCTGTGTTCTGTGTAATTGTAGAACTACAAAGTCCATCTATTTGGTAGGTGGAGGAAATAGACAATGGAGGAAGAAGGGGGTGTGTCCATAGTTTTGACTGTGTAATTATACAATTCATTCATTCATTCATTATCTTCCGCTTTATCCTCTATTAGGGTCACGGTAGGGTTCTCCATGCCCATCCAGGGGAGAACGTCTCGGGCGCTGGGCAGATACACCCAGGACAGGGCGCCAATCCATCGCTGGGCACACACTCACTCACACAGACACACTCTATATGGGGCAATTTGGAGAACTCAATTGAGTTGATCCATGTTTTTGGACTGTGGGAGGAAACCGGAGAACCCGGAGGAAACCCACGCCGACACGGGGAGAACATGGATACTCCACCCAGATGGGGATTCGAACCGGGAATCCCTAGTGCTGAGAGGAGAACATGCTAATCACTAAGCCACCATGCTGCCCTAATTATACAATATATAATTAAATACAGGCATCACTGATGAAATAGTGTTCTCAAACAAGCCACGGATCAGGTATGAGGACGTATTGTGTGTGTGTGTGTGTGTGTGTGTGTGTGTGTGTGTGTGTGTGTGTGTGTGTGTGTGATGGATTGAGAATAGATTTCTGTTGAGTCACCACTGCAGGGAACTAGCTGAGCTATTTTTTAACAGAAGGACATGCATGCTGAAGGGGTTTCTGTTTTAAACTGCGCTACATTGCGCGAGCCAGCAGCGGAAATCTGTTCAGACATCTCAGCATCCGAGTTTACACTTCAGCCGACAAAGAGCACCCGCTGTACAGAACGTAAACAGACGTCCTGCAACATGCAGACAGGGAACCCTTCAGAAATGAGTCTACACCTTAATTATCCAGTCGAGGGGCATCATCTCTGTTGCAATGACCTCTAAACCATCATTCCCGGCTTCATCAACAAAAACCTCCTGTGCAACATGTTTCTGCTGCATACTGCTACAGTGAGGGGTGCTCTGTGTTTAGAGTGAGCGTGTGCACAAGGGCAGATTTATGGCCACCTTGAAAACAATGATGTGAATTCCAACACATTACAGAGCATTAAGCAGACGGTGACATCTGCTCTTTAGGCACTCAGGGCTTCACTTTAGAATTTTCTGTGGGGGGGGGGGCACATTGCCATAGTTGTTCGCCCCTCAGCATTGGGGATTCAGGTTCAAATCCCGATGTAGGGGAAGTTTCCATGTTCTCCCTGTGTCTGCATGGAATTCTACCAGGTTCCCTGATTTTCTGACAGCCCAAAAACATGGATTCAAGGTGAACTAGCTGCTCTAAATTGCCCCATATGGTATGTGCCCTGTCCAGGGTGTATCTGGAATCCTGGCTAAAGATAAGGTTTATAAGTAGTTACCTAACATGTTAAGGTTAATGTGCATTACAATGCATTAAGTCATTCATTCATTCATTATTTTCCACTTTATCCTTTATTAGGGTCGCGGGGGAAGTTCCCCATGCCCATCCAGGGGAGAACGTTTCGGGCACAGGGCAGATACACCCAGGACAGGGCGCCAATCAATCTCTGGACACACACTCACTCACACAGACACACTCTATATGGGGCAATTTGGAGAACTCCATTGACTTGATCCATGTTTTTGGACTGTGGGAGGAAACCGGAGAACCCGGAGGAAACCCATGCGGACACGGGGAGAACATGGAAACTCCACCCAGATGGGGATTCGAACCGGGAATCCCTAGTGCTGAGAGGAGAACATGCTAAACCACTAAGCCACCGAGCCTGCATGAAGTCACAAACACAAAATTATTGTTATAATGAGCCTAGACATGCACTTAATTTTGTGTTTGTGACTTAATGCATTATAATGCTCATGTAAACCTTAACATGTTAGGTAACATTACTTTAAAATTAAAACCAGTTAACAAATAATTATCACTATAACACTTAAAAGTTGTGTCTAATTTCTTTCAAATGCCAATACAGCATTATGAACGCTCTAATACCATGGTCTCGGTTATGTGTTAATAAGTATCTGTAGTCCATTCATTATCTTCCACTTTATCCCATATTAGGGTCGCGGGGGGGGGGGGGTTCCCCATGCCCATTCAGAGGAGAACGTTTCGGGCCCTGGGAAGATACACCCAGGACAGGGCGCCAATCCATCACTGGGCACACACAGACACACACATTCTTTATGGGGCAATCTGGAGAACTCAATTGACTTGATCCATGTTTTTGGACGGTGGGAGGGAACCGGAGAACCTGGAGGAAACCCACGCAGACACGGGAAGAACATGGAAACTCCACCCAGATGGGGATTCGAACCGGGAATCCCTAGTGCTTAGTGGAGAACATGCTAAACACTAAGTCACCGTGCCGCCAGTATCTATAGTAGTATCTATAATATCTTTTCAAAGTTTCCAAAAACGAGCTTATAAAGTTTTAGGGATCTTATGGATCTTCATTGTGGTTATAACGCATCGTGTCTGTTTGCCCTGTAGACTTTACACACAGTGTTGTATAAACTCGCATGGGCATTATATACATTAAGTATTTACACCCTTGCAACACCCTTAAACATTATTGCTCCAGAGGTGCTGTTATTGTGTTCTTACCCCAGCTATGAGGTTAGGATTCTTGTAGATCACTCTGGATGACAGCGTCAACTAAATGTTACATTTAATTTCCTAATTACAGAATATGAATCATGTCTATATGCGTTATATCCTGCGTGCGCTTATAAAGCCTGAGACTTTATGGAACTCACTTCCTAGCAACTTTCTAGCAGTTATAACGCGTAACGACGGACGAGGTTAACGGGCTTCGTCACTCGCAGAAGATGCTGAGATGTCGGGTCCTGGTTGAAGTGGAGACTCAGAGCTGCAGCTCTGCTGATGATGGATTTGCAGAGACATTCCGCAAGTGCGCATCGCTCCCGTTAGTTCGGACTGTGACGTAACACTTAATTCTGCTTATGTAAAGCGCGGCATCCGGAGATCAAACAAACGCGCAAAGTTGGAATAAAGGCTGAAAGTGGCGCCGGTGAGAATGATGAGCATGATGAAGCAGAATGCAGAGAGCAGCAGAGCTACGTACGTTCCCAGGACCTCCTTCAACTCGAAGATCTTCTTGATGTCGTCCACCTGCTTTTTCCACGAGCCGCGCGCCGACTCCTCGTTCCCTCTGGCCATGTCGGCGGCGCGAGCGTCCTCAGCTCGTGAATTAATGATGGAGCGAGCGGGTGGACTCCGGTTACCGCGCCGCTGATGTGGCCCAGCTCCTGCCCCTGCCTCCCGGATCGACCTCACGCTGATGTCCTCGCTAATCCTGAGAACGGAAGCTGCAGTCGCCACACCGCCGCGAAGAGGAGGAGACGCACGCGCGCGCGCGGCCAGCTCCTATAATAAAGCCTTAGAATAAAGACGGAGTTAATCATACAGCGCGTTATAACGGCGCACACACACACACACACTCACTGGCTACTTCAGAAGGTACGCCCTCCTCCTGTCGACACTTCTGGCTCTATGAGAATGTGGAAGCTCACTGCTCAGGGGGTGAGACCATCAATCTGAAGGTCGGGGGATCAACTCCCAGGTCCACTGAAGTTACCCACGTGGGACCTTGAGCAACACCCTTAAACCTTATTGCTCCAGAGGTGCTGTTATTGTGTTCTTACCCCAACCATGAGGTTAGGATACTTGTAGATCACTTTGGATGCGTCAACTAAATGTTACATTTAATTTTGCAACTACAGAATATGAATGTCATTACATTTGACAATTATGGTGGCTTAGTAGTTAGCATGTTCTCCTCAGTTATGAGTGTGTGTGAGTGAGAGTGACCAGCGAAGGATTGGCACCCCTATATATATATATATATATATATATATATATATATATATATATATATATATATATACATACATACATATATAAAGGCGGCACAGTGGTTTAGTGGTTAGCACGTTCGCCTCTTAGCACTAGGGATTCCCGGTTCGAATCCCCATCTGGGTGGAGTTTCCATGTTCTCCCCGTGTCCGCATGGGTTTCCTCCGGGTTCTCTGGTTTCCTCCCACAGTCCAAAAACATGGATCAAGTCAATTGAGTTCTCCAAATTGCCCCATATAGAGTGTGTTTGAGTGAGTGAGTGTGTGCCCAGCGATGGCTTGGCGCCCTGTCCTGGGTGTATCTGCCCAGCGCCCGAAACGTTCTCCCCTGGATGGGAATGGGGAACCCCACAGCGACCCTAATAGAGGACAAAGCGGGAGATAATGAATGAATGAATTGCATTTGGTCATTTATTGGACGCTTTTATCTAAAGCGACTTACAAGGTGAGCACAGGGTTAATCACCAGGTTAAGCATCTTGCTCAAGAACCCACACTGGTAACTTCAGTGGACCTGGGGTTTGAACCCCCAACCTTCAGATTGATAGCTCAATGCCATAACCACTGAGCTACCGCACCCTTGACTCTTTACATACATCTTTAGTCCACGTTTACTTTGCTTTGGAATGATCAAAACCTCCACAGTGAAGGTATCCTTAATGGGGTGAGTCTTAGGCCAGCAGGGGGGGTTAGTGCATGTATATGTGTGGGGTTGATCAGACCAAGCAGTGTTGCTGGAAGTTTTCAAAATAGGGGAACCAGCACATAACAACACATCACATTGCCCAGGAGACTTAGATGAACTCTTTAAAAAAAAAAGAAAAGAAAAAGCTTCTCTGTTCAGATAATCTGAGCAGCAACCCATTTGCTTTTCACAGATGTGAGACGGAGAACAGGATCAGGATCTGGTTTTAATAAGTGCTGCATGAAATGTAGAGCAGGGGGTTAATAAGTAATCTGCTCGACGGAAGCAGCAGATCAGCAGCAGCACAAATGCAAATCGAGACACTGTGTGACGGAACGCCAGGTTTTATTTGCATTCAGTTACTAAGAGATGACCAGTTACTTCCATCTCAGCTTTTTATGTTCCGCTTATTCCTCTACGGGGGAGGGAGGGGGGTTTCCCCATGGCCATCTAGGGAAGAACATTGCAGGCGCTGGGCAGATACGGCCAGGACAGGGCACCAGTCCATCAGTGGGCACACACTCGCTCACACACACATATACAGAACTATATAGCAGCAATTTATGCCAATTCACTTTGAACCCATGCCTTTTGACTGTAGAAGAAAACCTGAGAACCCGGATTAAACCCGGTAAGACACGAGGAGAACATGGAAACTGCACCCAGATCAGGAAAACCTGGATCTATGGCGCTGAAAGGACGTGAAACCACTATGCCACCATACCCGGGACACTGGGACTAAATAAAATGCAATGCGTCCCATCTCAGAACCTTTCTACAGTGTATTTAAACATATTCTCTCTACAGAGGAGGTGTTCTCACACTCAGAGAGGTAACGCATGCTCTTTACCCCATAAAAGCCAATCAGCAATTCACATTATAAGATTATAAAAATAAAACAAACTTCATTAACCCAAATTAAAACATTTCAAGTCATGTAAACAAATTCTGTCCGTTCCACAGAACCCACAGAATGACCATCACAAGGCAAACCCACAGCAACAGGTGAGTGAGGAACATTCCGGATTGCTATGAGGGTTCAAAATGGTCTGGTTTGTGTCCGGTGCTGTGCAGTTCCGCTTCCTGGCCCTTTACTGTAGAACTGAGAATAAAAACAATTACAAAGAACTGTATCTGTCATGACACCTAAAATAACAGCAGGTGGACAGTGTGTCCAGGAGGGGGAGATGTTGAGCCGCACCCTCTGCACTGGATAAGAGTTTCTGCTGGTTGTCCCCCTATGAGAAAGAGGCTGTGAGGATGGATTCATGCTGCTGCTGATGGAGCGTCCCAATTCCCACCGCAGGGGCAGGGAGGGGGGGGCGACTGACCACACGAAGCTGAAACACCAAAAATCCAGTTAATAAAATAAAAACAATTAAATATAATTTTAACTCTGCAATCACACAATAGCAACCAATTAAAAAGGACAGTGGTGATCACATGCTTTCTATTGTAACCACAGGGGGCAGTATAACACTCTGAATGCAGACCATTGGTTATGAAATGATTATGATTAACTAAACTGCCCTCCGATGTAAGACCACGCTCACTGAGGTCATGGATGGCTGCGGCATCATTAAGGTTCGATTCAGAAATCTTCAGACGAGTTAAAAGGAATTAAAAAAAGATAATAATCTTCATACCTTACACGCCAGCTGCTTCTCAAATCTCGGGGCCACAAATGTCCAGCAGCCCATATTCTGTGGTTCCTCTTGGCTCCAGATGAATTCTGTAAAATCAGATCATAAAACCTGTAACTTGGTGCAATATCCTTATATTAATGAACAGCTTGTGTCAGTGTGTAGAACCAACGGTTGCCACAACATCTATAATCCCTAATAAATGATGGTGACCACAACAACTATAATTCCTAAAACAATTGTTAAAACAAAAGCTGCCACAATTAATATAATCCCTTATAGACAACGGTTGCTACAACAAATATAATCCTTTAAACACCATCAACTGTATGTGAGCCTTTGGATTCAGCCGATTGATTTGAAGGTGAAATTAGAGCCAGTGTTCTTTTATTCCATGGGATTTGACTGTGCACCCCGTTTTGCATAAATTATATATATATATATATATGATAAAGACAGGTATCTATCAAATCTGATCTTCACTGCATTTGATACTTCTAACATTTAATAGTTTTGGTTCAAACGAAAGGGAACGAAGGGCTCACCTTTGACTTTAGGATATTTGCTGAGCTCCGTTTGCAGAGCATCAGTGGGAAACGGGCACAGCTCCTCCACCCTGATCAGAGCCACGTTCCTCCCTGCCTCAGGCAGCGTCTCCCTCTGCTTCAGCAGGGCATAATAGTGCTTCCCTGAGCAGAGCAGCACACGCTGCACACTATGGAAACATATGAGTAAAGTCGGAAAGATGTTTATAAAAAGTCGGTTTAATGCACAGACTTTAATCATGGCTCACCTCTCAGGATTTACAGAGCCGTCGCCTATTACAGGCTTAAAGGTAGAGCCAGGTCCCATCTCCTCCAAACTTGATACTGCCCCCTGGTGGATGAGGACAAGAAGCACAAGGTGGTAATATGACTTCATAATAAAATAAACAAGCGGCAGGGTGGCTTAGTAGTTACTATGTTCTCCTCTCAGCACTAGTTTTTATTTAGACTAATTAATCCTCTGATGGGCAGCACGGTGGCTTAGTGGTTAGCATGTTCTCCTCTCAGCACTAGGGATTCCCGGTTCGAATGCCCATCTGGGTGGAGTTTCCATGTTCTCCCCGTGTCCTCGTGGGTTTCCTCCGGGTTCTCCGGTTTCCTCCCACAGTCCAAAAACATGGATCAAGTCAATTGTGTTCTCCAAATTGCCCCATATAGAGTGTGTCTGTGTGAGTGAGTGTGTGCCCAGCAATAGATTGGTGCCCTGTCCTGGGTGTATCTGCCCAGCGCCTGAGACGCTCTCCCCTGGATGGGCATGGGGAACCCCATCGCGACCCTAATAGAGGATACAGCGGAAGATAATGAATGAATGAATAAAATAAACAGATAATGGATTGTATGAACCTTTTTTGTTTTTTAAAGTTATATATTATATGAGTGTTGGTTTAACCAGAAGTTCTTTATTAGAACCGAACTATACTATTACTGTTTAGCCATGTGATCCTGTAACAATGCAGTTGAATGGTAATAAAAACACAGAGAAACTCACAGAGAAGCGCAGAAGCGTTTTGGGCGACGCCACAATGAGCGGTTTGCGGAAGTTTCGGATCATCTGTCTTCTGAGCAGGTGGAAATACTGCGCTGGCGTGGTGGGATTAACCACCCCCATGTTCACCGTGTCCCCATCCACCCCGTCCTCTTTACTGTCACACAGCTGTCAGGGGACAAGAAATGTGATGATACGAACACCACCCACTCAGTGCAAACGGCTCAAGGCTCAAGGTCACCTGTAAGAAACGCTCAATGCGGCAGGACGAGTGCTCAGGACCGGCGCCGTCGTAACCATGGGGAAGGAGGATCACCATCCCGCACTGCAGCAACCACTTAGCCTCACCTGAAAAAATTTTACATTTTGACTATGCATGTTGAAGAATAAACTTGACTTGACACGGGCAGAGCCTGAACCCCAAAGGCCGGGACCCCCAGCCCAAGCCGCACCGGCCAGGACCCGCAGCCCAATCCTCACGGGCCGGGATCCCCAGCCCGAGCCCCAAAGGCTGGGACCCCCAGCCCAAGCCGCACCGGCCGGGACCTGCAGCCCAATCCCCACTGGCCTGGATCCCCAGCCCGAGCCCCAAAGGCTGGGACCCCCAGCCCAAGCCGCACCGGCCGGGACCCGCAGCCCAATCCCCACTGGCCTGGATCCCCAGGCTGAGCCCCAAAGGCCGGGACCCCTAGCCCGATCCACACCGGCTAGGACCCCCAGCCCGAGCCCCAAAAGTCGGAACCCCCAGCCCAAGCCGCACCGGACGTGACCCGCAGCCCGAGCCCCAAAGGTCGGGACCCCCAGCCCAAGCCGCACCGGCCGGGACCCGCAGCCCGATCCACACGGGCCGGGACCCGCAGCCCGATCCACACGGGCCGGGACCCGCAGCCCGATCCACACGGGTCGGGACCCCCAGCCCGAGCCCCAAAGGTCGGGACCCCCAGCCTAAGCTGCAGGCACAGACACACACAAGCATCAAAGTGAAAGGGCTGAAATGAATTATTGACAGCAGGGGAAATAAATAACCTCAGGAGAAAATAGGGTCCTTGATTTTTTTAAATTAATTCATTTTCGATGATTAATTAAATGTTTACCTCCAGAGAGAAAGGTGTCGAAGATAATCTGTGCTCCATTAAAGAAATCTCCGAACTGCGCCTCCCAAATGGGAAGCAGTTTCGGCTGCGCGATGCTCATCCCATACTCGAACCCCAGCACGGCCTCCTCAGAGAGGGGGCTGTTGCAAACCTGTGAGACGCAAACAGCCCCATGAGTTTTCCCTTTATACACACCAGTCAACAGGACAAACACGACCACATAGGTTTGAAGCCATTCAGATTATTAAGGGCTTTAACAGATCAGACCTCCAGATGGCCTTCCTGCTGAGCATTAATGTGATTGAGGGGGATGTACATGTCATTGGACTGCTGGCACACCACCATGGCATGTCGCTGGCTGAACGTGCCGCGGCCCACGTCCTGCCCGCTGATGCGCACGTTGAACCCTGAAATGAAGTTAGTAAAAAACATTGAATCATGGTCCTGAATGTGTGCTGGCAGATGGAAACCGGGATTACAATGTGGGATTTACCTTGACAGAGGAGCGTTCCAAATGCCAGGGCTTCCGCTGTGGACCAGTCCACAGCCACACCCTCCTCAAGCTTCTGCAGTCTCGACTGTGAAGAAAGACCGAAGACTTTAAAATCTCATACACACAGTTCATTATCCAAAACGCACAACCAGGGAATGATTTTATACACCTCTACATTTAACCTTAATGTGTTCACACAGCTGATATAAATAAAAGTGGAGTTTGATCATTGTACACAGACAGCCATAATAAAACCACATTCAAATGCATCAACAAATGGCACAGTGTGTCCATTTTACATGGTGTGTAAGATGGAACACAATGGCCTTTGTAAATTTTTTTTTTACCTTAAGCTAATAATAACACTACACTCAGGTTCAACAGGTTTCTGTGGTTTCATAAAGAACTGGCTGTTCTATACTTGCAAGAAGGCTGTGTCCTTGTACTTATTTAAAAAAAAACTAATTAAAGGTGGCACGGTGGCTTAGTGCTTAGCATCTTCTCCTCTCAGCACTAGGGATTCCTGGTTCGAATCCCCATCTGGGTGGAGTTTCCATGTTCTCCCTGTACCCACGTGGGTTTCCTCTGGGTTCTCCGGTTTCCTCCCACAGTCCAAAAAACATGGAGTCTATTGAGTTCTCCAAATTGCCCCCTATAGAGTGTGTCTGTGTGAGTGAGTGTGTGCCCAGCGATAGATTGGCGCCCTGTCCTGGGTGTGTCTGCCCAGCGCCCGAAACATTCTCCCCTGGATGGGCATGGGGAACCCCCCCGCGACCCTAATAGAGGATAAAGCGGAAGATAATGAATGAACGAATGTTTAATGAAAAGCATGATGCAATGCGTTTTTGCTTGGCTTCCAGCTGAAAGTTAACATTTCCCATCATCATCATCATCATCATCATACATTTCAAGTGCAAACAATATTAAAGGCAAAAAAAAAAATTTCTCCTGTTGTGATGCCTCGAATTTGTGAGTTGAAACTCTATTATGGCTCGGAGGTTACAGGGTCTACCCACCTTAGTGTCAAAGGACGGCCATTGACATTAAACAAATGTACCTTTACCCTCTCATAAGTTACATAAACACCAAAAAAAAGTTTGTCACACAGTGCTACCACCATTAACGAGAAGTGTCCACTTACATTTGCCTATAGAGTGTTTATAGAGGTGTACCTTCACGTGTGTCTTTGTGAGATGACTGTGCATCAGGATCTCCTCCGGGATTTCCACCGACTTCGCCCCCACATACTGAAGCAGAGGAACGGTCACACCGGTGTCCCAGGTGGAAACGCGGTTCTGCGGCTCCACCAGATTCCCCCAGCGGCCCTGCAGGTTAGTGGGCGGAGGGCTATACAAAGTCATGTTGGCGAGGCGATCGTTCAGCATGGAGTAGTAGGACGTCCTGATCTGCGTGCTCTCCTCCTCGGTCATCAGTCCCTCTGAGACCAGCTGGTCGACATACGAGTCGGGGATGCTCTTCCTCGAGCTGAAAAAGCAGGTCACTGTACCGTCAGAATCTTTATATGCGAGTTCATTTATTGTCATTGCTGAACCCTTATATTTTTTACACAATAAGCAAAAGCAGCAAAAATGACTTGCTAGTAAGTCTAAATAATTTTTTTGTATTTACCGTACTTACTTAATATAATATAGTACATACTATGTAGTAAGTGAGTAGAGCTGCAATTAACAGTCAAACAAATACCAAGCAACTATTTGCACTTACCCAGCAACACCCTAGCAACCCCTCCACATACTATAGCAACCACCTGGCAACATCAAGGCAACAACTAGTATACTATAAGCACCAGCACAAACTCTTTTGGCACCATGTCTGCAGCTCAGAATAAAGAAGCTCACCGAATGATTTTGTACATGGCTGGATTTGTAAAAAATGGCTCGTCCAGCTCATTGTGACCCCACTGACGGTAACACAGCAGGTCCACAATGACGTCCTTCCTAAAGTGCCTCTGATACTCCACGGCCAGACGTGTGGCTCGAACAACCTCCTCGGCATCCTCGCCATTCACATGAATAACAGCACAACCCACCATCTTACCTGAAAACACAGAAAACACAATGTTATCACATCAAATGTGTAATAATTAATATGCTGTGAGACATTTGCAGATCAATCTTTTAAAGACTGTATATTAATAATATACTTAAACCTGCGAGGACATACATTCATTCATTCATTATCTTCCGCTTTATCCTATATTAGGGTTCCGGGGGGGTTCTCCATGCCCATCCAGGGGAGAACGTTTCAGGCGCTGGGCAGATACACCCAGGACAGGGCGCCAACCTATCGCTGGGCACACACTCACTCACATAAACACACTGTATATGGGGCAATTTGGAGAACTCAATTGACTTGATCCATGTTTTTGGACTGTGGGAGGAAACCGGAGAACCCGGAGGAAACCCACGCAGACACGGGGAGAACATGGAAACTCCACCCAGATGGGGATTCGAACCGGGAATCCCTAGTGCTGAGAGGTGAACGTGCTAACCACTAAGCCACCATGCGGCCCTGCGAGTACAAATGAATAAAATTTTAATCCATACAAATTATTATGACCTCATAGTGTCTGCTATTGTATTTGTTAACACAGTGTCGTAAGAGAAAAAAAAACCTGCTGTTTTTAAAGACCAGCATATGAAACAGTTCAAGCATCTAATCCCCTAAAGGCTCAAACGTACCAACATCACTGCAGTACATGGAGGAGCGACTCCTCTCCGAGGGCGTGGTGTAGCCTACTTGATTGTTTACAATAAGGTGTATGCTTCCACCCACTCTGTAGTGGGGCAGGTTTGACAGGGTAAATGTCTCCGGGACGATTCCTTGCCCTGAGAACGATGCATCGCCATGAACCTACATAAAGCAGAAAAGATTCATTTAACAACTCGTTATTTAACAAGAGGTTCATTCATTTATTCATTATCTCCCGCTTTATCCTCTGTTAGGGTCGCGGGGGATTCCCTATGCCCATCCAGGGGAGAACGTTTAGGGCGCTGGGCATATAGACCCAGGACAGGGCGCCAATCCATCTCTGGGCAAACACTCACACACACACTCTATATGGGGCAATTTGGAGAACTCAATTGACTTGATCCATGTTTTTGGACTGTGGGAGGAAACCGGAGAACCCAAAGGAAACCCACGCGGACACGGGGAGAACATGGAAACTCCACCCAGATGGGGAATAGAACCAGGAATCCCTAGTGCTGAGAGGCGAACATGCTAACTACTAAACCACCGTGCTGCCCCCTTAAGAAGAGGTTAATCATTAAATATAGTTAGTATGTAAAACTCAATAAAACAAAGTCTAACATCATCATGTTCTCAGGTGAGTGGGTCAAGACAATCACCTGAAATCTAAATAGGGAGGAAATGCTGATGTTCCATCAGGAAGTTTGCAGGTGGCACCATGACAGCCATGCCCATATTTGGCATTTGTAATTCAAAGGACTCAGTATATACAGAGCTGCCCCTTTCGCCACAGTGCCAGCTGCTGTGACATTAACATTATGAATCTATGATTAAATAATAATGTTATGCTCATGACAAAAGCTTTAAGCAACAATATATTCAGATATTTAAAACAAGGTGGACTCAACCAAAATCTAACTGCCCTGCCAGGGCAGTTCATCCTCAAAATGCATGATGTGCATCAGAGGATTCATTCATTCATTATCTTCCATTTTATCCTCTATTAGGGTCGCTGTGGGGTTCCCCATGTCCATCCAGGGGAGAACATTTCGGGCGCTGGGCAGATACACCCAGGACAGGGCGCCAATCCATCGCTGTGCACACACTCACTAGAACAGACACACTCTATATGGGGCAATTTAGAGAACTCAATTGACTTGATCCATGTTTTTGGACTGTGGGAGGAAACCGGAGAACCCTGAGGAAACCCACGCGGACACGGGGAGAACATGGAAACTCCACCCAGACCCGTGCCGCCCATCAGAAGATTCATTAGTCTAAATAAAAACAGACCTATGACTCTCGGCTGCTTCGTCATGGCTTTGTGGCAGGAGGGTAATACCTGCAGGCAGATGACTTTGTCTCCAGGTCGAGCGTGGCTGTCGCTGGAATAATCGCCCTCCCTCTTGAGCTGCTGTCGGGCTCGGGTCTTCCCCTGGGTCACTGGGTTGATGGCTTCCAGGTGGGATGGGTTGGGCAGCATAGTGACGTGCAACGGGTGCCCAGCACCCACGTCCAGTTCCACAGATGAGGTAAGGTGTGAAAGCACATCCCCGATGGCAGGCGAGTTCTCTGGAAACTCACTGAGGCCTCGCATCTTACGGAACATCAGCTGTGTGGGGAACAAACTTAAAAATGAGAAACTTACAACAGCACAGTAATCACATGTTCTGAAACAGAACACCGCTTTCGTACTCACCTCAGCGGGAAACTGAAGAAGTCCGGTCAGCAGGTTGAGTCGTCCGCGGTGAGGCATCCCTATCAGGACATCTGTAACGCCGCTCGAAGCAGCCGAACGAAAGAGCGCCGAGAAAAAGCCCATCATGCTCTCTGCTCCCTCGCCTCCATAACGCTTCACCGTGGCGAACTTAGCAGCGAGAAAGTGGTCGAATTCCTAAAACAACCCAAAGTGGAGCACTGTCTGTGATTTCTGCTCCAGACTGTAACCCAGAAAATAAACAAGGTCCAAAAGTTCTGGGTTGAACAAGTCCGCTGTAGAAGAACCAGACCTCATGGTTCCTCAACCATGAGCCTACGACGCTACGATTAAGTTCACGTTTTTTTTATAAGTACCTGACATTCAAGCATGAGTTTTGCCAACTGTCTTCTCTCCTCTGTGGAGAAACGCTCCGTCTTCAGCTCCTCAAACCGATCTGTAAGCCACAGTTGCTCCTGCAGACTTTGCAGCTGGCTGGTTTCCACAGACATCCGGCCACAGTAGGTTTCATTCAGGTAGTCCAGCACCTCCTGTGTGCTCGCCTCGGCTTTACCGAAGTGCCGAAGACCTTTAGGACAGAGCAGGAACCTCGGATGAGCAGTTTGTTATTAATGAAGGAATCTAAGATCAGACAGCTCATTAAATAAATGTGAGAATCGAGAATAATGTTCTGAGGAACCTCTGAGCTCCTTCATCTTCACTGAGGATCAGAGGATTTCCACCTTAATGACTGAACTGAATGACAGAGCTGAGGAGAGGAACGTAATTACAGGTCTGCGCCGCTGTAATTAAATGTAGATTTAATGTAGTCTGTAAATGAAGCAGTCAGACACACAGACAGACAGAGAGAGAGACAGACAGAGATACAGACACACAGACAGAAAGAGAGGGAGAGAGACAGAAAGACGCTCAAACAGACGCACAGACACAGTCAGACACACAGACAGAGAGAGACAGAAAGAAAGATCGTCAGACACAGACAGACAGACAGAGAGAGAGAGAGAGACAGATACACAGAGACATGCACAGACACACAACGACAGACAGATACTCAGACAGAGAGAGAGACAAAGACAGAAAGACGCTCAAACAGACGCACAGACACACAGAGAGACAGACACGACACGACACACACAGAGACAGACACACACAGAGAGACAGACACACACAGAGACAGACACAGAGAGACAGACAAGACACGACACACAGAGAGACAGACACACAGAGAGACAGACAAGACACGACACACAGAGAGACAGACACACAGAGAGACAGACACACAGAGAGAGACACACACAAAGACAGATAAGACACGACACACAGAGAGACAGACAAGACACGACACACAGAGAGACAGACACACAGAGAGACAGACACACAGAGAGACAGACACACAGAGAGACAGACACACACAGACAGATAAGACACGACACACAGAGAGACAGACACACAGAGAGACAGACAAGACGCGACACACAGAGAGACAGACACACAGAGAGACAGACACGACGCGACACACAGAGAGACAGACACACAGAGAGACAGACACGACCCCCCCCCCCCCCCCCCCCCCCCCCCCCCCCCCCCCCCCCCCCCCCCCCCCCCCCCCCCCCCCCCCCCCCCCCCCCCCCCCCCCCCCCCCCCCCCCCCCCTGGCACCGTGTCCATGAGAGGAGTGTTAGGCAGTAAGGGGTTAATTTTAGCCGCTTTGTGTCCGTGTGCGCGGTAGGCCTCCACCAAGCGAGCCAGACCATGATCTGATTAAACAACAAACCATTACAATCCATTATAAACCATTACAAACCATTATAAACCATTACAAACCAGTACAAGCCGTTACAAACCAGTACAAACAAGTACAAACCAGTACAAACCGTTACAATCCATTATAAACACCAACAACACACCAGCTTTCAGAGAGATGCACTGCAGACGCTGCCGTTCACTCACTCTCTCTCACACACACACACACACACACACACACACACACACACACACACACACACACACACACACACACACACACACACCGCGCGCGCTCCCGGTGGAGTCGTTTGACCGGCGGATGAACCGAGCAGAGTCTCTGAGGCAGACGGTCAGCTGACCTTGGTGCCGCGCGGAACTTCGCTCCAGAAGCGCCCGCAGTGACTCGTCCGCTTCCCGCTCCGCGTTTCTGCGCGGCCGGTACCCGTACACTCCTTTCTCCGTGTGGTAGGCGGCTGCAGACGTCCTCCAGCGCCCGAGCGGGCTTCGGAGAAGTTTCCCCCAACTCAGCCGCAGGACACCGGCGGACATGTTGACATGAGGTCTCTCAGCTGAACGACCCAGCGGCCAGCGAGAGCCGGGGGCGGTGAACAAATCCCGCCTTCCAATTGGATACGGGATGCAGCCTATATGGCGCAGGATGCTGATTGGACCGTGGGTGCCCTATCAGAAGCATCGAGATGAGTGCGTCTTCATTGAGCAATAACGTCGAAACCTCCAGCTTGCTTCTCCAAACTTCTGTTTTTCTAGTCAGAGTGCAAGGTTTCTTTATGAACAAAGTATTAAAGGGTTCAATAAAGTTTACAGACTAACAGATGTACCATAATCTGTAATTATACAACTTTAAAGTACTATATAACAAGTTGAGATGACAAGAAAACTTTTCATTCATTATCTCCCGCTTTATCCTATATTAGGGTCGGGGGGGGGGGATTCCCCATGCCCATCCAGGGGAGAACGTTTCGGGTGCTGGGCAGATACACCCAGGACAGGGCGCCAATCCATCGCTGGGCACACACTCACTCACACAAACACACTATATATGGGGCAATTTGGAGAACTCAATTGACTTGATCCATGTTTTTGGACTGTGTGAGGAAACCGGAGAACCCGGAGGAAACCCACGGACACGGGGAGGACATGGAAACTCCACCCAGATGGGGATTCGAACCGGGAATCCCTAGTGCTGAGAGGCAAACGTGCTAATCACTAAGCCACGTGTTGCCGACAAGAAACCTGTTGAATTAAATATTGTGATAATTTTTTCTGTTGCTATAGAAACTCTAAACATGGCCATAACATGAAAAATCACCTTATTAAATGTATCATTTTATCTTCAGATGATGGGCAATCACGTGACCTGTAATTATTCTTATTACACCACAAAATCTATATGGCAAAGAATATAAAAAACTAAAGGCCAGGTTTTACAACCTAAATTGAAATGGTTGCTTTGCTGCCATCTCCTGGCTAACGTGAGACATTGCGCCCTTTTTTCAAGTACTTACATCCTTCATTAAGAACACAGTACCAGGCAAAATTTGGAACACGCCCCCTTCTTGCTCCATTGTCTACACTGCTCCACTTATCATATAGATGGACTTGTAGTTTTACATTTACAGACTGTAGTCCATCTGTGTTCTTTGTTGTTGTTAGTCCCCTGTTGGTTCTCTGTTCTCTGTTGGTCAGGAGCATCACAGAACAGGTATCATTTGGGTGGTGGATTGTTTATTGTCAGTTCTGCAGTGACACTGATGTGTTGAGGGGCAGTGATGCTGTAGTTTCATTTAAACACCTTGGTGCCACTGATGGGATAAGAAGGATGCACCAACCAAAAAATCCCTGCTCTGTGGTGGTTCTATTGACCATTAGAACAGAGTAAAGGGGACGTACACAGTATGTACTGTAGAACACAAACAGATGGACTACAGTCTGGAATTGTAGAACTACAAAGTCCATCTTTACAGGAAGTGGAACCGAGAACATGAAGAATAAGTGGAGCAAAAAGGAGGTGTAGGATTTTTATTATTAATAATTTTACATCTGTTAATATTCATTTATTCATTTATTCATTCATTCATCTCCCTCTTTATCCTCTATTAGGGTCGCGGTGGGGTTCCTCATGCCCATCCAGGGGAGAACGTCTCGGGCGCTGGGCAGATAGACCCAGGACAGGGCACCAATCCATTGCTGGGCACACACTCACTCACACAGACATACTCTATATGGGGCAATTTTGAGAATTCAATTGACTTGATCCATGTTTTTGGACTGTGGGAGGGAACCGGAGAACCCGGAGGAAACCCACGCGAACACGGGAAGAACATGGAAACTCCACCCAGATGGGGATTCGAACCTGGAATCCCTAACACTGAGAGGCGAGCGTGCTAACCACTAAGCCACCGTGCCGCCCTCCGTTAATAATAATTTATAAATATGAATATTAAAGCGAAGTGGGAGAAATGAGGTCTTCTGGGCGCAGGGTTCAAATTCGGGTCCCGCTTCAGTCATAAACAAGAAGCCTAATGCTGCCAGAATAATCGAACATGAGAACAGCTCCACAGCCGGTGCGGTCAGCGCGCGCGGGAGCGCGCACGGGGCTTTTCGGCCGCCCGCGCGTGTGCGCGCATTTGTTTTCTGTGAATGGAAGATGCTCCTCCATGTTCCTCTGCGTCTCTCCGCTCGGTTCGAACGATGCCCGGGTCTCGCTAGGATCACGTGACTCGTGCCGCTCGACTCGACCTGCTGCTGCGGGAGGGCTCGAGGCGCGTCGTTACCAGGAGCGCGCGGCCAAATTGGTTTTCACGTCGCCGTCTGCGGTCGGCTCGGGGGTTTAGGGGGGGCCCGGCTCGAACCTGCTGACGGACCCCGGAGCTCAGCGGTGAGTTATGAAGGCGCGACGGCGGCATCAACACGATCACCTCGCGCGGAACGACAGCGCGGCTCGAGACGAGCGCTCTGTGACGCGCCGCGCCAAATAACAGCGTCTGCGTGAATGCGCACGCTTACCGACGGCTGCGCACGGAGACAGACGCTCTGCCATTGTCCTGTCCTGCGGGAAGGTTGACGGCCAGATTTTTAATTCAACAAATAAGACACGTGTTGGTTTCGTGAACGCTTTATTTCGCGGATGCGTGAGTTGCATAAGTACTAGGGGGGCTTTCCGTGTAGCCCCTCGCCATTCGAGAGACCTCCCCATCAGCAGCAGGTGAAGCCATGCCGGGGGTCGTTGGCAGATAATGCCCAGAGCGCCGCGATGGGCCACCACAACGACGAGAAGGACCGCGTCGTGATCAACGTGGGCGGCATCAAGCACCAGACGTACCGCGGGACGCTGCGCACGCTGCCCGGGACGCGGCTCTCGTGGCTCGCCGAGCCGGACGCCGCCAACCACTTCGACTACGACGCCGCTGCCAATGAGTTCTTCTTCGACCGGCACCCGGGCGTCTTTGCGCACATTCTCAACTACTACCGCACAGGTAAGCTGCACTGCCCCGCGGACGTGTGCGGTCCCCTGTACGAGGAGGAGCTCGCCTTCTGGGGCATCGATGAGACCGACGTGGAGCCCTGCTGCTGGATGACCTACCGGCAGCACCGCGAGGCCGAGGAGGCGCTGGTCAGTTTCGGCGGCGGCGCGTTGCTCGATGGAGGTTCTCACGACGAGCCGGATGGAGAACACGGAGCGCACGAGGCGCCCGCCGAAGGGGACGAGGGGGCAGAAATGACGCGCCGCCTGGCGCACGGGGATTCACCTGAGACGCGCGCGGGACGATGGAACCGCTGGAAAAAGAAGATGTGGGCGCTCTTCGAGGACCCGTATTCCTCCAAATACGCACGGGTGAGTACGGTCGGGGTCATCAGGTTAGAGTACCGATTCATCTCGTGTTGATCGATTAGAAGGAGTGAGAGTCGTCCTTCATCATCACAAAATCATTAGTGCTCCTTCTCAGACAGTTCAGCAGCTCTCGTTTCAGTGGACTATGGCAATGACCTTCAAGAAAAAGAAGAAGAAATCAATACTCCACCTCTGTGTTGATACTAAATTGCACTATATATGTTACTGTAAACCGCACAGTAAAGCATCTCCAGAATTATCATTTAGCAGAACCAAGAATAAAGAATAAATTGGAAAATTATTATAAAACTTCAGATGGCATGGTGGCTTAGTGGTTAGCATCTTCTCCTCTCAGCACTAGGGATTCCCGGTTTGAATCCCAATCTGGATTTCCATGTTGTCCCCGTGTCCGTGTGGGTTTCCCCCGGGTTCTCCGGTTTCCTCCCACAGTCCAAAAACATGGATCAAGTCAATTGAGTTCTCCAAATTGCCCCATATAGAGTGTGTCTGTGTGAGTCAGTGTGTGCCCAGTGATAGATTGGCGCCCTGTCCTAGGTGGATCTGCCCAGCGCCCGAAACGTGCTCCCCTTGATGGGCATGGGCAACCCAATAAAACAGCCAATTTACTTTAAATCCATGTTTTTGGGTTCTGTGTTGCATCTATTCATCCGTTATCTTAAACACTTAATCCTTAATCGCAGGAGGTGTTCCCCATGTTTATCCAGGGGAGAACGTTTTGGATGCTGGGTAGGTTCACACAGGACAGGATGCCAATCTATCTAGGGGCATCTTGATAGATCTATCCAACA
This sequence comes from Corydoras maculifer, assembly GCA_019802435.1. Lineage (NCBI taxonomy): Eukaryota > Metazoa > Chordata > Actinopteri > Siluriformes > Callichthyidae > Corydoras > Corydoras maculifer. The sequence continues at coordinate 456,926 of JAFMOD010000188.1, forward strand.
TCTATTCAACACCTTTATTCAGCGGGGTTTAGAGCAGCTGATTCACCTTGTATCCATGTGTTTGGACTAGGAAACCAGAGAACCTGGAGGAAACCCATGCAGACACAGGGAGAACATAGATACTCCATCCAGAATTGAACCTGGATTCCAAGTGCTAAGAGGCGAACGTGCTAACCATTACACAGTTATGAGTGTGTGTGAGTGAGAGTGACCAGCGAAGGATTGACACCCCTATATATGTATATATATATATATATATATATATATATATATATATATATATATATATATAAGGCGGCACAGTGGCTTAGTAGTTAGCATGTTCTCCTCTCAGCACTAGGGATTCCCGGTTCGAATCCTCATCTGGGTGGAGTTTCCATGTTCTCCCCGTGTCCGCGTGGGTTTCCTCCGGGTTCTCCGGTTTCCTCCCACAGTCCAAAAACATGGATCAAGTCAATTGAGTTCTCCAAATTGCCCAATATAGAGTCTGTTTGTGTGAGTGAGTGTGTGTGTTAGTGTGTTCCCAGCGATAGATTGGCGCCCTGTCCTGGGTCTATCTGCCCAGCGCCCGAAACATTCTCCCCTGGATGGGCATGGGGCATATATATATGACCAGAAAGAAAGATAACCTGCCTCAGATCAGTAAGTTTCTGGTGTTAAATGCATCTTTACGAACAGAGCAGCATCATTATCTCAGTGTAAAGCTCCAGCGGCTTCAGAGTCAGCCCTCAGATCAGAGTTTTGTCTGCCAAACTTAAAGGTTCCAGTTAAAAAGCTTCTCATTATCAGGTCTTCTAACGTTTTGTAAATCTGTGACAGTGAGCACACAGCATGCTTTCTTCCAAGCACCGCGTGCCACCGACTGCTGTGCATCCACATTGATGTGGTAAACGCTGCGACCTTCACCCGCGGAGCTACATGAAACGCCGAGCCTGTCATTAGTCCTGTAGGTTGGTGATATCCCAGCAGCGCTCTCCCCGCCAGCCCGGCCAACACGGATGTAATCACAGTGCTTACACCCGCGCTGACGGTCGGGGCTGAAACAGGTCGGGTTTACCCTGACCTGCCGCTCGGGCTCACACTGGGACGCGCATGGCTGCCCTCCAGACTGGATGCTTTTGAAACGTGCGAGAGGAGGCGAGCGTGAGGGATGTGGACGAGGATGAGGCCGTCATGATAGAAAGATGGAAAGTGACGGAGAGGGAGGTGGGACGGCCTTACAGTGAAAGAGCATCAGCACGGTCCGTCCGCATCTGTGCCGGGATGATAGTGCTGCCGCTCGGGTGCTGAGGGGTTTCGGTTTATCCGTTTCGCTGGGGGTGGGGTTCTCCTGCTCCACCGCTGGGGGTCAGACCGACCTGTCTGCTCATGACCGACTGATGGAACCTCACAGAATTATGAACTGATTGATTGAATTGGTATGATAATGAAGTCATGGCAACAAAAGGTGCTTGTGGTATTTTACCCTCAACCTCATCCTCAGCCTCATCCAGTGTGAGGTCAAATATATGTGGACAGCATGGCTATTTATTGGCAACTTTAATAGAAGACCCTTGTTCTGTTTGTATCCCTCTGAACCTCAGTCCTCACAAGGTATCTTTCTATATGACACAGGACAGGGCACCAATGCATTGATGGGCCCACACTCACTTACCTACACACACACACACTATATTGGGGCAATTTGGATAGGGGCAATTTAGAGTAGCCAATTCCCCTCCATGATTTTGGACTATGGGAGGAAACCTGGATAATACAGTCAGTCACAGGGAGAACATGGAAAGTCCACCCAGATGGGGATTGGAACCTGGAGCCTCAGCACTGAGAAGCGTATGAGTTCTTCGCTGCTGTAATCTATTCATGTGGCATTTTTTTATTATTTATTATAGTGAGACAGTTTTAGAACTCTCACCTCAAGCTGTGCTCCATGAGACAAACTAAGAGCCGAAGTATGAAAAATGGATGCCGTTAAGACGCACGGGATGCAAACCGGCCACAGCTGTCCCGCATCTCACATTCAGGTGGTTCTGTTATTTAAAGACCATTTTTAACACTCTGCACCAGGAGGCTAGAACTTGTCCGTGTTCCCGTTTTATTCTCTGTTTCTCAGCACAGAGAACCCGGCAACGCTGTTTCTGCACAAACTTCATTGTTTGGGGTAATTTTTAGTCCCTTTCCATCAAACTGTAGATCTTAATCAAGTTACCACTCGACGACTCAATAACAGAAGTATGTCTTTATCTGTAACTAAAGTGTGAAAGCCTGAGAGGTCTGAGTCCACAGTGTAAAGCCTGCGCTCCATCAACCAGACAACAACCGCTAACTTAACAGCGCAAGTGCCAATAATTGCATTATCACCTTACGCATCTCTAACAAATCAACACTGCATAGTATTACCATGTGTAAGCTACAAAATCCCCCCCCCCCGACTCATTGTAAGGAGGGGTTTCAGTTCTGCTGACAGTAAACATTTTTGCATCTAGGCAAGTCTGCGATAACTTAAGCCCGAGTGTACAAACAAGATGCTTAGAAACTGCCATTTTTTGTGTAGTTCTATAATGACATCTGTTTCCAGCTGCCAGCTCTCTCCAGGTCAAGGACGTGGTAGCTCAGTGGGTAGGGCATTGGCCTATCAATCTGAAGGTTGTGGGTTCAAATCCCAGCTCCACTGAAGTTACCAGTGTGGGTCCTTGAGCAAGACCCTTAACCCTCACTGCTCCAGGGATGTAATTAACCCTGTGTTCACCTTGTAAGTCGCTTTGGATAATAATGACCAAATGAAATGTAATGTAAGGACAGAGTGAATTTTAGGTGGTGGATGATTCTTAGCAGAGCGGCATAGTGGTGTAGTGGTTAGCACATCGGACCGTCAAGGATTCGAATTCTGATCTGGATGGAGTTTCCATGTTCTCCCCGTGTCCATGTGGGTTTCTTCTGGGTTCTTCGGGTTTTTCCCACAGTCTAAAAACATGGATTCAAGGCTGCTCTAAATTGCCCCTATATAATGTGTGTGTGTGTATGTGAGCAGTAGATTGGTGCCCTGTCCTGGATGTATCTGCCCAGCACCTGAAACCTTTCCCCACTGGATGGGCATGGGGAACCCCCGCGGAGGATGAGATAAAATAAGATGAGATGACTTTCATCACTATAGAGACAGCAAACTGGTGGTGTGTTGGTGTGTGTTGTTAGTATGAGTGACCTGGAGTTTGTACATACATTAGTAACAATGCTGATCGAGGTACTTACATTGTGTTGGATTTCGTTTAGACGATGAAACTGATGACAGAAGAAAGTAAAAATGCAGCTCTGTCACAACGAAGTAACCGGAGAGCTGAGCAGCACCTCAGACTCTTGTTGAAATCCAATATGTGGAGCAGACACGTGTTTTTTCATGTTCTGATGTATACCAGGCTCGAGTTCTCACACCTCCACTAAAACTGCGAGTCCAGCATGAAAGCCTGTGGTCTATGCTCACCTCGGAATCCCTGGAAACACACACAGGTGTTGTATTCAGTTTTGTCCATCTGACCCAAGCGTGTTACGTCAACAAAATTTGATTAGAATACACAAAACCATCGCATCATATCAAACCTACAACACCTAGACCCAGTCTGAACAGCAACCAGTGCTGAAACTATAAGGTTAGAATCGATTCAAATGACTGAGGATTCTGAAGAACCGGATGTCAGGGTGGTCACATACTTTTGATCCCTACATACACTGCAGTAGGGCATATGATTTTGGATTAAGAGGTCACGTCTGGGGTTCAGTTGGATAATGTATGTTAAGAGGACAGGCGCGTCCAGACTCGTTCTCCCAGTAATTACAGACCCACGTGTCACTCATTAAGCTGCCTATTCAGTGTGTGTGTGTGTGTGTGTGTGTGTGTTTTTCGGGGGTACTCTGGTTTCGCCCCAGATTCCAAAGACAGGCTGATAGGTACATTAGATAAGGAAATTGCCCCATGACATCATTTCTAACGGGAAAATAGCCGGTGATGCTGTCTTGACATTCATTCATTCATTATGTTCCGCTTTATCCTCTATAAGGGTCGCGGTGGGGTTCCCCAAGACCATCCAGGGGAGAACGCCTCGGGCGCTGGGCAGATACACCCAGTACAGGGCGCCAATCCATCCCTGGGCACACACTCACTCACACAGACACACACACTCTATATGGGGAAATTTGGAGAATTCAATTGACTTGATCCATGTTTTTGGACTGTGGGAGGAAACCGGAGAACCCGGAGGAAACCCACGCGGACGCGGGGAGAACATGGAAACTCCACCCAGATGGGGATTCGAACCGGGAAAGACTAGTGCTGAGAGGCGAACGTGCTAACCACTAAGCCACCGTGCCGCCCTGTCTTGACATGAAACTTCTAAATGAACGTAAAACTCGTCTTGGAATCATTAATACACGAACCCTAACATTGTATTCTAAAGCTCCTGAATCCTGACTCTGTCCCCGTCTGTACTCACTGCTGCGAGAGATATCAGGTGCTTGAATGATCAAATATTGCATGTCTCGCATGGTGATGAATTCGATTGTGTGAGTGCAGATTAGATAAGGGCAAATGACTAAGTGCTTCTGAGATGATACATTAAGATGTAACTGAGATCAACGCCAGTCTATATATATTGTAATAAACACACAACCAGCAGCAGTGCTTCAAATCCACCAGGTCTTTATGTGGTCAGAGTGATGACCCAAAGATGTGACCAAAATAAGAGGACATTCCGTGTTCCCAGGGCCACTTTGTTCCGGGGTCATTTTAATGGCACAGTGTATGAATAAAGCCATGTTGGTTAATCTAAGGGAGGCATGCGGGTGTAGTGGTTAGCACATGGGGGGGGATTGAGGTTTGAGTTTCCACGTTCTCGTGACCGCGTGGGTTCCCTCCGAGTTCACCGGTTTCCTCCCACAGTACAAACACATAGATTCAAGGTGAACTGGCTGCTCTAAATTGCCCCTATATATACAGTGTGTGGGCGGCACATTGGCTTAGTGGTTAGAAAGTTTGCCTCTCGGCGCTAGGGATTCCCGGGATCCCCATTTGGGTGGAGTTTCCATGTTCTCCCTGTGTCCACGTGGGTTTCCTCCGGGTTTTCCGGTTTCCTCCCACAGTCCAAAAACATGGATCAAGTCAATTCATTCATTCATTATGTTCCTCTTTATCCTCTATTATGGTCGCGGTGGGGTTCCCCATGCCCATCCAGGGGAACGTCTCGGGCGCTGGGCAGATAGACCCAGAACAGGGCGCCAATCCATCGCTGGGCACACACTCACTCACACACACACACACACTCTATATGGGGCAATTTGGAGAACTCAATTGACTTGATCTATGTTTTTGGACTGTGGGAGGAAACCGGAGAACCCAGAGGACATCCACACGGACACGGGGAGAACATGGAAACTCCACCCAAATGGGGATTCGAACCGGGAATCACTAGTGCTGAGAGGAGAACATGCTAACCACTAAGCCACCGTGCTGCCCTGGATCAAGTCAATTGAGTACTCCAAATTGCCCCGTGTAGAGTGTGTCTGTATGAGTGAGTGTGTGCCCAGCCATGGATCTGCGTCCTGTCCTGGGTCTATCTGCCCAGCGCCCAAGACGTTCTCCCCTGGATGGGCATGGGGAACCCCACCGCGACCCTAATAGAGGATAAAGCGAAAGATAATGAATGAATGAACGAATATACAGTGTGTGTGAGTGAGTGTGTTTTATATCTTCTTCTCCATCTATTCCGCAGCTCCTCTGCATTCCTTCCAGCTCATTTATTTCAGTGAATTGCTTCTAGGCTTTCCAACGAATCCTATCCCTTTGCCCTTCTTCTCTAATGCATATGTCCTTGGTTCTCTCTGCCCATTGCTCCTGATTCTGTGCTCCATTTCTCCTCCTTGTTTAAAATGTAATGCCCCTCTCACCCGCCTGTTCTGTTCTGTTGCCTCCTCTGGAGCGCCTCGAATCAGCCCGAGAGCTTACGCAGGCTTGTGCAGACAGGACGCCGCCTTCCTCAATGATACATGACCCATTTGTGTACTTGTGCATGCTTCGGGTGCCACGGACTCAGCGTCCCGGCGTCCCCAAAAACACTCTGCGAAGCACATTCAAGGAATTTTTGTCTTTTTGATTAAACTCAAAGTGACCCAAATATACGTGGGGCGATGGGCAAGAATGGGTGGGGTTAGCTGCGAGTCCAAAACTAGTTGCCTCCCCAGTGTTAGTTTAAAATAAAATGCTTTTTACACCAAAGCATCACTGATACTAAGTGGTTTCCGTCCTATGGGGAGTATTTACATACTTCAGGTCATTAAAATCTAATTTGAAACTAAATGATGGATCATGGACTCGCATTTACTTTGAAATCTCCTCACTGCACCTCAGCTGTGCACCAGCAGGGGTAACCAGTCCATTATAAACCGTGTAAAAGGGGGTCAAAGCTCAATGGGGCTGATCATGCTGCAGGATGATTTAGCTACTGATCCTGCTGACCTTGCTGGAGGCAGCTCGCGGTCCAGATTGAGGAAGGATTACAGTTAAAATTAGTCCAGAGATGGTGGAGGGAAGTCGCCCCGGCACCGCCGGCCCTTGGGTACAAGTATTGACCTTGAGCTTGAATAGCTGAGGTGACACACTGCTGCTGATGCTGCAGTATTGGGTGGCACCCGAAGAAACCGTAGCAATGATATCCTTTTGAACTCTTTTAAATTGTGCTAAAGCAGCCTTTCTGGGGTAATTAGTATCACTGCGATGGGGACTTGGAGAGACAGCGTCTTTAAGTGCTCGGCGCCCACAGTCCAAAAACATGGGTTCAAGGTGAATTGGCTGCTTTAAATTGCCTCTATATAGAGTGTAAGTGTGGGCCCAACGATGGGTTGGTCCCGTGTCCTGGGAGTACCTGCCCAGCGCCTAAAGTATCCCCCCCGGATGGGGATGGGAAACCCCCGAACCCCCCCATGACCTTGTATAGGATAAAGTGAAATATAATGGATGGATAAGATTAAAATAAGAGAATCCACTTTATTTGACTGCAGTCTAGCACCAACTGCAGCCTGGTGCTTCAACCTCCTTCTCTTACTTGTAGTGTCACAATCAATAAACAAATTTGCTAAAAGACGAAATGTATTGTAAAGGTAAACAGGCTTATACATTCAGGATATTCAGACGCCAATCTATTACTGGGCACACACTCACTCACACAGACACGCACACATACACACTCCATATGGGGCAATTTGGAGAACTCAATTGACTTGTTCCATGTTTTTGGACTGTGGGAGGAAACCCACGCAGACACGGGGAGAACATGGAAACTCCACCCAGATAGGGGTTCGAATAGGGGATAGGGGATACCTAGTGCTGAGAGGCGAACGTGCTAACCACTAAGCCACCGTGCCGCCTATATATTTATATATAGTTGTATATTGTATATTATATTTTACATATCAATATTGTATTTATATCTTATTTTATATCTTATTTTCTTCATTCATTCATTCTTTTCCTCTTTATCCTCTATTAGGGTCGCGGTGGGGTTCTCCATGCCCATCCAGGGGAGCGCTGGGCAGATACACCCAGGACAGGGCGTCAATCTATCACTGGGCCCACACTCACTCACACAGACACACTCTATATGGGGCAATTTTTGGAGAACTCAATTGACTTGATCCATGTTTTTGGACTGTGGGAGGAAACCGGAGAACCCGGAGGAAACCCACGCGGACACGGGGAGAACACCCTCTTATTTTCTTTAAAAATTTAAATTCTAACTTTAATAGAACAGGGTAAATGGGGTCCATGAGCCATAATTTCGTCGCTTATACCACATGCGATACAAATGAGATAAAAATTTCTTGAATCTTGAATATTACGTACTTGTGAATATTTAGCTGATTTATTTAAAAAAAAAAACAACAACTGAAAATCCAGCACTCATACTGTTTTAAACCTTCCACAAAGATCCCATCAAGAACATCACACCAGGGTTTCAGGAGGGTCACTTATCTTTCGGTTGCTGTAACTCTGTACTGTCTCGTCTTTTCCTCACAGTGGGTGGCGTTTGCATCGCTCTTTTTCATCCTGGTGTCCATTACTACATTTTGTCTAGAGACTCACGAGGCCTTTAACCCCATCATCAATCGCACTGAGATCGAAGTGGTGGACAATGAAACCATCGTGCATCTTTACCCCGAGACCGAGACCATGGTTCAGCTCACGTACATTGAGGGCGTCTGCGTCATCTGGTTCACCTTCGAGTTCTTAATACGGGTCATTTTCTGTCCCGACAAACTGAAATTCATAAGAAACGCCCTTAACATCATCGATTTCGTCGCCATCTTGCCCTTTTACTTGGAAGTGGGACTGAGTGGACTGTCCTCCAAAGCGGCCAAGGATGTGCTGGGGTTCCTGCGGGTGGTCCGCTTCGTTCGTATCCTGCGAATCTTCAAGCTGACGCGCCACTTTGTTGGTCTCCGGGTGCTGGGACATACGCTGCGTGCCAGCACCAACGAATTCATCCTCCTCATCATCTTCCTTGCGCTCGGCGTTCTTATATTCGCCACCATGATTTACTACGCCGAGCGGATCGGGGCCAACCCCAACGACCCCAGAGCAAGTGAACACACACATTTTAAGAACATCCCCATTGGGTTCTGGTGGGCGGTGGTCACGATGACAACACTTGGCTATGGAGACATGTACCCTCAGACAACGTCAGGCATGCTGGTGGGGGCGCTTTGTGCTCTGGCTGGCGTGCTGACCATCGCCATGCCGGTGCCTGTGATTGTCAACAACTTCGGTATGTATTACTCTCTGGCAATGGCGAAACAGAAACTGCCCAAAAAAAAGAACAAGCACATCCCCCGGGCACCCCTACTGGGGTCACCAGACTACTGCAAGTCGACCATTAACTCACCAAGACGCAGCACACACAGTGACACCTGTCCTTTGGCCCAGGAAGAGGTCTCCGAGATCCGATACCAAGGTAGGACCTCCAGCGCATCACTTCCATCACTACTAGTCATACGAACAAACACATATAGATGCTTAAATTATATATACACACACACTGTCTGCCAAAAAAAAAGTCATACACTGATATTCAGTTGGCAATGCGTTTAGTTTTGTCTCACACATCACTTTCGCATCATTTCCACAAGCTTCTGCAGTCACAACATTTATTTCTGTCCAGAGTTGCATTGATTGCAGCACATCTTAGGGGTTCATGTCTTGTGTGGTGGACCAGCCATGTCTGAGAATGATGTCTTTCTAAACCACTCTCTCACAATTTGAGTCTGATGATGAAGCCTGACATTGTCATCTTCAAAATGTGTTACCAAGGATGAAAGGATCCATACATATATATTCATTCATTCATTATCTCCCGCTTTTTCCTATATTAGGGTCGCAGGGGGGTTCCCCATGCTCATCCAGGGGAGAACGTTTCGGGCGCTGGGCAGATACACCCAGGACAGGGCGCCAATCTATCGCTGGGAACTTACTCACACAGACAAACACACTCTATATGGGGCAATTTGGATAACTAAATTGACTTGATCCATGTTTTTGGACTGTGGGAGGAAACCAGAGAACCCGGAGGTAACCCACACGGACACGGGGAGAACATGGAAACTCCACCCAGATGGGGATTCGAACTGGGAATCTCTAGTGCTGAGAGGAGAACATGCTAACCACTAACCCTACATACATATATATTCATTTCAATTCAATTAAACACATGCTCATCTATCATTAGTGACTGACCTACAGATGCAACACAGACAGACCTGGGTGAACTAACAGTGACCAGGTCCTTTAAAGCACATCACCTCTGGAATAGGATTGAAATGTAGCTGGTTGTGAATGTAATGCAGTGAATAACGGAGCTCTGGTTTCTGATCTCGTCGCTCGTTTCAGATTTTAAGGTCAACGGCGAGGCGTCCAAAGCCGCGCTAGCGAACGAGGACTGTCCCCACATCGACCAGGCTGTGTCGCCCGAGGAGGTCTTCAGCCCAGTAGACCGTGAGAGACCCTGCTTCCTGCTCACCTCCGCAGAGAGGGGCAATCACATAGGGACGAGAGTCAGGAAGGGTACGTAAGCAGCCGGTCATCGGGCTCAGATTGCTGTTTAGTGGAGCGACTTCCAGTCCAGGTAGATACTGCCGACGCAGTCGAATGCAGTTCACGCTCAGGGCAGCAGTATAAGTATAGTGTTAATGCTGGAGTCAGTTAATCCATGTTTTTAACATTTGTCCGGTAGATTTTCTGCAAATGTCAAAATTGAAGAAAAAAAAAAAAACGCTTCATTTTTTTTCGTGCCGAACATCAAACCTTCCAGAGTTATGTACAATATAGGGTACCTGCAGCTTCCACAGGGGCAATAAGGTCATAATGTTCTAGCAGACCTGGTTAGTGACTCGAAAACAGGTCCAGCATGTAAAATAAAGCATGTGGTCACATAATAAGAACTCAGCCGGTCAGACGCTCCAGCTTTTGTCCAGCCTCCATCCCAAAAATGACTTGTTGTTTGAAAGTTTTTGATAATATCACCTTCTGTAGTGCGATCAGCTTCAGGAGCAAAGCTCAGGAAACGAAGAAACATACAGCAGCTTTTATATGAAGGCACTTTTTAATATCTTTAATATTTGGTGTCTGAGTTGAACTAAATGAAGCCTCAGGTTTAAAACATATCACTGGCACAACAGCTGAACTGATCTGAGGGATAAGACCCGGACAGTGTGTGCAGGCATTCTGGATAATATACACTATATGGTTAAAAGTTTGTGGACAACCTTCTCAATTACAGCTGAACCCACTGTTGCCAACTTAGCAGAAATTGAAATGCATCTAACGTACAGTTTTACTTAATTCCTCACCTGGTCCACGCCGAAGGCTTAACAAGTGAGGGCTTATTTTAAAGGCAAAGAAAAAAAGAATCAACATAAGAAGTACATTTTTTATAGTTAATTTGCGATTAGGGTGGCAGGGTGGCACGGTGGTTTAACACGTTCACCTCTCAGCACTAGGGATTCCCGGTTCGAATCCCCATCTGGGAGTTTCCATGTTCTCCCCGTGACCACGTGGGTTTCCTCCGGGTTCTCCGGTTTCCTCCCACAGTCCAAAAACGTGGATCAAGTCAATTGAGTTCTCCAAATTGAGTGTGTGCCCAGCGATAGATTGGCGTCCTGTCCTGGGTCTATCTGCCCAGCGCCCGAAACGTTCTCCCCTGGATGGGCATGGGGAACCCCCCCGTGACCCTAATAGAGGATAAAGCGGAAGATAATAAATGGATGGATAATTTGCGGTTCTAACATATTTCGGGCATCCGACGTTACTCATGCAAATGGTCTGTTATGCAAATTAGGCCTTGACATCAGTATAGCAAATTTTAGGCCGGCCAAAAGCTCCTTACTGAGGAGTTGGCAACAGTGGCTGAACCTATAACCTATGATTTGATAGAAAACCAGTGTGGATCAGTCCACACTGGGACAAAACGTTGTAAGTTCTATGTGTATCTTTGTAGATAAACAGAACATTATTCAGGTTTACTCTCCATGTGTCCTTGACCTCGCAAGTGCTGGTGTATCCGAATTTTGACCGACACACTCTAATGGAAGCCTGTGCATTTGCATTCATAATAGTGCATTCTGTCCACAAACAAAGTCCAAGGGTCTGTTTTCTTGAGCGGACGTGTCTGGCTGTGTTCTTTGAAGTCTCTTTAGCGCTCTCGTTAGCTCTGTGATATCACTCTATGCATGCACTAGACATGACCCCGCATGCAGGACGCCGGGGTTGACCGGGCCAGAGTCAACCTGTTCACGGCAAGCATAAGCACACAGCCGGGTTCACACACATTACACCCATGTAATTGTACACCCCCTGCACCCCCCCCCCCCCCACACACACAACATACCCAGCACTTGCAAGACCTGCAGCGACAGCAACGCATGCGGCACAAGCGAAATACGCAATGCATGCAACAACCATGTGACATCGTCCACACGGCACATGCGGCACGAGCAATACACATATGCAACATGTGTATTCATTACAATACATGGATCAACATGCACAGTGGACCCAATTCATGTCGCATGAACACTCCACACAATGCATTTAACATATGCCTGCACATGCAACAAGTGCCACACATGCAACACACACGCAACACAAACAAAGCCTTCACACAGGCACACGTGTCTACCATTTGAGACTGCACTGTGGTTTACTGAAAGCCCTTTCTCTCTTCAAATGAAGGTTATGAAAAGCCATGGAGCCATAGCAGCATGTCTGGAGGCGTGGCCTCAGTGTCGGCCCTCCCCTGCAGCTCGCCCTGTCTCATGCAGCAGGCCCACTCCCCCATCCCATCCATCCTGTAGCATGGACAAGCAAACTAACCAATCAGAGGCCTCCCTCTGCAGCGCAGCGCTGAGACGCCCGCCCACAATGTGTACCATCCGTCTCTCATCAACCTTCAGCTCTTCTCTCTTTCCGTCTCTCTTCATACGGTCTTATATTTCATGCTGTCCTCATTTTACCTCTTCATCTCTACCATGTCTCCGCTCCCTTCCTATTTCCAGACATTTCTTCTCCTCCTCTCCGACTCCCCTTTTCTCCTTCTGTGTTTGGTTTATATCTGTGTTTTTTTCATCAGGTGCTATTAAGACACCTTTTTGAAAAAAAAAAAATGAAAATGGCTGTTTCATAGAGTTCTGATATAGTAACACTAACCGATCATGATGCGCACATCAACCAACATGTGACTGAAGAGAACTCATTTGCATTTGCATGCCTTGCATGGGAAACTGAGAAAAAAAAATGTAAGTCTGAGAAAAACCTGTAAGCAAAGTACATTGTTGCACATCCAGAGCTTCTTCTTCACTGATATATGATGCAGACACTATATGTTGCCGTTAAAAATTATATGAATTACATGTAGCAGTTCTTTTCTTTGCTGACATATAGCCTAGGTTGTTGCCTTTCCCCAAACTATGGGTGCATTTAAGCACGCACCAACATGCGTAACAGTAGCACCGGCCGGTTCGAGTATCCGGCTTCTTTCATCGAAACAAAAAAAAGAATAAATAAATATGCACTTTAATTTGAGGAGAAAATCAGCGAATGCCTCGGACCTCGATTGCAATTTCAGTTCCATTCCACGGTAATTGGAGGGACATGGTGTAGCAAACGTCATGTGATTAAAAAAAAAAAAAAAAAACTTGGGGAAAGGTAAATGCATGCACTCTTATGCAACAACAACAACAACAACATCAACAAGTATGCGAATGAGACTGTATATAAAAACAATGCATGAAATAAATTTTGTACTGAATCCGTCTTTGGACTCTGTTTTTATTTGACAGGACAGAAAAAAAAAAAAAAAAAAAAAAGGACAAACAATAAAACCTGCGTATCGCTCTCGTTGCCTGGCAACAAGCCCCGCATCTTTAAGCCTTCTCTTTGACCTTTCGCCTCTTTTTAAAGTATTCAATTGCCCGTGTGATCTGAAAAACTGACAATGATGCATCTTCAGCCAGAGATTTGGGAGGTCAGTGAGGTCAAAGAGGACGTGACCCTCGGGGGGGTTGGGGTGACAAATGGAAAGCAGGAGCCTCCATCACTTTGCCCTGCTTTAAACATTTCACAGCATGTGCAAGTAACCTCTATCCTGTTAGAACCTCAGCGTCCTGGTACTGTATGGCCAAAAGAATGTGGACACAATTTATAGTATAGGGATAATATTAAGTATTATATTTATTATGGTGTGACCATGTTTTGAAAAAATAAGTCATGATAAACCCAGTTGAGGAGGACAGGCAGTGCACTATGGGTATGACTTGTAATGTTTAGCACTAATATTCCAGGATTCATCATTAGAACCCGACCCCATCCGTCTTTCCTATAGACTCCAATTCAGAAGAGCTGGCTTCTGAGAGGTCTACATACTTTTGGCCTATTGCACCTGGTGCTCTGGTGAACGCATGGCGCACGAACAACCTGACACCCATCCGCAGTCTTCAGCGATGTTGGTCGCCATTCCACCGCTCTGCTCTCGCCTGCATGCCCTGCCCCATTTGTTCGATCAAGTTTTGTTGCGTTGTGCTCGTTTGGTGTATTAATATGATTTCTTCCTTGTTGTCTGTTGTTGTTGTTTTCTCTTTATGTGTTTTTAGAAGCCAAGCGAGCCGCCCGAAGACAACCAACAGAGTCAGTGTGTGTTATGAACCATGGTGTGCCAACCACTATGTGTGTCAACCATAAAGCCGCATCTCCCACCTAATAGTGCTGTGGCGCGTGTTGTTTCTGTATGCATGTGGACGTGGCCGTGTGAGCGTGTGTGTGTGTGTGTGTGTGTGTGTGTGTGTGTGTGTGAGTGAGTGTGTGAGTGAGTGTGTGTGTGTACTGTAGGTAGGCATTATCTCTTAATTGTCAGACAGAAACTCAGCGTAGATGTAGCAAACTAGCACAGAGAAAGCTGTCGTCCTTCAGCCGTGTGTATCTCTGTTCCGTGATTGGTTATCGTGCTCTTGTGCTGTGTCAAGTGCCTATTGTTTTGGGTGGTGTGCATTCGTCGCTGTTGTACATAGTGCTTTTATGTGCCGGTACATCAAAACTGTGAGATTATTTCCTTTACCTCTGAGTGACTATAGAAGATTAGGATTTTTTTCCCCGTGCCTACGTTTAATGTCGTACGATGTCGCTCCGAGACGTATAGAAACGGCCCTGATTTACTTAGTCCCTGTGTAAGTAGCTTTTCACGTCTTACTTGAGAAATACTGTTTATTATTTTAATGTCCTGAATCACGGGGTTTAAATACAAAGGTTGGGAACACCCCTCCAACCCCCAGGAACCTAATACAGCACAGTGGTAGAAAATGAGATCAAACAGTTCTTGTATTCCAAAGCTTGTATTCCTCAAAACAGCAGATTGTTTGGATCCTATGAGTCTAATCTCTGCAACATTTACATTACATTTACATTTGGTCATTTATTGGACACTTTTATCCAAACAAACTTACACGGTGAGCACAGGGTTCATCACAACATCCCTGGAGCAATGAGGGTTAAGGGCCTTGCTGAAGGACCCACATTGGTAACTTCAGTGGACTTGGGATTTGAACCCACAACTTTCACAACCTTGATAGCCCAACGCCCTAACCACTGAGCTACCACGCCCACTATTAAGCACAGGGATTTCTTGCAATTCGTCAAACCTAGTAAATCAGGGCCACAGTTTTGTCCAAGTAGAGAAATTAATGGAGCGAAATAAGACTTTAGCTACTGCTGTTTAGTATATGCATTTGCATCGTTTGCACTCTTTTCATTCATTAGATCAGATTAAAGCAACTGTAGCTTAAACTTAGGCTCAAAGCGCCTGAGAGAAGAGAGATATTCAACACAATGGTTTGGCTAAAACAACAGGACCAAACTTCAAAAAATCCAGCATTATTTGAACTAAACTTCTCTATTTGTTCAATATTTGAAAGCGTGTACCCTCAGCTGTGGCCTGTAGACTGTCACAATCGTTCTGTCTGTTTCCATGGGAACAACTTGCAGACTGGACTTTTTACACCCGACAATCCAGCAGCAGCGGCGGCGGCAGCAGTACTTTTATCTATAGCAACACTGTAAGATTACAGGGTGTTTTTTTTTTTGTTTTTTTTTAAACGCAGGTAAACAATAAAACAAACTGTGTCTTAAGCTTCCTTCGATATTTACTTTTCATTGTTGTGAAAATTGTACAGTACGCCCGATTCTTTGGGACCAAACCTACACTGCCAGATGTACCTTGAGGGATTGTCTGCATCGGCCCCTCATGCAGGTCGCCGGGTTATTTGTACGCAGAACATCACGCAAACCACGGCCAGTTTTAAGGCAACGATGCGATGAATAGAAAAAGAACCACAACAGAACCAGCTCAGATGTTGCGACGTGAACCTAACGATTGGAATTTGTGTTGGAATGAAATGAAAAACCTTGTTTATTTCCATCCTGAATAAAGTTTATGCCTGAGCGCGAGTTGTCTGCAGAGGGGTGGGAGGGCGGGACATCCTCTTTGTCCTGGCAGTGACACAGACATCTCCACTGTGTGTGCTGTTCTGTGAGATGTTCTGTGTGATTCATGCACCGTATAGTGCAGCGTGTGATTAGTTATTCCCAACACAAGTTGTTGTTTTTATCGATGGTTTGATTTGTTGAAGCAAATTTGTGTCTTTTTCCTGAGGAAAAAAAAATACTAATGGAATTAAAAATCAAAACTGATAAAAAGTGACCCTGTCTTTTGTGTATTTGTTGCATTGATCAGATTCTGCTTTAAATAAACATTATTACAGACATTTGATGGTTAAGGGAAATATTAGAACTTGGCTGGGGAGGCTGTACTTCTGTTTTATAACTCTAATTTAGAAGTATAGCTGCTCGGCATGTAAAATACTAAACTATGAACACACACACACACACACACACACACATATATATATACACATTACACACTACACATATATATATATGGGGCAGCACGGTGGCTTAGTGGTTAGCATGTTCTCCTTTCAGCACTAGGGATTCCCGGTTCGAATCCCCATCTGGGTGGAGTTTCCATGTTCTCCCCGTGTCCGTGTGGGTTTCCGGTTTCCCCCCACAGTCCAAAAACATGGATCAAGTCAATTGAGTTCTCCAAATTGCCCCATATAGAGTGTGTATGCGTGCGTGCCTGTGTGAGTGTGTGCCCAGCGATGGATTGGCGCCCTGTCCTGGGTCTATCTGCCCAGCGCCCGAGACGTTCTCCCCTGGATGGGCTTGGGGAACCCCACCGCGACCATAATAGAGGATAAAGCAGAAGATAATGAATAAATAAATTGTCAGTTCTGAATTAACACTGATGTGGTGAGGGGGTTTTAGTGTAGTTTCATTTCTCCACCTCAGTGACACTGCTGGGATAGGAATAACGCACCAACCAAATAATCCCTGCTCTGTGGTGGTACTATTGGGGTTCTGACCATTAGAACAGAGTAAAGGGGACGTACACAGTATGTACTGTAGAACACAAACAGATGGACAACAGTCTGGAAGTGTCAAAAACTCCAAAATCTTTACGTTACGTGGACAATATAATTTGATCAGGGCAAAATTATTAAAAGAATTCTTTAGAGATGAATGATGGGATTATAAATATACACTTTGGCACAGAGGATTATTAATGTAAATTCATTTAAATCAGTTAACATACCAGTATTCATGAAAAAGTCCTGTTGCATACAGACTGTTCTTCCTGGAGTGTGGACACTAACAAATACAGGATAAAGTTTATATTTCCTCCTCAGCACCTGGTCTCTTCAAACAAAGTGCCATGGAATGTCCAGCCCCACAGCCAATCAAGAGAGGTTTGGTATTCCGAAGGGCGGGGACTGGGTGCGGTTGGGTGATGTCACGCGAGGTGCCGTCTCCACACATGCCATGCTCATTCCAGCCCCAGGAAAAGAGCTGATCACCTGTGAAAGACAGCATTCTAAGTACCAGACCATCTTTATTTATATATTTTTTTATTATATATATTTATATTTTATATTTATATATTTTTTATATATTTATATTTTATATTTATATTTGGTCGTTTATTGGACGCTTTTATCCAAAGCGACTTACAAGGTGAACACAGGGTTAATCACAACATCCCTGGAGCAATGAGGGTTAAGGGCCTTGCTTAAGGACCCACATTCAAGGACCCCAACTTCAGTGGTATGGGATTTGAACCGCCAACCTTCAGATTGCTAGTCCTAGTCCTAGGGATTAAAGGATCGTGGTAACAAAGTCAATCTATTTGTGGACTACGGTCCACATCTCAGGGCTGGGATCCAGGTTCGAATCCGGATCTGGATGGAATTTTCATGGTCTCCCCACGTTCGCATGGGCTTCGTCTCACAGTCCAAAAACATGGATTCAAGGTGAACTGGCTGGTATAAATTGAACCTATACAGTGAGTGTTTGCCCTGTATTGGGTGCCATGTCTTGGGTGTATCTGCCCAGCACCCAAAACGCCCCCCCCCCCAACCCTAATAAAGGTTCACGTAAAAAATAACGAGACAGATAAAATATTATATGTTTGCACAAAGTTTAAAGCAATAAATGTGAAGAGCTAGATCTCATAATTAGTGTAGATGTCCTGATATTTTTGCCAGATATATTTCACACACACACACACACACACACACACACACACACACACACACACACACACACACACACACACACACACACACACACACNACACACACACACACACACACACACACACACACACACACACACCAGTTACAACATTCAGGCTGATTAACTAAAGCATATTGGCTATGGAACCCCCAAGTTTATCCAGCTGGTGGGCGTGGTTCAGTTTGTACCGCCGTGGAAACACGTGCCATGGCAACACTGTTATATAACCTCCTTGTTGCCACGGCAACCCATCAAGAGCTTGGTTTGCTTAAGGGCAGACTTGCTATCTCGGTTTTCTTCCTCATGGTCTCTTATACCAGCATATGCAACAACAATAATCACGAGGCATAACACTCCACACGCCAAGTTTACTCAGAGCCGCGCATTTCAGTGCATTCAGCAGTTCATAAGCTTCTGGCGGCTCACATCTTTACCAAGAATTTCCAGGGAAAGCTTTGTAGATCACAATGGAGGCCTAGAGAATGAGCAGGAGCTTGTTAGGGGTGCAAAGACAAGCCGATTCGCCCTAATGATGTCCTACGGTAAATTTCTTTCACCAGCACAACGACGTCCATGCACTGAAAATACCTATAGTGCTGTTTCCATAGCAACAGATGTATGGATCACAGCGATATGACGAGTATTGGGCTAATTTGGGAGGAAAGCAAATGGGATAGTGCCTCTCCCATAATACCATGAAATCTACAAATCGTCGATGCTGGAACAGGAAACCGTGGCAAAGCATGTTATAGCTGCTGCATAGCAATAACAGAACCAAGGAGTCGAGACTAGACCCAATAAATATCAGCCAATAAATTAGATTTACAGTATATAACCTATTTACACGGATGAGTCAAGATCAGTTATTCTGAGCTTAACAGCTAGATTCCAGGTAATGAGCTTCACGTTACCGTCAGAGCAGACACAGGAATCTGCCAAATCAGCAACTGGATTTATATACATCATTCATTCATTCATTATCTTCCGCTTTATCCTCTATTGGGGTCGCGGGGGGGGGGTTTCCCACTGCCCATCCAGGGGAGAACGTCTCGGGCGCTGGGCAGATACACCCAGGACAGGGCGCCAATCTATCACTGGGAACACACTCACACAGACATACACACTCTATATGGGGCAATTTGGAGAACTCAATTGACTTGATCCTTGTTTTTGGACTGTGGGAGGAAACCGGAGAACCAGGAGGAAACCCACGCGGACACAGGGAGAACATGGAAACTCCACCCAGATGGGGATTCGAACCGGGAATCCCTAGTGCTGAGAGGAGAACATGCTAAACCACTAAGCCACCTATATATCATATATATTATATATGTATACAAACAGTGCCAGTCAGAAATTTGGTCACACCTCCATTCTACTCCACTTATTGTCCATGTTCTCAGTTCCACTTCCTGTAAAGATGGACTTTGTAGTTCTATGATTCCAGACTGTAGTCCATCTGTTTGTGTTCTACAGTACATACTGTTTACATCCCCTTTACTTTGTTCTAATGGTCAGGACCCAATTATTTGGTCATATTTTATCTTGGTGTCTCATTCATACCGACATTATAATGAAACTACCAAAAAATACACTTAGCTCCTTAAACTTCTATATTAATTTAATTGTGATCAGAGATGGACGTCTTTACTTACCAACAACAGCAAGGTTGTGCTCTGAGCCACAAGCAATCTGCAAGCATGAAAGAAAACGTTTAGAGAAATTGAAACCCATCTGCATTCAGGCTAACATCATGACTGGTATTATTTCTTTAGAGATTTCAAAGTTCTAGATTGCGGGCGGCACGGTGGCGTAGTGGTTGGCATGTTCACCTCTCAGCATCTGGATAGAATTTCCATGTTCTCCCAGGGTCCATTTAAGTTTGGATTAATTTATTCATTCATTCATTATCTCTCGCTTTATCCTCTATTAGGGTCGCGGTGAGGTTCCCCATGCCCATCCAGGGGGAAAATCTCAGGCGCTGGGCTGATAGACCCAGGACAGGGCGCCAATCCATCGCTGGGCAGGATTCATTTAGATTTGGTCATTTATTGGACACCTTTATCCAAAACGACTTACAAGGTGAGCACAGGGTTAATAATAACATCCCTGGATCAATGAGGGTTAAAGGTCTTGCTCAAGGACCCACACTGGTAACTTCAGTGGTCTGGGATTTGAACCCCCAATCTTTAGATTGATAGCCCAACACCTTTCAAGATTCAAGGTGAATTGGCTGCTCTACAATTCCCCCTATATAGTGTTTATTAAATTATTATCAACTATTAAATCTGAATGTTTCCAGTAGGTACGGCTTTGCATTGCTGCATCGTGTGCTGTGTGCTGCATGCGTGCAGGGGCAACTCGGGACAAATGTCTGAACCAGTCAGGTCTGTCTTGATGATTTCTATTAACTGCATCAGCTATACAACAAGTTTTCCCTTAGATGACCAAGCACAGCAAATATTTGCACATTCAGGATGTGTAAATATATTTACTTTTTGTGCGCGTGTGTTAGAACAGCCTCAGGATACGCACAGAAGACTGTCTGGAACACTCTAATCAAGCACAACTACGCTTCCGTCACCCTAGACAAACCCTACAGACGTATCTTTGGTATATTCTAGAGTTAATAACACAAAAGAATCGAAGGCCTCAAAACTTACTGATAACTGATGTACATTATTTGATTTCGAGCTGGCTTAGTGGACAAGACGATGGCCTCCTTGTTCTCCTTGTGTCTGTCCAAAAACGTGGATTCAAGGTAAATTGGCTGCCTGGAATTGCCCCTATACAGTGTGCGTCTGTATGTGTGTGTGTGTCCAGCAATGGATTGGCATCCTGTCATGCCCGGCGCCTGAAACATTCCCCCTTGGATGGGCATAAGACCCCTTCTGCAACCCTCGTACAGGACTGAGCGTTTAAGATATGGATGGCTTGTGATGTGTCGGATCTGTTCAGCTGCAGAACTAATTATTACAGAAACGCTTTATCTGACATACTTTAAACTCCCAGCGTCTTATCTCCATGACTTTGTTGGACATAAATGAATGAAACTTTGCCCAGACGAGGGCTTTTAATCAAACACAGACAGAAGCCGCAACACTGAGGTCCCAACGGTGTCTTTTACTCGTTTGCATCAAGATTTCCCAAATAAAAGAAATCAGCAGGCTCATGCTCTTGTGTGTCCTCCTCCTCGGGACAGTACACTGCGGCATCAGCGGCTTTTGAAGATTAACAAGACACTCGGATATCCTCCTGGACAAAATGAACTTGCGTCAGGACAGCTGCCCGGATCTCAATCCGGGGAGTGAACACTGAGCTCCAGTGACAAGAGATAAATGCAGCGTGGCGTGCATGTCACGCTTGCCTTGATTCCACATCCCCTTTCTCCTCGTTGAACCCCCTCATTCCCCTACAAATAGATTCAAAGCTCTATTATTCTGCGGGAGCTCCATGTTCAAGGTCACTGCCGTCTGCTGTAGTTCATCCAAATGAGGTTTTGTATACATACACCCTTTAATCAAAAATATGAAGACACTTAAGCATCACATATACACTTTATGGACTAAAGTATTAGGGAACATCTCTTAATCATCAAATATAGGTGTTTTATTAAGTGCCATTGCAACAGGTGAATAAAACCAAGCATCTTAAGGCATCCAGCTTTCTGAGAATGGTTTTGGAAGGCCCTTATGTGTTTTTGCATGACTGTGTCCACCTTTACGATGAACTACAACAGAGACTCTCATCCAGTATTGGGGTCTGACCTCACAAATGCACTTCGGGAAAAAAGCCCAGTGAAGAGGGGACCCTGTTATAGCTGGTTGTTCCAGGGGTGGCAACTGTAGTCTTTGCGTAAGAGTCACAAGACATTTGTCCACAGTGTCCACCATCTGTGTTTAATGGACAACGCATTTTAAAATCGTGGATAACAGTGTGGACTCATTTGGTTTTGGATTTATTTTAATACAATAAAATATGTAGCTCTGAAACCTCCCGGCAAAACATTTTGAGTTCCATGCCTAGATGGGTGGCCTGGGTTCCTCTGTGATGTTGGCATGTTCTCCCCATGAATGTGTGTGTTTCAAACTGGAGACTTAAGTGCTCTTAGATTGCTGAATATCTAAACATATAGCCATATCAGACATATATATAAATATATATGGGCGGCACGGTGGTTTAGTGGTTGGCACATTCGCCTCTCAGTGCTAGGGATTCCCGGTTCGAATCCCCATCTGGGTGGAGATTCCATGTTCTCCCCGTGTCCGCGTGGGTTTCCTCCGGGTTCTCCGGTTTCCTCCCACAGTCCAAAAACATGGATCAAGCCAATTGAGTTCTCCAAATTGCCCCATATAGAGTGTGTCTGTATGAGTGAGTGTGTACCCAGTGATAGATTGGTGCCCTGTCCTGGGTGTATCTGCCCAGCGCCCCAAAACATTCTCCCCTAGATGGGCATGGGGAACCCCCCCGCGACCCCAATATAGGATAAAGCCGAAAATAATGAATGAATGAATATTTTATATATATATATATATATATATATATATATATATATATATATATATATATATATATATATATACACACATATATGCACACACACACATTTTTTTATTTGTATATTACAAAATGTACAGAACACAGGAGGTGTGAGTGACGTTCAGACAGGAATCAGATTTGTGAAACCCTCCTACAGATATGTTTCAATGTGATGATATGTGTGAATGCTGATGCCTGCACTGATTTTACTTTTTTATGAGATTAAATTTTTATTATGCTTTTGTCTCACGCATAGTAATGTTACATTTCCAAGGTTAGCAGTGACCTTCAGCATCTGTGCAAGCTGTCTCCAGGCAGGATGTGAGAAACAATGCTAATGATCAGAGTGACGTCGCCACCTGCTGGCCCCCTGCTCACACTGCACGCTTCTTTCCCTCAGCTGACTTTCAGCGGATTTTGTGGTTAAAGTTGTTTTTTTTAAACAATGTAGTGAATAGGACTTTTAAATGGAAGACATTTAAGAAAAAATCGACAATAAAGAGGTAAATAAAACTGAAATTACTGTATTGACAGTCACTTGGAGATGGTGCAGTGGCGTAGAGGTTGGCACAACCGCCTCTAAGTGCTGGTGATCCAGGTTCAAATTCCCGATCTAAATGGAGTTCCCATGTTCTCACTGTGTCTGCGTGGGTTTTTTCCAGGTTCTCTGGTTTCCCCCCACAGTCCAAAAAGATGGATTTAAGGGGAACTGGCTCCTCTAAACTGCTCCTATGGTGTGTGTGTATCTGTGTAAGTGAGTCTGTGCTCAGTGATGGATTGGCGCCCTGTCCTTGGTGTGTCTGCCCAACGGCCAAAACATTCTCCCCTGGATAGCCATGGAAGCACCCCCCATGACCCTAGTACAGGAAGATAATGAGAACAGATGAGATGAGAGATGGTACCTGAGTGGCTCCATGAAGTAAATGGACCTCTGAAGGCAGGTTCGAGATCTTTGCTCCTGGATCTGTAGCTGCATCACTCTGCTCAGATCTCCCAAGCTGTCCGTACTCTGCTCTCCCCCAAGTAAAGACCCTTCCACTTTCTGAAACATAAAAAATGTATGCACATACAAAATATAATGCTTGTCTTAGCGCTACCACAAGTCTCTTGATGTCAATGCATAATATAAAATTTAAAGCCTGCATTTCATTCATTATAACTGACTATTCACCATTCCTCGTATGGCTGGTTCAATTGGCCACACAGCCGTTGATGTCATTCCCGGTGTGAATGCAGGGTAAGAGGATTTGGAGGCGTACCTGTTTGGGCGATTAAATGCGTCCAGCCGCTGTGTAAGACTGAAACTCCCTCTCCGTTAAACAGAGAGCGCTCTATGGCGGAAGGTAGAGGCAGGAAGGAGCTCAGGCTGCACAGCTGACCATGTTTATTACTGCCCCACACAAACACCTCACCCAACTCTACAACCAGAGAAACCAGGTCAAATCTACCAATCAGTTCTGATCTGATATAAAAAGAGATCACGTTGAGAATCGATTGGTCTGAACGTAAAGTCTACTAGTGAAGCTCATAAGTATATTAGTAAATGCTGTCAGCGGACCTGTTAAACACGCGCAGTGTGCTGAACCCGCACTCACACTCTGTACAGATACATGATCCAGACCTGTATGTAAAAACAACGGTGTATTAACAAATAGATAGATCAAAAGGACGAACAATATTGTTTTTAACTCCACATAATTACTCTGATACAATATATGAACAATAGTAGAACACAATGAGGACTGGAGACTTTTAAACCACAAGAACAGACTTTATATGTGTTATTAAATACAGTCCGGTCCATATCACAAGGTGAACATCACGCCCACATTGGGAGGGGCTTACCTGTTACCAAACAGGGCTGTCTGGAGGCGAGATGTGGAGGTACAGGCTGCGGATTCATGGCTCGTCTCGCTTGAGTGGACAGACCAACACCCCACTGATACACATCACCCGAACCTGTATATATATAGTGTGTATATTTACACACTGGCTTTTTGTCTAGAGTTAATTTTGTTGCTTTTTTTATTGTAGATCAGTAGGAAACACAGAAAGGAGGTTGTACCTGTTACTGCGAGTGTGTGTCTCAGCCCTGCTGCAACACAGATCACTGACTCAGGTAAAGTCTAAAATGAAAAAGGAGACAATAAACAGACATATTTAAAAATATACTGTACACAGTAAGTTAAAAACCATTAATTATGAGGCAGTAGTAAAAGGTCACAGAAGTCAGTATATCATTCAGCTTAAGAAAATGATTGAAAAAAAAGTTGAGTAGGTAACTGAACCATATAGGAAATAATCTACAGCAGGTTATTACTGCGCAAAAATACCTTTAGAGTAAAATAAACCCTGCTCTGCATCATCCTGGTAAAGCATCTTTCACAGTAACACCCATCCATTATCTTCCGCTTTATCCTCTATTAGGGTCGCGGTTGGGTTCCCCATGCCCATCCAGGGGAGAACGTTTCGGGCGCTGGGCAGATAGACCCAGGACAGAGCGCCAATCTATCACTGGGAACACACTCACTCATACATACACACTCTATATGGGGCAATTTGGAGAACTCAATTGACTTGATCCATGTTTTTGGACTGTGGGAGGAAACCGGAGAACCCGGAGGAAACCCACACGGACATAGGGAGAACATGGAAATGCCACCCAGATGGGGATTCAAACCGGGAATCCCTAGTGCTGAGAGGCGAATGTGCTAACCACTAAGCCACCGTGCCGCCCCACAGTAACACCATGCTTGCTTATCAATATACTTTGTTTATTACACACAGCAAACCTTACCTCAATAAGCAACGGTTCCGTAGTGTATTTTATTCCTGGTGAGACGCCCAGCTGCCCAAATCCATTGGACCCACATGCCAGGACACTTCCAGCATCTTGAAAAAGAAATGCACTTTCAGTGTTTTAAATAATTCTGATTAAATCTTCGATCTGAAACTGAGTGTAGAGTCAAGTACATTTATGGTCCTCGCCGAAGGCAATGGAACTTGATTAGAGGCCATTAAAATACTCTGCTCAGTACCTCAACTTTGGTTTAAGTAAAATCAGGGTCGATTTACCTGTAAGTATGATAGTGAAGTCCCAGCCACAAGACACTTTCTGAACAGCTCTAGAACCAGGTAATGAGCAAAGCTGGAAGGTGCTGATGTCTGAAACATGGCCGAGTCCAAGCTGTCCTTTTGTATTTTGTCCACAAACCAGCAGCTCCCCAGATTCTAAAGAGAAAAAACATCTCACTTTTCAAGAAGTTTACATTATCCACAACAATTCTTTTAATACAAAACATGTCCACATAAATATTTCGCAGTAATATTACCAGTGATGAATGCCGAGTGTCCACCTCCACCTGTGATGGTGTGAAATGTTCTGGCTTTGAGTCCACATTCCACACACTGGGGCTGAGGTTGATCTTCGGCATGTTTCAGCCCCAACTGGCCATAACTATTTGCACCCTGAAAAAAAAAAAAACTTTTGTCAACCAATAACAACTAATATTTCATTCTTAATTTGAAGCAACCAGTCTGCCCAGAAGCTCCACAATTACAACTTGCTGAGTCTGATGAATTGGAGGGTGACTCCAGGATTGTCTTACAATCCCTGCAACAGTGACCTCCACCTGCTATTTAAAAACTAAATCATGTGTGATGGTGGAAAAATGATTGGGACAAAGTTAAACTGGGCCATTTTTTTCAGCTCTTTTTATCCATCCATTTTCTTCAGCTATATCCTATATTAGGGTCGCAGTGGGGTTCCCCATGCCTATCTAGGGGAGAACGTTTCGGGCACTGGGCAGATAGACCCAGGACAGGGGGCCAATCTATTGCTGGGCACACACTCACTCACACACACACACACACACTCTATATGGGGCAATTTGGAGAACTCAATTGACTTGATTCATGTTTTTGGACTGTGGGAGGAAACCGGAGAACCCGGAGAAAACCCACACAGACACGGGGAGAACATGAAAACTCCACCCAGATGGGGATTCGAACCGGGAATCCCTATTGCTGAGAGGAGAACATGCTAACCACTAAGCCACTGTGCCGCCCAGCTCTTTTTATATTAACTAATATATATAGTACCAGTCACGGCTCTATTTACCTTCACCTTATTGTCTATTTGATCAGTTCAATCAGTATGTTTGTGTTCTACAGTACATACTGTGTAGGTCCGCTTTACTCTGTTCTAATGGTCAGAACCCCAATAGAACCACCACAGAGCAGGGGTTATTTGGTTCCTATCCCAGCAGTGTGACTGAGGTGTTTAAATGAAACTCCAGCATCACTGCTGCACTAAAACCCCCTCACCACATCAGTGTCACTGCAGAACTGACAATAAACAATCCACCACCCAAATGATACCTGTTCTGTGATGCTCCTGAACAACAGAGAACAGAGAACCAACAGAGAACACAGATGGACTACAGTCTGTAATTGTAGAACTACAAACTCCATCTATATGATAAGTGGAGGAAACAGAGGATGGATCAAGAAAGGGGCGTGGCTTAATTTTGACTGGTCCTGAATATTAAAAGTCATTAAATCATAAATACACTGCTATCAACGATTTTTTTATTCGGAGACAAAAAATACTAAATACCGCTCAAACAGAGGCATTTCATTCTTAAGTCTCGTGCAGTTAAGTAACGATTTCGGTTACAGCTTTTTAATTGTCATTATTTTTTTTAAATGTAATAAAAATTTACCCAAGTGAAAAGTTGCCGGTTTTGAATCGACGTTTCCATAACTAGAAGGGCGCAGTGTTGTGACGTCACTGCGCAAAGAGCGAAGAATCCGCCATGTTTGTTGTGGCAACCAAGCTTTTTTATTTTAGTTGATTTACGCATTTATTGTAGTGTAAATGCTTTTTGCTGTTGCTTTTTTTAGAGCCTGCATTGTTAATTACAAAAACTACATCTTTTTATTGAGCAAAACCAAATAAATGACGTGTCTCCTTTTCAGTGGAATTATAAAGTGACATGCATCGTGTTTTAGTCTAACAGCAGTCTGACTTTCAAATGAATGCCAAATAAATCTCATTTCTATACGAACTAATAACTTTAAATAAATTACAAACAGACCAAACTTTATTAGGATTATCCTCAACTTTCCTTTAAGTAACTTAAAGCTTGGTTTAAGTAACTTAATTCATGCGAACTGTTTTTATAAAGTACTGTTGGAATTTATTGAACGTAAAAAGACATGAATTGTATTATTTGAAAGGTTTGGTCAACTTTGGAAAGCTTTTACCATTGTAATGATATTTTTGTTGTAAAAAACTGCTGAATGGCAAAGGGAATGACCAGGTGGGGGTTGAGCATGTATAATTGTGGGAATGACCATTTGTCGAATGAGCATGAGAAGGAGTCAGAAAGTCTGGTCGCAGGGTCACCTGTGAAAATATAGAATTAGGGGGCAAGTAACATTTGTTAAATGTATAATTGGGACTGGGGGCTTCCCAGAGAATCCCACCCTATATGAAAGGTCCATTCACAGTCATCCACACAGAAGAAGGACAGCCCACCTAAGGTTTATATACCGAAGCAGCATCTTTGAGAATTCAGAGCTCTCTCATCAATCGTGGTTGCCCGCCATTGATGATTTTTCCTGTACACTTGTTTGTCTATTCAGTAACTTGCATTAAAATCTGTTTGGAACAACCTGCATCGAGGCCGTTTATTGAACATCTAACAGTACAAAGCTGAAAAAGCTCCATGGTAATATTGATTTATTGAGAATATGTAAATGGATGTGTAAGATTCATAAAGCTGCAATACTCAGATGTTCACATACTCGCTGGCCAGCGTGAGTTACTGACGGTGTTCATGAACAATTTTCTTTGTTCTCAATAAATTAGTTGAGACAACCATTTTTGCATCAGCTCCTTCTTTCTGCCTTTTTCAAAATCAAAAGATCCTAACACTACTAAGTAAAGAAAAACACACACAAAAGAAGGAATTGCAATACTTTTTATTACAAAAATAAGGAACTTTACTCCATGAGCTTCTATTTAAACTGCAACTAGCAACTCACTGCACACGTATATCTAAACATTGACTGGTTTTAAAACAACATTCATGATCAATACGCAATCAATGAGACAAGAAAATATGAACAAACACAAAAAATTATGAATGCAGTTAGGTTTATCTTTAGACTATACCATCTTTCACTCCAGCATTACAAATCAAACACTGACTGTGTCCTAAATTAAATATTAATCTGGGGAACAGAACTCAATGTCCTCATCATTCGTAATTAATACATATTTAGAAAAAGAAACCATAAAATGTACTGTTGTTGAAAAAAATTCAAATTTATTGAATTTATATTTGGTAACCAAATGTTAACAGTGCTGATCATTGAACAAAGCTAAGTTTTTCAAAATATTACTGTTTGGGGTAGTGGTTTGTTACCGGTTGGCAAGAATCTATATTTGATAACCCAATATTTACAGTACTGATCATCAAACAAACATAAGTTTTCTTGAACATTACAGTTTGCGGTTTGTTGCTGTTTGGCGAGAATTTAGTATTTAATAAACCAATACTTACAGTGCTAACCATCGAGTAAAGGTAATACTTTTCTATCCTGGTAGGGTAGGGAGCGCTGAAAACAGAACTGTATTGTCTACAAGGCTTTTGTCCCTGTTAATTCATTTAACTGGATACATAGGGTCAAGCACGCCCTCACTTTTTCTAGAGATTCTCACACCCCCCGACTTATGACCGTTGGAACATAACAATACATGTAAAATATAATCAATACAGTTTTTATAGTTAAGAGACAAAACTTGATCACACTTAAGAGACTTCACTTGATCACAAAACCATTGTTATAGAGATTAATGCAACAATGTTCAGGGTATAAAGCAACATTGGACACGCACAGTACACCCAAAAGTATATGAACACCCAGCATGATCATTACATCCTGGTTCAAAATGACAAACATTACTACTATGATTGCAACTTCATTAGTTTTCACTCATTTGTTCAGGTTTCAGAGTGAGAACTGGAAGTCATTCAGACAAACACAGCCTTTATAATGTGAGGCTGTAATGCTGAATGAGATCTGGTATTCCAATTGATCCCAACGTTATTTTAGGGGATAAGGCCCAAGCTTCTGAAAACCTTGTATCTGACAAATGTTGAATGTATTTTAGTATATTGTTATGCCCTAAATTTGTTAAATTTGTTTTTGCAAAGCTGAAAAACAGCATGGTGTAAGTATAATGTTACCCTTCAGCAGGACTATGAAGCCATTTTGAGGAAGGTTCACACATACATTTGGTGATATAGTGTATATTTAACAGAAAGGTTACTGTGATTAATTGATTGATTAATTGAGACCATATTATAATTTATGATGATCTTCTAGATTGCCTTTACATAAACATTCTTACATGGATAAGTGGGTTTGCTCTTTAATGGGTGAATACATGTAATAAATTCAGACGCCCATTTGTTTATTAAGTCTGTTTAGCGCGTCTCCGACAATGTCCAGCTCATGCCTCAGTTCCTCCACCACACTGTTAATGCTGGGGGTGTCCTTTAGCACATCCACGCTCTGCGTATAGGGGTTGTAACGCACTGTAAATGGCCGCTTGATAGTCTTAGCAAATTCCCTGTTGGGTTATGAACAAATGGAAGTTAGCAAAATACACCATGTAACCAAAAGTAGCTGGACATCTATTTCTAATCCCTTAATCCACTGGTAGTAAAATGTCATTCTCCAGTGGGAGAGAAGAGTTTAATTTACTGTTAATGTAGAAGACAATAATGAGATTGAAATCTAACATAGGGTTAGTGCATTATACTATATTTCTGAACCATAATAATCATATAAAATGTGACATTTCTTTATAAAAGTTTGAATCAACTGCAATAAGTATCTGTAAATTGGTTCATACCTCATTTTAACCTTGGCCTCCTCAAAGCTGTCGGTCATGAAATACACATCTTGGAATGTTGTTATGATGCACTCTTGTTTGCACGTGATTTGGGGGTCGAAGGGTTTGATGCAAGCATTTCCCGACAGAGCATGCTGCAGGAGAAATGTTTTATCATCATAACCTGTGTGTGCGTAAATAAATTAAAGTAGTAGTTCTGTTCTGTTAAGTGAATATTACCTTCAGTTCACTTATGGATGACAGCAAACCTGCACCGTATGCCCTCAGCCTGCCCTCCTGTTTACAGAGTCCAAACTCCACCGTGAAGAAATAACACTGCAAATTAAAAGGACATACAGTGATATGGCATGTGTAGTATTATTAGACTCTACAGGGTTTATCCATGTTTTACAGAACTTTGGGCGTGGTGCTTTTATGTCCTATACTTTTTACTGTAATTAGCCTGGCTGTCTTTTTGACAGTTTTTTTTTATTTTTATTAATTATACCCTCTGTTGTGGAGAAGTTGCCTCCACAGAGGTCTGATCTCATACTCATTAAACATTTTTGGGATGAAATACAATGTTATTGGTAAGTCATCTATTTGCTCAAGAGGATCATATTCCTACAGTTTTACCTCCCAACAATGAGAAAGAAAAAAATTTAGCTAGAAGATGAACACTCACAGTAGCAAGCTTCAGTACTTCCTCATCAGACACTCCCAGGGAGGCTAATCCGATCTCCTGACTAAACTGTGCAAAGCTAGGCTCGGCCAACAGAGGCACATGACCCAGCAATTCATGGCACGTATCTCTGAAAGGCATACGATCATAAAATATATAATCATGAATAAAACAATATAACACAGACTTTAAACACCCCAATTTATAAAAGTTAATTAAAAAACTAAATATGGAATTTAGCAACATCCAAACTTTTCCATAAGATTGTAAATTCGTTTTAAATTAATGTTCTGTTTTAAGTATTGATACTTGCCTTTACACCCTGATAACGTTTGCTTAATATCACACCTAATTAAATGTGCTAATGTGTACTTACGGTTCGGGTGTGTAGAGAGGGTCCGAGCTGTGCCGGACGTACTGAGTGCAGTGGAACACTCGGAAGGCCAGTCCTGCCAGGAAGTCTCTGGGTGAGAGGTATCCAGCTACAGGTCTTATGGTGAAGCCTGTACGCTCTAAAGAGACAACCAGCCAAGCAGTTAGCTCCATGGTCTATACCTCAAACAAACTGAATGACCTGCCCCAGATCCCCTCCAAACCTCCCTCCAACCCCCAAGACACACACACACACACACTCATCTCTGACCTTTTAAGAAGCGTGACACATCCTCAAGTTGAGGGATGTTGTCCTCACGATACTCGCAGTGCTTGTTGAGCAGGGGTAAGTTTTTCAGGTACTCACGGCACGCGTGAGTGGGATACAACTTATTAAGCTCTCGGAAAACAATCCCCCATGTCTTCACCTCCTCCTCTGTGAACACAATGCGCGGAATGGGGTCCCCACTAAAGACAAGCAACAATCATTCATTTTTATTAAACATTACAGCCTATATTTATATTTATTCATGCATTTGTTTGTTTGAAAGGCAACAGCTTGGACATGTCCAGTTAAATATGTCCAGTGTTCATTATCAGTGTTGTGAGAGATTCCTAATCGATGAACTTACTGCTTGTAGTTCATAGCCAGATCTGCAAAATACTTTCTCCTTTTGCGGTAGACGTTGTCTTTAAAGCCCTAAAAAATACAAACCAATCAGTAAACAAAGAGACACGATGGAAATGTACAGATAGGACAGATCAGGACCAAGTAGATGCGGCTCTGCTCTCACCGGATGATCTGCATCCAGATCTGATCCGTACATCAGCACACGGTTAGCACAGTTATCCAAGTCAGAGATCTTTCTGGGAAACCAGGGAACATTATCCATTTCTGGAGAGAAAATCATTTTTTATATTAGAATTATTATTAACCTGAACTATCATTATTTTACACAGACTTAAGCTCAATTAATTAATAAGCTCTAATAAGATTTGCTAAGTAAATAATTAACTTGCACTTATTTGATTAAGGAGAGAATATTTGAGGACATCTGAACGTAAAAAAGTAAACTAATTACCAAATAAATGGTTTATTATTAATAATAAAAATAGTAAAAAATTTATATTTATGGTTTAATATGCTACGGTGGCGTAGTATATTCGTAGTATATTAGCACGTTCACCTCTCCATTTGCAACAATGTTCAGTTAAATATCTTTTTTTTATTATCTATTTAAAACCTAAATAATAAGATCAACTGAGCATCTTTTTAGATATGTTTTACTTAAAAATAATAAAAACATTTCAAACATCTTTTATTGTATCTCAAATCAAATAAGAATTAGCTAATTGATTGTTTTTACCTATTAGAGACTGTTTGTGGTGTTAAATGTGCTGTTGGTATTCATTTAGTCTGCTGTCAGTAAATAAACATCCAAAGCTTTATATTTCACATAAATGTTGCAAATAAATTATAAGTTTAGGATGTAAATAATGTAATGATAGTTAAATGTGGTAACTCAGAGTTGAGTCTATTGCCCTTTTGGGGTATTAATTGGACCTGTGTGTGGTTTAAGAGAGAGGTTCTGCCCCTGTAACAGCTGCTGTACATTTGAAAGGCACAGTTCTTTTTCATCAGTGTAGTTAAATTATTAAAGAGACCTAAATGGCAGAACTCAGTTAATGCATGATGGGGGTGAGTGTATGATGGGGGTGGGTGTATGTTGGGGGTGGGTGTATGTTGGGGGTGGGTGTATGATGGGGGGTGGTATATGATGGGTGCAGGTACAGGTGCAGTGGTGTACCGCTCTCCTCCGGCAGGCGCTTGTCGGCTGCGCAGAGCTCCAGCACGGTGCCGTGTTCGCGCAGCAGCTGGATGATGTCGCTCAGCTGCTCTCGGTCGCTGTCACAGTCCACCAGGATCTCAAACTCCGAGCTGCGCCTCTTCGACTTGCGGGATTCGATGTGCAAAAGGTTTACGTGGTTTTCCTGTTAAAAGTACAAACAAGTCCATATATGACGCACTTAAATCACTCCAAACCAAACTAAAAATAACTGTGCAATACATGTATCATTGATGGTGCAATACATTTCAATCTGTATGTAATAACTGTCTGCTGCTTAATCAGACACCACATGTGAAATATTTGATTCATTCCTGTAGGACTATAAATAACTAAAATTAGAAAATTAGATTTTTATCTCGTATATAATTTTTCTTAGTTTAAATTTCTTTAATGACTGGATACCTTTTCACCGTCCTCTGTATCTGCTGCTGAGAAATGTGAATTTCCCCATTGCGGTACAAATAAAGGTTTATCTTATCTTATCTTATCTCATCTTATCTTATCTTATCTTTATCAGAACAGGGTTTCGGTTATGGGCTATGAACTCGAAATGTAAACATTATAACCTGTGCATTATAACATTTCATTTATAATACAAATTACAATAAAAACAGGTTTTTTTTTAATTACCTGGAAGAGTTTTAGGGCTTTGACGAGACCCCCGACTTCATTCTTCAGAGAGAAAACAATAGCTGCGCGACTTTTCTCCCCCGACGCGCTTTTGTTATCCTTATTCTCGTCGATCTTTGAAAAGGCTGATTTGTTCATCTGTAATAAAAATAAAAAAATAGTAAGGAGTTGTGACGAAACAACTACACTGTCGACGACTTATCTCCGATGATGTATTATAAAACAGTCAAATATTCACACCAATTAAAATATATAAGTACAATAGAGTCCCGACAATTGAATGATTTCAGGAAAAATATATAGTACACAAAAATATATTAAAGAAACAAATAAGGCTTAACGGGGCATTAATATTCTGCCATCTACGTTATAGCCTCACAATTCAGCTGAGAGCGATGTGCGCGTTTGAGTCGGACCGCAGGCTTTCTAATAAAATAATACTATGAAATATTTCGTTTCTATAATATGGTGCCTGCTGATTAATTTGATATAAAAATGAAACCGTTCCGATTTCTGGAAATGCTGCGCATCTGGAGAGTGCAGTCATTAGAAGCATAATAATAATAATAATAATAATAATAATAATAATAATAATAATAATAATAATAATAATCATAATAATAATAATAATAATAATAATAATAATAATAATAATAATAATGATAATAATAATTATAATTTAATGATAGTGATCTTAATGATAAGGCTAAGAATAATACAAACACTGAGCGAGCGTGCGGCGCGTGGACACACTGACCGTGGACGCGGACGCAAGCGCCAGCCGGGGGGGGGGGGGGGGGGGGGGGGGGGGGGGGGGGGGGGGGGGGGGGGGGGGGGGGGGGGGGGGGGGGGGGGGGGGGGGGGGGGGGGGGGGGGGGGGGGGGGGGGGGGGGGGGGGGGGGGGGGGGGGGGGGGTTGTACAGCGCTTTGGGACCGAAAGCAAAATAGTTTGCTATGCAGGAGGTTTGTTTCGGTGGCTGCGCAGGGTGTGCAGGGTGTGCAGGGGACACCTTTATGATCTGCAGTTCATGGTTATAATTTGGTCAGGCGTCCTAATCCCGAAAAATGGCGATCATACAGGACAGGCTGCAGGGTGAGAGAACGGGGACAGCACGTCGCGTTCTTGACCTTCTTAAAGCCTTGACGCACGACTGTCGCCCCAGTGGCTCAGCTTATCGACTTTATTCCAACAAGTGTCCTGCCGAAAAAAGTGTCCCAACAATCCGAAGAGCCAATTCCAAACCAGATGCGACTTGATTATTTATTGCAGTGATACCTAATTATCGAATCAACCGAGGATAGTTACTTTAAAACGCAACAATCCTCCATAACGAAACAGGGTCCAACAATCTGACGAGTTTAAATAAATTAGTACTGTATAAAATAGACTTAATTGTAGGAACCGCTCAATCTCATTGAAATGTATTTTCAAACAAGCAAAAACGATTTCCAGTGACACCTTACCTCATTATTAAGTTGCTTTTCTTCTAAATAGAGGCCGATGTTTATGGAGTCGAATGACCTTCCTCTTCGGGGCCCTTCGCTTTTGTTGGAGTACATGTCGTCGCGCGCTTATAAAGCCGCTTTTTTTATTTACCGACGTGAGTCACCTGCGCTTTCGGCTTTTGCCGGGATGGAGTGTTGCAGAGGAAGAGTAACTTGCTACTTATGTGCGGAGGGAGAGGAGGATGGATGATGATGATGATGATAATCTTCCTCCGCACAGCGAATGACAAAAGAGCCGGGACCGGCTGACGTCACCTCAACGGCGCGCACCGTTTCGCTCCATTTTCGCACAGAAACGAACCTGCAGGACGTCAGAGACAGAGACAGAGACAGAGACAAAGACAGAGACGAAGAACAGCAAACTGCAGCTTGTGCCCTCACTTCACCCTGGACTGACCGAAACGTGTGGACTCTGTGTGGATTTTGACTTTTCTTTCAGTTCAGAGAGCGAAGTCACCAAACAAATGCAATAAATAAGAAAATGAGACTCAAATCCTGAATTACTCACTTTATTCAGCCAAGTCTTATTTCTTTGCTCTGTATAGTTCTACAATTACAGACTGTAGTCAAATCTGTGTCTCAACATTTTTGCTAGTCCTCTTTTTGACCTATTCTGGTGATGATGATGATGATGATGATGATGACAACAACAGCAGGTATTATTTAGGTTTTGTGTGGAAGAGCCCTGATCTCAGTCGCTTTGGATAAAAGCGTCTGCTAAATGACTAAATGTAAATGTAAATGTAAATCTCAACATCTTGGTCTGCTCTTCTGGATAAATAAGCTCAAATTTTCACAAATACACCAAAATAAAGTAGAAAGCATCCTAGAAAGGTAAAAGCTGTAGCTGCAAAGAGGACCAACGCCAATAGAACAGTATAATTTATTTGCATATAGCAGGCAAAGTGGATAACCTCAAAGAGGAAAGCTTTGGATTTGGTACCTGGACACAGCAGAGAAGCTCTTCTGTGTGGAAGTGTAGTTTGCATGTTCTCCCTGGTCTATTATGACTTTTAGGAGCTTCATTTTCCTCTAACTTTATAGTCTGCCTTGTGATTAACTGACAGCCTACCAAGAGTCTAAGGGTGCGGTAGCTCAGTGGTTAGGACGTTGGGCTCACCTTGTAAGTTGCTTTGGATAAAAGCGTCTGCTAAATGACCAAATGTAATGTAATGTAAATGTAAAGAGTGTTTTCCTACCCTTTACACAGTAAAGTGAATCTGCACCCCAATGGCCTTAAATAAATTTGAAATTTTAATTTACCCCAGCGACCTACATTTAAGGAAAGCTTTTTTTTTTGTATTTTTTTGTATTTTGTATTGAAGTGGAAAGTTTACATTGTGAGAATGTATGTTCCACCAAAACTCATATAACATGATGGGATGTACTAGTGATTCCTCTTGGGATGTGTCTGGGACACCCAGCTCCAGCAGTGTATGTCAGACATGTCCCAGTGGCAGGTGGCCGTGTGTAAACTCACCTGGCGGAAGGCAAACACACCAACATCAACATGCGCCATTGAGAGGCGTGAACCCAGGAGCAAAGCGGATCATAATGCAATCCTCTGGGATGTACCCGAGTGACAGGTCTGATAAACACCAGGCTGCTTGTATAGGTACACTGGCTGCTCGCTGGACCTCTAATGAGGTGCGAATGGCGTGTTCATGAGGATATCAAGGCATGTCTGGATTCTTAGATCTTTTCTAAAGAAGGAGAGAAAGGGATTTTAAAAGCACATGCTTCTTTAGATTACACACACAGACCGAGATAAACACAGTGGAAACCTGGAGATCAAAAGTATACAGACATTCGATTCGTAGACCTTTTGCCAAACAGATTTAATGGGTTCTGACCTCAACCCCCCAAAAAACAAATGTGAAACAAAAATTACATTACATTTAATCATTCAGCAGAACCTTTATCCAAAGGATTTACAAAAGAAAAAACAATCAAGTTAGTTAAGAAGTAACCAGCTTAACTGCAGTATTATTAATCCTGATTGTTCGCTGATATTACGGGCCAAAACAAACAGACTCAGGGACGGCTTCTTTCCCAAAGCCATTACAATACTAAACGGGAAGCTGCACTAATTGGCACATCATTTTACACATTACATGTCTATTTGCACAGTACATTTTTGCACATGCGGCACGGTGGCTTAGTGGTTAGCATGTTCTCCTCTCAGCACTAGGGATTCCCGGTTCGAATCCCCATCTGGGTGGAGTTTCCATGTGCTCCCCGTGTCCGCGTGGGTTACCTCCGAGTTCGTCTGTTTCCTCCCACAGTCCAAAAACATGGATCAAGTTAATTGAGTTCTCCAAATTGCCCCTATAGAGTGTGTGTTTGTGTGAGTGAGTGTTTGCCCAGCGATAGATTGGCACCCTGTCCAGGGTGTATCTGCCCAGCGCCCGAACTTTCTTCCCTGGATGAGCATGGGAACCCCACCACGACCCTAATAGAGGATAAAGCAGAAGATAATGAATGAATGAATTTTTGCACATGTGTTTTCTATTTATTTTTTTATTTTTTTTCTATTTATATATAATGCCATGTGCACTTTAAGGAGGAGCTTAAATCTCGTTATACGATGTATACTGTGTATGCGGGGTATAATGACAATAAAGGCTTTCTCTTCTATTCTATTTCTATTCTATATGGTTTTAATAAGTGGCACAGGGGTTTAGTGGTTTGCATCTCATCTCATCCCGATATGAAGACTGCAAAACATTTAATGACTTGTTGAAACAGTTTTGGGGATAGTTTTCACAGTTACGGCATTAGCTGTGGTCAAAAACATCCTATCATTCTGCTTATCGATTCTCCATCACAAAGAATTAGTGTAACACAGACCTGAGTGTCAATACCAACAAACTTATGTCATGCTTTCCATAATCATATATACAATATTTAGTTTGCTTAGCCTAATATGTACTTACTTACTCAGCCTCAGTAATAAAGCAGCTCATTAAATACGGATTCATTTGCTTTATGAAGGTCGTCTGATGATAGATCTATAAGTTTAGAAAACAACAGTCTGAAGATCTTTATCCTAAACTGATGGCTTTTAAATTATCTAAAAATAATAAAGCTGTGAATATGATTTGAAAAAGAATTACAATAAATCTGAGGTATTGTATCAGCACAGGCTCACCCCCCCCCCCCCATAGCACAAAAGCAGCTCAGTGTTAATTAAAGGCAGGGCACACGGGCATTATGCAGCTCCTGCCTCTTTGTGCTGAAGAGGCTCTTGGCCGCTGAGCTCAACGGTGCCCACTCATCTCATTACAGGCTCGCCTCGTCTCACTGACTGGACATTTACTAAAAGACTGGGATTTATTGGTTTATCGAACTGTTATTTACGATTTATTGCTACATGTGATAAAGAAAGTCAGCTGTGTTATTGCAGGACCTACCAACCCACCCAGGCCACAGGCTATTTGTGTTCTTGCTCCCAGGTTCAGCGCAATAAAACCTCAAGAAACATCTTCTATCTTGAAGTCATGACCTCCATTATGTCTTTTACACACCCCTCATCCCAGCCCCCCAAACTAAGACATAGCATTTGTTTTTCATGGTTGAGATTTTGTATTTTATGAGGGTACCTGGATCACTTCTCATCTCATTATCTTCAGCTCAATCCTATACTAGGTTTGTGGGGGAGGGGGGGTTCCCATGCCAATCCAGGGGAGAATGTTAGAGCACTGGGCAGATACACTCAGGACAGGACACAAATTTATTTGCTGGGCACAGACTTACACCCAAACTATAGGGGCAATTTAGAGCAGCCAATTCACCTTGAATGTTTTTGGACTGGGGAGGAAACCAGAGAATTTGGAAAACACCCACACAGACATGTGGAGAGCATGAAAATTCCACCCAGATCAGGATTCAAACCCAAATCCCTAGCGCTGGTAGGAGAACATGCCTCTTTAATGTCAGTCACTAATGTTTCAATGTTTAAAACGTTGGTCTTACTGAATGGATGATGCTCAATGCTCACAGTGACCTTAACCTTTACCCTTGATTCAAATGCAGCATGTTAAAGGCTTTCTCCATCCTGATTGGTGGTGGTCATGTTCTAAAGTTAAATTATAGTGTATAGAACTTTGGCCACATGACCTTGACATTATAAAAATAGCTGTAAGGTAAAATACTGGATCTATATGACTGAGCTGACTGAACACCACACACTGACTGGATGTTGCTGGATGGAATGGAGTAACATCTCTGACCAGCGTTAACAAACAACCGGGTTACAGTGTATGACAAACACCACATTAATCAGACATACCTCAAAGGTAATCCTGCTCAGGTTTGTTCTCCTCAATGAGAAGATTTACTCACAGTCTCTCTCTCGCTCTCACACACACAGACAAATACACAGACACACAAATCTGTCCTCAGCAATAAGCCTGACAGATCCTCTTAATATCATCACTTACATTAAACATGTAGTTCATACAGGGACACACTAAGGTCACAGGAGTCAGTATATCATTCAGCTTAAGAAAATGATTGATAAGAAAAGTTGAGTAGGTAACTGAACCATATAGGAAATAATCTACAGCAGGTTATTACTGCGCAAAAATACCTTTAGAGTAAAATAAACCCTGCTCTGCATCATCCTGGTAAAGCATCTTTCACAGTAACATCCATCATCTTCTGCTTTATCCTCTATTAGGGTCGCGGGGGGGTTCTCCATGCCCATCCAGGGAAGAACGTTTCAGGCGCTGGGCAGAAACACCCAGGACAGGGCGCCAATCTATCGCTGGGCACACACTCACACACACAGACACACTCTATATGGAGCAATTTGGAGAACTCAATTGACTTGATCCATGTTTTTGGACCGGAGAACCCGCAGGAAACCCACACAGGGAGAACATGGAAACTCCACCCAGATGGGGATTCGAATCCCCAACACTGAGAGGCGAACGTGCTGACCACTAAGCCACCGTGCCGCCTTATATAAATATAAATTAATATAATATTTTATATTTATATAAATATAAATATATAATATATTCCCCCAATACATATTTGTCATGGCTCCATTTATAGTAAAAAGGTCTACAGTGTAGAAAAAAAAGCTTGGAAAGTACTTAAATATGCAACAAAGCTTATCTAAAGCTTCAGATTGAATAAAGATAAACCTGCAATAACGTTCTGCACACCTTTAAAAAAAAGCGGCCTGGTACAATCATAAGAGCCATCAAAGGTGCAGTG
Source organism: Corydoras maculifer (assembly GCA_019802435.1). Classification (NCBI taxonomy): domain Eukaryota; kingdom Metazoa; phylum Chordata; class Actinopteri; order Siluriformes; family Callichthyidae; genus Corydoras; species Corydoras maculifer. The sequence continues at coordinate 497,851 of JAFMOD010000188.1, forward strand.
GCGTCAGCGGGCTATTCTGAGCCGCCAGCAACACAGGTTTTACTGAATGGGACGGTCGAGGGGGAAACTTTCATTGTGGCCTTGTTGACAGAAGATAGAGAAGCGCGAGCGACCGGAAATGATATGAAGGGACTCTGATTAGATGAAGTTCCACTGGTTTTCATGAGGCAGGTGAAGGTTAAGAAAAGCATTAAATATGATCGAGGCCTGACAGCAAGACTACGTGCAAGAGCACACACACACGGGTGCGAGCGGACATATGCGCCCACACACACACACACAGTCTCAATCACTTACATAGGGTTAAGCACTATTGTATTGTGGAACCTCATGCATTTTTAATCATTTTTATTGTTTGGTACCAGCTCCATCTTTACAACCAGACGCAAAGACGGGTTGTTTTGTTTTGTTGCCATTTGTTTTGATACCGTGGTGAACAGGAAATGTGATCATGCCCAACGATAAAAGTGAATACAGCATCATACCTGAGTGAGTTTTACAGGGGAACTTATCTATGCCTGCACAATGTCCAGTTTCTAACTCACTGAGCCGACACGAATCATGACTGACAGCTCTCAACATCAGCCACCAGGCCCTCACGACCTTTTCCTCCTCCTGAGGGTCTGCGCTTAACCTTAACCCGACCCGGCGCAAGTCACTTCTCATTTCAGCTGGAACTGGAATCCAACAGCCACCTGCCAATCAAATGCCACTGACACAATGGAGAACATGCTATTTTAAAGGCATAGTGCATTATTGCTCACATTTGCAGATACATCAGGGATTCAATGAGTTCTCCGTGTTGGATCATCCATCCATCCATTATCTTCCGCTTTATCCTCTATTAGGGTCGTGGGGGGGGGGGTTCCCCATGCCCATCCAGGGGAGAACGTTTCGGGTGCTGGGCAGATACACCCAGGACAGGGCGCCAATCTATCGCTGTGCACACACTCACACACACAGACACACTCTGTATGGGGCAATTTGGAGAACTCAATTGACTTGATCCATGTTTTTGGACTGTGGGAGGAAACCAAAGAACCTGGAGGAAACCCACGCAGACACGGGGAAAACATGAAAACTCCACCCAGATGGGGATTCGAACCGGGAATCCCTAGCGCTGAGAGGAGAACATGCTAACCACTAAGGTGTTCTAATGATCTACAGGGAAATACTGAAGTCAGAAGCAAAAAAAAGTCTTTTGGCCAGCTGAATTCAGAGGGCTTGCTTACATACTTTTGGTCCTGTAGTGTATTGGATGTAGCGAGCCTGTTTTCATGTCAGTCACTGCTGCGTGCTCTCGCTCAGGTCTACCTCCTACACAGCACATTTCCATAATAATCGAGCCGTCCGCTGCTCTGCATTTCAATCCTGAGCATTAATTAAAAAGCTGAAATATTCTCGCCAGCGTCACACGCCGAGCCAAAAGTGCGCACGCCGCGTGCGTAACAGCCTCAGACTCTCATTAGCATTTTGCTTTGTAACAGGATGCTATGCAAAAAGGGGCCTTTGGAAGCATTTCCTATATGGAGTTTAATTTTTTTATGTGCCCAGCGATGGATTGGCGCCCTGTCCAGTTTTATCTGCCCAGCGCCCGAGACGTTCTCCCCTGGATGGGCATGGAGAACCCCACCGCGACCCTAATAGAGGATAAAAGCAGAAGATAATGAATGAATGAATTTTTTTATGAAATCAGAAGATGCCTCGGTGTGACTTTATAGTTTGTTGTCGTTAGGTATTTTCAGAATGTGGCACTGTGCAGAGCTGAAACAGCAAAGTAATTGAAATAGTGTATTATGTAATTTATCTAACTTGTTAGAGTAGGTAAGTCCAAAGGTCATGTTTTTAAGGTGCTTCTTGTGAATCCTGAATGTTTCTGCACTGAGGACTGAGGACGGGCAATCATTCCACCATTTAGCAGTAAAGAAATGAAGAGTGAATTGGCTCCACTGTGAGACTAAAGCATCAGAAGGCCATTGACAGGAGGTGTGAGTAAGTGAGTTGGTGTGCACAGGAAAACTAGTGCAGGTATGAGGCAGCAGAACCAGAGGTCACTCACATAGAGCATTGTAAGGGTCTCGTATTGGATTGGATTGAAGATTGACCACAGAACGTCAATAGAGAGAGGAGTAAGCTTGGATTGTCCAGTGTGTCCTCACTGATGTCCATCTGATGATCGTCGGGGTACAAGGCGGAAAGGAGGGCGAGGCCGGGCGCCAGCAGAGCCTTTTGCTCGTACAAAATGACAGCGGGGTCGTCGGGTCGACACAGATTATTACACACCAAGTCGTTCACCAAGATCCACAGTCTCCCCACATCCTGTTTCTGACACTGCACCCCCCCCCCACACACAAATCTGTAATACACACTCTGTGGATGTGAGTGCAGTAAGTTGTACACAGGGTTAGCTTGGATTGACTGAACATCAGACGAATAAGTTCAGGATCAGCCACAGTGGCCTCGTACATCATACATTGTAATTAAGCCAGGAGATGATAACGGCTCGAACTAACATGTAAGCAGCCAGTTCAGTCAGAAATGTTCTGACCTTCTGATGTTGGAATGAATGAATCAACAGAATCAGACCTATAGTGATCGGTTTAATGGAGCGGGCTTAGTATTGCTGACCTCTGGTGGTGTACTCCATGTTGACTTGACACTAATGCATTAGAGCAGTGATTCTCACTACCCAGAATTCAATCAATAATGTGGCAGATGTGGCATCTGGCTCTCAGTGCTGGGGATCCAGGTTCAAATCCCGATCTGGGTGGAGTTTCTATGTTCTCCCAGTGTCCGTGTGGATTTCCCGCAGGTTCCCACAGTCCAAAATATTAGTGTCAAGGTAAATTGCCCCATCTAGTGTGTGTCTAAGTAAGTCCTGGGTGCATCTGCCCTGCACCCAAAAAGTTCTCCTCTGGATGGGCAACCCCAAATTTAACAAACAGTGGTGTTGTGTGTTGTGTATTATTCGCTGATGCAACACCAGTAGTCTTACCAGCTTCTACTGCACTGACTCAAGTAGCAGCACTGATTTTAGGGAAAAATTTGTTTATTGAAAAATGTAACACAGCAGAAGCACAAAACAACACGAACAGGAAACTTGGGGATTAATTTGGGCCTGAATGGGTGTGCATGGAATGTTTATGTACAGGTACGTTCACCCAGTGCTGTTGATCTTGTCTGGTTCTTTGACGGCGGTCTGTGATGTGATTATAGAACATTCTTTTTCTATAATGTCGGCCAGGTTGGGATCCACCTCTGATAGCATTAGAATGAAGCACTGCACCTAAAAGCATAAGGTAAAAGCAGTCACCCTCATGCAGAGCAGGTGTGGATTCTCCTTAAAGGAACAAATGTAAAATACACGACTCAAACAGGAGTCAGAGACAGAGTGGGAACGTGACATGAACCAATAATGACATGGGTCAGATTACAGATTACATAAATGGGAATATGCCCAGCGATGGATTGGCACCCTGTCCTGGGTCTATTTGCCCAGCGCCCGAAACGTTCTCCCCTGGATGGGCATGGAGAACCCCCCCGCGACCCTAATAGAGGATAAAGCGGAAGATAATGAATGAATAAATGAATAAATGGAACTGTCTGTCACCACCGGGTGGGGAGGTTGGGGGTAAGCCCTGCCTTGCCTCCACTGTAAAGGGGCAGGTGAGTGTGTATGCAGATATACTCACAGATCCATTATACTTTGGTAGCAGCTTCTTTAATGCTGACACATAGATGTTCTTGGTCAGGTGATCGTTTTTCATCAGTTCTGGAACAAGTTCCTACACACACACACACACACACAGAGTCAAGAACCACATAGAAAAATAACTGTGATCTTAAAAATGTAACAGTATCCCAAACCACACATACTACATCTTTACCAATGCCCCCCCATCCCACCACATTTACCTTGGGCATATCTGTGAGTATGCACGAAAGTAACTCTGCTGCCATCTCAGCCACAACCTGCATCTGCACGTCTTGAGGTGTTTCACTTTGACCCGCCGTCTGATCGGTCCACCCCTTCTTTATCTCACTATGACAGTGCAGGATGCGCAAAAGACTTGCCACCAGCGTCACATCTGTCACCAAGAACAAAGGACGTCCGCGATTTTAAAGGCATCTGCAAACATGCCGTGTGGTTGCGATTGAGCGAGCGGGTGTGTCCTCACTGATGTCCATCTGATGATCGTCGGGGTACAAGGCGGAAAGGAGGGCGAGGCCGGGCGCCAGCAGAGCCTTTTGCTCGTACAAAATGACAGCGGGGTCGTCGGGTCGACACAGATTATTACACACCAAGTCGTTCACCAAGATCCACACAGTCTCCCCGCATCCTGTTTCTGACACTGCACACACACACACATCTGTAATACACACTCTGTGGATGTGAGTGCAGTGATTTAAAACAAACCTAACAGCTGCTCTTACAGAGATTCCGCATCCCTTCCTCTACTGTAGTGAGGAGCTGAAGCGCGTGCAGATAAACCTCAATTAAGGCTGCATTTTCCTTTCTAGAATACACACATACATTCATTTAAGTAATAACGAATAGAACGAGTCCACTTTATAGAGCTCATCAGAAAGCCTGGCTCTACTAAAGCTTGGAGGAGAAGGGTTCCTACAAGAGTTCCATTAAAAAGTTCCTCTAACCGAATTTGCATCGCAGCTTCCACCAGTGAAGCAGCGAGGCCCTCATGCTCTTGGCTCTCAGTCTGGGATTCAGACAGCCAGCTCTTCATTAGCTCTTCGTCTCTATCCAATATTTCATCCACCAGCTCCCCGACCGTGAGTACCAACTCAACTAGAAAAAGCAAAGGGCTACATTTTTAATAGTGTGTTGCATGTGTAATATTTAGGGAAGATAAATATTTGAACTGGACCATACAATTAGTGGAGTTTCGCATTATGAAGCAGAGATTGCTGCGTGCTGCGACATTCTGCCGTATCTTCTCCAGCCAGATGGGGGAAGCATCAGGCTGACACACACAGGTGCTTAAAAGCCTGAAAGCAGACAGTCCCAGGCGTGTATGGCATTCGTTTGGAAAGAAAGTACACAACATAGTAACATAACACATGAAGTGTTGCTATGGCAACTGCCTGCTCTAAATGTACCTGCCAAGTAAAAAAAACATTCATTCATTCGTTATCTTCCGCTTTATCCTATATTAGGGTCATGGTAGGGTTCCCCATGACCCTAATGGGGAACCCCACCATGGGAGAACGTTTTGGGCGCTGGGCAGATACACCCAGGACAGGGCGGCAATCTATCGCTGGGCACACACTCACTCACACATACACACTATATATGGGGCAATTTGGAGAACTCAATTGACTTGATCCATGTTTTTTGGACTGTGGGAGGAAACCGGTGAAACCCGAGGAAACCCACGCGGACACGGGGAGACCGGGGACCGGGAATCCCTAGTGCTGAGAGGCGAACGTGCTAACCACTAAGCCACCGTGCTGTCCGTAATAAAACATTTTAAATTATAAAAGATTGAGATATTAAATTAAAAAAAAAAGATATATTAGCAAGAAAAGCTTGATGGAAGGTGAACAATGTGATTAGTTTGGTTTATACCTGCATGTCTCCAGCAGTGTTGGTGGATCACTGTCTCCCAGCAGCAACAGCACCACAGCACTGGCACAGACGCAGAAAGAAACTTAAATATTACACATGCTTTTATAAAGGTCACATTCAGTTCAGTGCTGGCCCTGACGGTCGCTCAGACGAGAACGGTCTGAGTACATACCATAACTCATCATTCTGACTGATGGACATACAGGTATCATGAAAGCAGGCCATATTTCCGAGGATCCCCACACAGATCTCCTGAAACAGGTTTATACATTTATATGAAAATGATTTTGTACCATAATAGTTGTATCTTTCATTCATTCATTATCTCCCGCTTATCCTCTATTAGGGTCGTGGTGGGGTTCCCCATGCCCATTCAGGGGAGAGCGTCTCGGGCGCTGGGCACCCCACCCAGGTAGTGCTGAGAGGCGAACGTGCTAACCACTAAGCCAACGTGCCGCCTAGTTGTATCTTAACTCATCTTAACCTAAATTTATAAACACCTGATATTACGTAGTTAAAACTCAACGTGCATTAGGGCAGATTCACATGTAAATTTATTGAAGCAGGACACATTGGCATGGTTGAGAATTGGCTGCTCTTAATTGCCCCTATATAGTGTGTGAGAGAGAGAGTGGGTGAGTGTGTGCCCATTGATGGATTGGCACCCTGTCCAGGTCTGCCCCCCACCCCCAAGCAGAGAATTAAGCGGAAGACAAAGAGATGGTTATGTTATTATATGCTTTATCATAACTGTGACAACCAGACAACCAACGGATCTGTTTCCAGGTTTAAACAACTATTTAATCACTTTTGCAGTGCAGTCGAGGAACGTAGAGTCTTCCATCTGCTCTAAACATTCATACTGAGGAGTAAGTAGTTATGTTCAGGTGTTCTTACAGTAAGCCGTGGACTGTGGGACTTGGTGATCACTCCCAATAAAATGTCAGCAGCTTTAAAATCCTGTAATAACCCAGCTACATCCTGCACATACAAACACACACACACACACACACACACACTTTCACTGTAAACAAACACTGACTTACAAATTCACTCACATACAAAAATAAAAGTACACACATTATAAATGCACACACATTTATTCAGATACTTCAAATTCTAAACTTAAATGCTTAACCTTGTCCATGGCCATGTCCCAGACTTTACACAGTTCCTCCTCATGCTCATTAGCCAGTTCCTGCTGTCCATCTTCCCCCAGAGAGTCCTGTTGCGTTACCATCTGTAAGTGGGAAAAAAAACAACAAAAAACCCGTCTGTCATATTAGATGTAGGTGTCTGAGATATGATCTGTTGCGAAAGCCAAGAGGAAACCTGCACAAGGCGGGTCAAGGTGCTGAAGAGCCAATGCTTGCTGAAGACCGTTTCTCCGATGGCATCAGCATCTTCACCTGGCTCAGAGTCTCCCTCAGGTGGAGGAGATGGGTTACGGTTCCTTTCAGGGGAGAGGGGTGAACCAGGGACATCACTGTTCCCATTTCCATCTGTGAATAAAATGACCATTACATTTAACATCATTAGCATACTGCATACTAACTGAACACTGACCAGTATAAACCAGGTTTATAATAAACAATAAATATCAGACAATATACTATACTGAACATAATGCATACTGCCCTGTATATACAGTACAAGTCAGATGTTTGGACACACTCTCTACTTGATCCATTCTCTGTTTCCTCCACTTATCATATAGATGGACTTTGTAGTTCTACAATTACAGACTGTAGTCCATCTGTGTTCTCTGTTCTCTGTTGGTCAGGAGCATCACAGAACAGGTCTTATTTGGGTGGTGGATTGTTTATTGTCAGTTCTACAGTGACACTGATGTGGTGAGGGGGTGTTAGTGCAGCAGTGCTGCTGGAGTTTCATTTAAACACCTCAGTGACACTGCTGGGATAGGAATAATGCAACAACCAAATAACCCCTGCTCTGTGGTGGTACTGGGGTCTTAAATTGGACAGAGTAAAGGGGATGAGGCGGCACGGTGGCTTAGCATGTTCTCCTCTCAGCACTAGGGATTTCCGGTTCGAATCCGCATCTGGGTGGAGTTTCCATGTTCTCCCCGTGTCCGTGTGGGTTTCCTCCGGGTTCTCCGGTTTCCTCCCACAGTCCAAAAACATGGATTAAGTCAATTGAGTTCTCCAAATTGCCCCATATAGAGTGTGTATGCATGCGTGTCTGTGTGTGTGAGTGAGTGTGTGCCCAGCGATAGATTGGCACCCTGTCCTGGGTGTATCTGCCCAGCGCCCGAAACGTTCTCCCCTGGATGGGCATGCGGAACCCCCCCCCCCCCCCGCGACCCTAATAGAGGATAAAGCGGAAGATAATGAATGAATAAATAAAGGGGACGTACACAGTATGTACTGTAGAAAACAAACAGATGGACTACAGTCTGGAACTCTAGAACTACAAAGTCCATCAGGAAGTGGAACTGATCACGTGGACTATGAGTGAAATAAAAAGAGGGCGTGTCCAAACTTGACTGATTCTGTGTTTATGCTCGAACGTTGATCATTACATCAGTACACACACACACACACACACACACACACACACACACACACACACACACACACGACTCAGCATGAATTACAGTAATACTATTCACGTGGGAACCTGGGAAGTTATTGAAACACTTTAACCTTAATACGTTTAAAGCAGTGAAATCAAACTACGAACATTATCCATTATATATGATTCTAACGGAAGTGAGAGAGAGAGATAACAGAGTGCCTCACCCATCAGAAGCAACGCAAAGAGATAAAGATTAACAGCAAACCGTCCAAATATCGCACTAATAAATAAACAGTGTACCGTACACTATTTCTTCGGTGCGATTGCTGCCGACTTCTTCTGCAGTTGTGCTGTGCCGTTGCTCGGGACTTCGACCAGTGTATAGCACCACCTAGTGATAGAAAACCTTTCGACGCTAATAATATAGAATGCTACGATACAATCAGGGAGGACTTGATAAAATGATTTTTTTGCATTGTGAATGTGTCCTCCACATTTAATCCACCCATGTAGTAAGACACACACCTTTACACACGCTGAGTGAGGCGAGCACACGTGGACGGAGCAGTGGACATCCTGTAAAGGGTGCCCGGGGAGCAGCTGGGGTTAGGGGCCTTGTCCAAGGGCACTTGAACTTGGTGGGAATTACACTGGGGGCCTTCAGGTCACAAGCCTACAAACTGCCCCAAATGTGTATGTATGTATGCTTTATAGAGCTGTGGTGTATTGAGGATGCTACATAGTGTACAAGTAAATACTGCAAATACTAACCACAACATACTGCTTATTTGTATATGTAGTTATGTATATGTATCCAACATACGTAATTGTAATGTATGTAATTCCAACATACTTGATTTTACAAATCATTAGTCAAGATGACACTAAAATCTGAAGCAGCGCCTAATCATAGTTCACTGGGTAATTAAAATACAAACGAACTCAGTAATGATCACAATCGTAAATTCTTCCAGGAATTGTAAAAAGTGAAAAGTATCAAATTTTTGATAGTAATTATCATTTCCTAATTAATTTGCGATTTTAAATGTTTTAAATTTGCTATCAAGTGTATATTACTATTTATTTACTAAATATCAGGTTCTTGTCATGTATACTACTAATAAATACTTAAAACATTAAATGTCATTTATTTATATTTATCACAAGCAAAATATTAATTTCAAGTTCATTGTGATAAATAAAATGTTAAAATTTTTAAATGTTTTAGTAATGAAGACTAATAAAAGAATTAAATAACATTATTTTACAGCTATTGTAATAAATGAAAATACTACTGTCAATTTTATTGATCAAAACCTTTAATATCCAGCTGATATCCAGCTAACATGATGTAGAACGTATAAAATATTTTCCAACATCTGTTATAATGCTTTTTTTGTCTTAAAGCAAACGTTTAGATGATTTCAGCAGATGTGAATTCAGATTATAGGAAGTGGATCAACATCCATAGACGTTCATTTGGATTCCTTTCAACATTAATGTTATTAGTTTGCTTTGTAATTGGTCCATGTGAGATCCCTCCCTGTGCCAACAGAAAGCTTGTTTTGAGCAACTATGGGCCAAGACATTACAGGGAAAACAGCTGTTTTAACGTGTAATAAATGTGTGATCAGTGCAGGACAGGGCGGAGGCGATACTTGTCGTCTTGTACTCCTTACATACAATGTTTGACTTTGGAGGGGCTTTTGAACAGCAGGAAAGCTTAGTGCTACTTTATAAACATAAAACTTACAGGCAAGATTATACTGACATAAAGGGTAATATCTGTGTATTTTTGGCTGTATAATTATTTTTTTTAGACTTTAAGTAGATGGAAATGCAAAAATAAAGAAAAGAAAACAAAAAAATACGTCAACTTATCTCATTTCATTATTCCCTACTGTGGGGGTCATTCAGGGGAGAATGTTTTGGGGGCTGGGCAGATACATCCAGTACATGGCACCAATCCATCACAGGGCATACACTCTATATAGGGGCAATTCAGAGCGGCCAATTCACTTTGAATCCATGTTTTTGGACTGCGGGATAAAAAAAGTAGGTATAGGTATGTTAAACCAATTATGTCAAACAGAAAAAGGACAAAATGATTTTGAATAATGAAAATTTATTGAAGCAGCACGGTGGCTTAGTGATTAGCACGTTCGCCTCTCAGCACTAGGGATTCCTGGTTCGAATCCCCATCTGGGTGGAGTTTCCATGTTCTCCCCGTGTCTGCGTGGGTTTCCTCCGGGTTTCTCCGTTTTCCTCCCACAGTCCAAAAACATGGATTAAGTCAATTGAATTCTCCAAATTGCCCCATATAGAGTGTGTCTGTGTGAGTGAGTGTGTGCCCAGCGATGGATTGGCACCCTGTCCTGGGTTTATCTGCCCAGCGCCCGACACATTCTCCCCTGGATGGGCATGGGGAACCCCACCGCGACCCTAATAGAGGATAAGCGGGAGATAATGAATGAATGAAAAGAAAAAGGACAAAATTATTTTGAATAATGAAAATTTATTGGAGCGGCACGGTGGCTAAGTGGTTGGCACGTTCGCCTCTCAGCACTAGGGATTCCCGGTTCGAATCCCCATCTGGGTGGAGTTTCCATGTTCTCCCCGTGTCTGCGTGGGTTTCCTCCGGGTTCTCCGGTTTCCTCCCACAGTCCAAAAACATGGAACAAGTCAATTGAGTTCTCCAAATTGCCCCATATAGAGTGTGTATGCGTGCGTGTCTGTGTGAGTGAGTGTGTGCCCAGCGATAGATTGGCACCCTGTCCTGGGTCTATCTGCCCAGCGCCTGAAACATTCTCCCCTGGATGGGCATGGGGAACCCCACCGCAACCCTAGTAGAGGATTAAGCGGAAGATAATTAATGAATGAAAATTTATTGGTTGAATATTAACAGATTTTAAAATGATGCCTGCAACACACTCTGGGACAGAATTTTTAAAAAAGGCTTATTCTAGCAACACTGTTCTGCAACATTACACAATAAGCAGATGAGGTCATTGAGATGTACGATATACCCTTTACACAATCTTCATTTCCGGAGTGAATAAAAGGTGCTTAATCTTTATTTATTAAGCATGAACATCATCATTATCTTTTGATTAACACATATTATAAGCTATTATTGGACAATTATAATTATAAAGATTATTTTAAGAATATAATCCAGTATTACGATAACACTTAAGTTAAGATAAATTATCTAAAACAAACAGCAAATACTTCATTACAAATCTTACTACTTTTTTAAAAGGATGTTTGTTTTTTGATGAGTTTGATTAAAAAATTACAGCTTATATCCTATCTATAAAACTATTTTATAACCTGCCTTCTTACAATCAGTCATAAAGTATATCACTGATGACATCTGATCTCCTTAAAGGTGAACAGCTGGACATTCGATTAGAATAGAACTGACCAAAGTGGAAATCAATGATTTAAAAGGTGATGGCCTGTAAAGTTGGGTTATACTAAGTCAAAATATTAAATAAAATAATTAATAAAACCACAGGGTCGTTACTAATATAATGTGGTGGAGCTGATGAATTGAGGGTTGAGCTACTTGCTGGATGCTACTTCCTTAGACATAGTTTGAGGGGTTTCTTTTGGAGGGACTTTAATACTGCGGACTTCAGTTTGAATGAATATCATTAAACTGGAACATCAATTGCCTTCTTAAAGTGAGCTGACCAATAATTTATTGGTGACTGTAACATCTCAGACACTGAACATACTCAATGTAAATACATTTTATTGTTTGAGTCTACCAGATCATTTCTGTGTGGAGTTTAAATGTTCTCATAGCTGTCCTTAATGGGTTTCTGTTCACTTCCACAGTCCACAGTCATGTGTGTTAGGTGAACTGGGTGAACCATTTATTTATGAATCTACCAAAGTAAAATTGAAAGGCATGTATACTTAGACATACGATTGGCCTTTTGTTTGCAATACCTCAATAAAACTTGTGCGGATTGAGGGTTCCTCCCAGAGAGGGAGGGTGACAGTAAGAATTGAGTAAGAGGGATATAAGAGGGCCTAGAACCGACGCAGATCACAGCTTTATCAGAGGTGTGTGGAGAGATCCAAATCCAGGTCCTCCATGGCGTGGTGTCCATCTGCACTCTCTTACCTCGTCCTGGCTCTGACATGGGGCTTTCAGGTGGATGCCATAAAAGGTAAGAAATGAATAATTGCATCACATTTATTAAGACAACAGTAAAATTAGTATCAGTGATGTTAGTAAAACAAGCAAAATATTTAAAAATACCTTTTTAAATACCACCCTTTATTAAATATATAGCGTTTAATTAATTTATTATTATTAGTTAATTAATTGGTGATTTTTTTAATTGATTCATGTGTTGTCATTGATGATGAACAATTGTGCAAAGTTTCAGCTTAATCAGATAATCGGAAGTGGGTGAGATAGCATTTGAAATCGTTTTACCAGACACACAGACAGACAGATGAAGCTGATATAGGGGTGTATAATGATGATAATAATAAAAATCGGCCTTTTAAAAAAATAAAATAAAAATTAAGGCATTACAGGTGCATGCCTTTTCAATCCCAATCTGTGTGTTTCTTTCTGAGAGTGTTTGCCCAGCGATAAATTGATGCACCCCTGTCCTGGGTGTATCTGCCCAGAGCTCAAAACATTCTCCCCTGAATGTATGAGATTAAGCAGTTAAGATAATAAGGTGAGATGAATGTCATATTTCATAAAGAAACAACTGCACGTCTTACCACAGAGCCATTATCTATTTACATTATAAAATATTACAGAAAGATATGAATCATGACAAACCCTTTAAAATTTTAAAACTATGAAACTGCATGTTCAGATGTTGTTGTTATTCATTTATTTATATCTCTTACTATGTTTTATGCTAATGACTCACATTACATAGGACATTTTACAAAACAAAGCGGAACCTGGAATCAGTCCTGTCATTAGATGTTGCGCAGAAGGCAGGATAACCAGTAACAGATAACAACCAGCATCTTCATTCTTATGCCTTATGATCTCTCTGTATCTGCATCAGTATTGTTGTTTGTCACTCTTCGTTTCACTGTGATGCTGCATATTATAGTAACTGCAAGAGGAAGTAACTTTACTTTCATCATATAGTGAGTTTTTTATCTACAAACAATGTAACAATTATACATTTATATATAATTCATTCATTCATTCATTCATTCATTATCTCCCGCTTATCCTCTATTAGGGTCGCAGTGGGGTTCCCCATGCCCATCCAGGGGAGAACGTCTCGGGCGCTGGGCAGATAGACCCAGGACAGGGCGCCAATCCATCGCTGGGCACACACTCACTCACACAGACACTCTCTATAGGGGGCAATTTTGAGAATTCAATTAACTTGATCCATGTTTTTGGACTGTGGGAGGAAACCGGAGAACCCGGAGGAAACCCACGCGGACACGGGGAGAACATGGAAACTCCACCCAGATGGGGATTCGAACCGGGAATCCCTAGTGCTGAGAGGCGAATGTGCTAACCACTAAGCCACCGTGCCGCCGTTATATATAATTTATTTTCTTTTTTTTATGAAGTCTGAGTCTTTTTATGTAAATGTGTTTTAATGGAAAATTACTTTATAGTTAAAAATTCATTTGTGTGTGTGTGTGTGTGTGTGTGTGTGTGTGTGTGTGTGTGTGTGTGTGTGTGTTTGTATAAAGATTTTAAAGGACTAAAATATTGGAATTATTGATCTTCTCAATTGTTTAATAAGACCTAATGTAGACTTTATGGACAGAAATATTGGGAAATACCACTTATTCAACAAATTTCTTTTATTTAGTTTCTGTGCCAGATGTGTATTAGATTTCTTCAATTAGATTTCAATTAGATAGATTCAGATAGTAATTCAGGGATCAAACAGTATTCACACAATACACACAGCTGTATGCTTCTAACTTTGTGGGTATATTTTGGTGAAGGTAAATGTGTGCCCTGTGATTGACCTCTGACACATCTAGAATCTGGGTTGTCATAGGCTTGTGGTCATAGGCTTGTGGTTAAGGAACCAGCCTTGTAATTTGAAAATCTTTGATTCGATTTCTGGTTCCACCAAATACAAAGTGCCCTTGGGAGAGGCATTGAACCTCCATTACTCCCCAAGCGCAATATATATATATGTATATGCCCTTTGGTTAAATGTTAACGTGAACCCTCTTGTTTGTTCTCCACCCCAGTGCGCCAGAGCAACCATGTGTCCAGCATTTGCAGCATGTGGGGAAATTTCCACTACAACACTTTTGATGGTGATGTGTTCCAGTTCCCGGGTATGTGCGAATACAACCTGGTGTCCGACTGCCACAGCCCCATGCAGAGCTTCGTAGTGCATGTGAAAAGAAAGGAGGCCCCTGGAGACCAACAGATCCACAGAGTGCAGGTGACAATAGCAGAAATGACCATCGAGCTCACAAAGGGTCAGGTGTTAATAAATAGTGACGTGTAAGTTTTTCACATTTTACAATTTTAGTCACTTCCTAATAGTTGATGATTCAAATGTACTTCCTTGCTTGCGACACTCTGTTTCCTAATTTCAACGTTTTGTATACATGCCAGTGTGAATCTTCCTTACTACAAAGCAGGAGTAATGCTGGAAGAGAATTCTGTTTACATCAAGCTCCATGCAAAGCTGGGTCTCACTGTCATCTGGAACAAAAACGATGCCATCATGGTAAAGTCATGCAAACAATAAGGATAATAAAGCAGGCAAACTTCTGTAACCACTCGTAACATTTATTATTTTCAATAAAGCCTGTTTTAAAACTTAGTACTTTAATAGAATTCAGTGTGAGAATATCATTTGCCAGACGCTTTTATCCAAAGTCACTTAGAGGTTTCTTAATTCAATTTAATGTCAGCCATGTTAGAGCATCCCAGAAGCAAAGAAGGTCCACAGTGGTAATTTCAGTGAACTTAGGATTCGAACCTCCAACCTTCAGAATGGCATGTATCTCTATATGGTGTCTCATTATCATAAAGCGAATAATCTCATTTCCTTTTTTTTCAAAAAGGTGGAATTAGACGGCAAATATTCCAATCATACGTGTGGACTTTGTGGCGATTATAACAGCATTCCAGTTAATGAGTTCCTGATGGATGGTAAGCAGTTTAGAGACACTTACATAGTTAATGCATAATAATTAAATCTTGTGTGCGATTCAGAAATCATTCTCTGTCCACACAGGGCGCAAAATCGGCCCTATTGAATATGGCAATGCATACAAGGTCCACAACCCCACTGCTTACTGCGAGGATCCCAACGAAGCTGCTGACTTGACCCCAAGCACCAAGGACACATGCAGTATTTTTGTAAGATAAGAAAATTGTGTAATTGTTTCCTGAAAAAGGGCGGCACGGTGGCATAGTGGTTAGCACTTTCGCCTCTCAGCACTAGGGATTCCCGGTTCGAATCCCCATCTGGGTGGAGTTTCCATGTTCTCCCTGTGTCCGCGTGGGTTTCCTCCGGGTTCTCCGGTTTCCTCCCACAGTCCAAAAACATGGATCAAGTTAATTGAGTTCTCTAAATTGCCCCATATAGAGTGTGTGTGTGTGTGTGTGTGTGTGAGTGTGTGCCCAGCGATGGATTGGCGCCCTGTCCTGGGTGTATCTGCCCAGCGCCCGAGACTTTCTCCCCTGGATGGGCATGGGGAACCCCACCGCGACCCTAATAGAGGATAAAGCGGGAGATAATGAATGAATGAATGTTTCCTGAAAATTTTCTTACCAATTAAATAAAACAGCTTCACCATTAAAAACTGTCTTTCTTTCCCATCCTGTGCAGAGAGCAGAATGTTCTGAGTTGCTGAGGGCAGCTTCCTGGTCCTCCTGTTTCAAGGTTCTGAATCCTGAGCCCTACATCCAGGCATGTGTGGTGGACAAATGCAGGAGACCCCCGGGAGATGCAGAGAATACTGACACTGACTGCTCCACTTTGTCTGAATACTCTCGTCAGTGCTCCCACGCAGGGGGGGTGCCACCTAACTGGAGAAGTCCTACTCACTGTGGTAAAGCCTATAACTATTTAATCTGACAAATGTAACATCCAGAATATTTACTGCAGTCTATTGTAGTCTCTCTAGTGTATTATATGCTTAAGTATAACATCAAGCACAGACAAAACGTGACATGCACTTAGAGAATGCTGGTTATTAAATGAATGTATAGTTGATACGTTAAATGTATAAACTGTTAACTGTATATGGTTTTACTTATTTTAAAGACTAATTATTTTGTTCCTGTAATTCAGCATATGTCCACTTGTGGGCAGTGTATTTCAGACTATTTTCGCTTCTTCGTAACTTTATTTTATCTTTTTTTGTGATTTTTAAAGTATTTACACAAGCAGGGTTTAAACAAATAACAAAAAACATGAAATTTTCTCCCTTAAATAAAATTTAAAAAATTTGAAAATATTAGTTTTCCATTTCTATTAGCATTAATAATAATATAATATAATATAATATAATATAATATAATATAATATAATATAATATAATAGTTCTTTATTCTCACTGTGGAATATATGTGTGTATGTGTATATATATACCCCCCTCTAATCCTTAAACTGTGGTTCTCACTCATTAGGTGTCCGGTGCCCTTTTAACATGGAGTATTCAGAAAGTGGTTCTCCCTGTATGGACACCTGCACGCACACAGACACCAGCTTGCTGTGTAAAGAACACAAGATGGATGGCTGCTTCTGCCCACCAGGTCAGAAACGCACACATGGCATGGCAACACTATTCCAAATATTAAAGCATCTACACTGGTATTTATTCATGTGTATGTGTGCATACAGGTACTGTATTTGATGATATCTCAGAAAGAGGCTGTATTCCTAAGGAGAAATGTCAGTGCAAACACAACGCAGTGTACAACCCTGGAGACGAGCTTCTTAGTGATGAACAGAAATGGTATTAAAATTTAATACATTAAATTTATATAAAAAACCCCACAACACATACACACACCGAGTGAAGTAAGTACATGTGCCTGGTGTGGTGGGCAGCCCTGTACACAATGCCTGTGGAGCAATTAGGGTTAGGGGCCTTGTCCAAGGGCAAAAAGCCCAAGTTTTGCGCTGGAGGACTTTTTGGGGTTTGGTCTAATGCTGCTGTTTGTCTCAGTGTTTGTAAGGATGGGAGCTGGGACTGTGAGACTTTGTCCACCCCCGCTGAGTGTGCTGTGGAGGAGGGGTCCCATTTCACTACATTCGATGGCAAAGAATTCACCTTTCATGGAGACTGCAACTATGTTCTTGCCAAGGTAAAAGACAAATGTTCATCAACTGAATTATTAACTTTCTGTAGGCAGTCTATATAATGAATGATAATGACTGTTATCTGTTCTTTTACTACATTTTTATATTTTATAATATTTTATAATATTTTATATACATGACCAGCTGTGACTCTCATCAAATGCAATAACACTCAGTGGATGTAATATTTATTAAAAATGCTTTTTGATAATACCAATCAAGTATCATCAATATTTCCTTTCTTTTACAGGATTGTGCAGATTTAAAGTTCAACATTTTGGCTCAGCTAGTTCCTTGTGTGATACAGCCAACAGACACCTGCTTAAGTTCCATCGTTTTACTGCTCAACAATGACAAGAACAATGTGTGTATCAAATGCTTTTATTCTTTAAAACTTTAAACTATATGTAGTTACACATTTAATCATTTCTGTTTAAACTCTATATAACTATATAAATTAAGGATTTAGGTTAAATCATATTAATTAAAATCACACAAATATATTATGATCATAGTATGAACATACAGTAGATTGCCAAATTCACCTGAGCTGCATGACTTGTGGGTGGAAACCCCTGCAGATATTGAGAGAACATGCAAACATCAAACAGAACAGATTGTTGTCACCCACACAAAAGTTTTCAACTAAGTTTCAAAAACATCTGTGAAACTATTAAAATTAACAAAAATCTTTTTTTTCATTTTCCATTGCAGGCCATACTCATCAAGGACGATGGCATAGTGAGACATAATGGTGATGTAACACTCCCGTACACCACAGGTAGGAGTAATAGGACATTCTTAATAGTCTATATTGTTTGTAGTTTTACAATTACAACAAAAAAATGTGTTCTTTGTTGCTGTTAGTCCCCTGTTGGTTCTCTGTTCTCTGTTGGTAAGGAGCATCACAGAACAGGTATCATTTGGGTGGTGGATTGTTTATTGTCAGTTCTGCAGTGTCACTGATGTGGTGAGGGGGGGTTTAGTACAGCAGTGCTGCTGAAGTTTTATTTAAACACCTCAGTGACACTGCTGGGATAGGAATAATACACCCACCAAATAATCCCTGCTCTGTGGTGGTTCTATTGGGGGATGTACACAGTATTTACTGTACTGGAACTGTTAAAATGGACAAATAAATAGAGCAAAAAGTGAGTGTATCCTAACTTTTGACTGGTAAATATATTATATGGGCGGCACGGTGGCTTAGTGGTTAGCACGTTCGCCTCTCAGCGCTAGGGATTCCCGGTTCGAATCCCCATCTGGGTGGAGTTTCCATGTTCTCCCCGTGTCTGCGTGGGTTTCCTCCGGGTTCTCCGGTTTCCTCCCACAGTCCAAAAACATGGATCAAGTTAATTGAATTCTCCAAATTGCCCCATATAGAGTGTGTCTGTGTGAGTAAATGTGTGCCCAGCGATGGATTGGCGCCCTGTCCTGGGTCTATCTGCCCGGCGCCCGAGACGTTCTCCCCTGAATGGGCATGGGGAACCCCACTGCGACCCTAATAGAGGATAAGCGGGAGATAATGAATGAATGAATATATTATATAAGGTGTCACTTGGTGTGCAGCACAGGAAATGTTAAATTAATAAAACATGGAATGTGTTCCCAGGTGAATTTACCATCTTTAAACCATCGTCCTTTCACATCATACTGCAGACCTCGTTTGGATTACAGATGCAGATTCAGCTGGTTCCCATGATGCAGCTCTACATTAAAGTGAATCAAAAATACCAGACGAAAACCTGCGGTGAATACTTTTAAATTTCACATATGAAGAAGTAGAAAAAAAGCCCAGAAAACTCCGTAACTATCATTTACAAGCTGCATTCACTTGATATTAATAATCCTTCTCTATGCGTGTGGGTGCAGGTCTGTGTGGCAACTTTAATATGGTGTTATTTGATGACCTCAAGACACCTCAAGGTTTGGTAGAAGGTACAGCCACATCCTTTGCAAATTCCTGGAAGGCCCAGTCCAACTGTCCTGACCGTGTTGAGAGGCTTGATGATCCCTGCAGCTACAGCGTTGAGAGCGGTGAGACAATAATAAAGTTTTTTTGCATCTATCTGTCTATAACTCCCGTGTCCCTTTCAGCGCTGAGGATCCAGGTTTGAATCCCGATCTGAGTGGAGTTTTTATGTCCTCTCTCTCTGCCTGTTTGAGTTTGAGTTCTCCGTTTTCTTTCCACAGTCCATAAACATGGATTCAAAGTAAATTGGCTGCTCTAAATTGCCCCTATACAGTGTGTGTGTGTGTGTTCAGCAATAGATTGCCACCCTGTCCTGGGTGTATCTGCCCTGGATGGGCATGGGGAACCCCCCTGCAACCCTAGTAGAGGATATTATGAACCCAGGAAACTGTTTGAACTGTATAATAGAGGTAAATATTGTTATCTGTTCTAAACACACATTAATAATCTAAATCAAAGACTTCTTACTGTTTAGAGAGATATGCTGAGCACTGGTGCTCTAAGCTGAAGGATAAGAACGACCTGTTTTCCCAATGCCACTCCAACGTTAATCCTGAAAATTACTTCAAGGTATAGTAAACCTGATTTCTCTTTTCTTTTAATGGTTGAAAACTAATGGTTTAGAAATCATGAGGAGTTTGCTGGTGAACATGCAGCCCGACTTGTGTTTAACCAGCCCAAGCGAACTCATGTCACTCCATTACTCATTTCCCTCCATTGTCTCCCTGTAGCTGCTCGCATTCAGTACAAGTCACTGACTCTGTCCTACAGAACCATTTCTGGATCTCCGCCCTCCTACCTTCACTCTATCTTTTCAAAATACACTCTGACTCGTTCACTTCGCTCCAGTGATGATTGCCGCCTGGTGATTCCACCTCACTGAGGAGTTCATTCTCACTCTGTGGCGTTCACCACTGCAACATGGTGGAACCATCTTCCCAACTCAGAATCACTAAACAGTTTTAAGAAACTACTGAAGACGCATCTCTTTAACAAAAACCTGTTGTAAAAAATAAAAAAAAAAAGGGGGGGGGGGTGCAGCATTCAATAACAATCAGGTTTGATGAATTTACAGTGTAGTTGGTTTGCTGCATAACTTCTGACTTGTGATGTTCTCATTTGTGAGTTGCTTTGAATAAAAGCGTCTGCTGAATGACTAAATGTAAATGTAAACATGTAAATAAATGGCTGATTTACAGAGGTGTAAATACTCAAGCTGCACCTGTGAGAAGAGCGAGGACTGTCTCTGTGCTGTATTCTCATCCTACGTGCGAGCCTGCAGAGCGAAGGGAGTATTTCTTCAGGGATGGAGAGACACAGTGTGTGGTAAGATCATTAACAACAATTCAATTAGCACAAAGGGCCCTGTTTAACTCACTTAAACTGAGTCGAGTTTGTTCTCCTCCTCCAAATTACAGAGCGGTATACTGAAAGCTGCCCGGCATCCCAGAAATTCTCCTATGATGTCCATGACTGCCAGCGCACCTGTGCCTCCCTCAGTTTTGACCGTCAGAGCTGCAATGTGAACTATGTCCCTGTAGACGGGTGCGCCTGTCCAAACGGGCTTTATGAAGATGAAAACGGTATCTGTGTACCAAGCGCCAAGTGTCCCTGCTATTACAATGGAGAAAAGATTGAGCCTGGAAAATCCATTAACCACAAATCCGAGCACTGGTAAGAAGGTAAAGGTTGTGTAAAACACCAAGTTCTTCCAAATGAACAGTAATAAAGTTGTAAATTTGTGCTTTTAGTGTTTGTACAAACGGAAAACTTCAATGCCAATCCTGGAAGCCTCTTACTTTAGGTGACTACGTTTGCCTATTTAACAATGTAGACATCAATCCGTGTATATAAATGGAAAACAAGTGCCTCAATTCACTCTCGTGTGTGTCTTGCTCTTCAGACTGTACTGCTCCAAAAGTCTTCTTTAACTGCAGTCTGTCAAGGCCAGAAGAACATGGGCTGGAATGTGCACAGACATGTGAACAGCAGGATGTGGACTGTGTGAGTACTTAGCTTTTTGCAAATCCACATTATATATTTGAAGTAGAGAACAATTGATCATTTACTATAATTTAAAATCTGTAGTCCTGTTTCAGCTATAACATGTCAGACCTCACAATTACATTTCAGCACTGAAAAGACCAAACAAAGGCATAGTTCTGTAAATGACAGTGGTTTCCTTTTCTTTCGTCAGTATTTTGCAGAGTGTGAATCTGGTTGTCAGTGTCCTGTTGGTCTGCTGGATGATGGACACGGTAACTGCGTTCAAAAACAGGATTGCCATTGCAGACACAACAAAGACTTTTATGCTGCAGGGTCTGTGATAGTAAATGAGTGTAACAAATGGTAAGAATACTTTACTGTTACAAGCCCATATACAATACGATACATGAGTAAAATTTATTTTGGTCAAAGTGGGATCTGTCATGCTGTTATTATCCCAATTTATTGTATGGATGATCTTTATTTTTATGCACTGTGGAGCATACAAAAGTAATGACAAATATATATAATGTAATTTTTATTTATATGATGTCAAATTCCCCACATTACAACTAAGGTATTAGGGGGAGAAAGTTTGCAGGGGGGAAAAAATGGGGTTTCTAAGATCTGCAACATGTAATTTATCATTTAGTTCATCAGCTGTCAAACATTATACATTAAAATAACTAATAGAGTTATTAAGTGTTTAAATTGGTTTATTCTGCCAGCACGTGTAAGGAGGGCAAGTGGACTTGCACTGAAGAACAATGTCCTGAGACCTGCACCATCTACGGCAGTGGACATTACGAAACATTTGATAAGGAGACCTATGGCTTTAGTGGAGACTGCGCTTATATGGCTGTTCAGGTAACTGCTCATCACCCCATAGGCTGAGACACGATGAAGCAAGAAAAAACAGAAACCGTAAGACAGTGTCAAAGAAAATAAGAAATTGTAAAGCAAATAAAGATGTGACAAGTTTTTATATAAATTGCTTAATTGCCCTTCCTTTCCTTGCCTGCACATTTTTGCCAATCACTTTAAAAAAATGTATTGTTTTTTCCGGGGTTAGAACCTCTAAATCGCTATATAAATGCAGTTATTTCCCTGTGGCAGCAATGTCAGCAATTAGATTACATTTCTAGTTTGATTCAGTCATTCGTTATCGTTTACTTAATCTTATGCTGGGACTATGGTCGGCGGGGGGGTTTCCCCATGCTCATTCAGAGATTTTCTGGACACACATTCCAATTTAGAATCGGGATCCCCAAAGCAAAACCTGTGACTAAAATATATACATATATAATTAAAAATTATTCATTTATAAATGTTTTGAAAACTAAAATTCATTATACAGATTTTTATATTTATCAACATATTCAACATAATAATATGAAAAACTTTACTTAACCCAAAGGATCCATACATTTACTTACACATAAACACATTTAAAAATAATGCCTGAGTTTGAATTCTCTTTTTATAACAGTTTTTTTTTTTTTTTTTTTTTTTTAATGGTAAAGAACAAATGTGGCAATAAAACAGGAACCTTCCACGTGATCACAGAAAATGTACCCTGTGGAACGACAGGAACCACCTGCTCCAAAGCTGTGCGGGTTGTTTTGGGAGTGAGTATTTATCACATTGAAGATTTAAATAGAAATGCTGCATGGTCTACAGATCGATTAGTAATGGAACTTTCACATTAGAAAGTGGTTTGTAAGTGCGGATTGTAACAAATAAATGTACATCATTTCTTTTCTTCAACTCACAAAATTGAACTCAACAGAACACGCAGCTGGAACTGAAAGACGGTGATGTATTATACAGTGATCTTGAAACTGGGCCGAAAATTAAATACTCAGAGAGAAGTGCGGGTCTTTACCTCATCATAGAGACTGACATAGGGCTTACAGTGATGTGGGACCGCAAAACAACAGTGCGCATCATTCTGCAGCCCCAGCACAGGGTGAGTAAAAATACTAAAATACTGATAGATTGAAGCCTCTGAAATGAAAGTAGCTGCAAGTAGAATTGAACAAAGATAACAAAGATTTTAAGGTATATGATGAACATCCTATTCACCAAAAAAAATTCCATAGGCATTTACAAGGATTTAGATGCTGACATGAACATGGATCTCTGTAGACGTTCTCTTTGTACATTTACAATTTGTACTTTGTACAAATTAATGGTTAAGGTCAGAAAACCGTGTTACATACAGCACCCCTGAAGCAATGAGGGTTAAGGGTCTCGCTCAAAGACCAACATTGGTAACTTCAGTGGACCTGGGATTTGAACTCATAACCTTCGGATTAATAGCCGAACATCCCAACTACAGAACTACCACACACCCTGTCATCCTGTAGGCATTCCCTAAACTTTTGCAACAAAGTAGCCAGCATGTCACTAAAGTTGAAAATGTCATTGTAGGCTGTTGTATAATCATTACCAGCGATTGCAACTAATAGTCAGGAAATCATTTTAGATTGCCATCAGATATCAGATAATATATGATTTTGACATTTCTGCTTTGAAGGGCGAGGTTTGCGGGTTGTGCGGCAATTACAATGGAAACGGTAAGGATGACTTCACCACTCAAGGTCAGCTGCAGGTCACAGATATTCTGGAGTTCGTAGACAGCTGGAAAGTCAACAGCCAGTGCCCACCCGCTGAGTATGACTTTGATCCTTGCGTGGCAACACCTAACCGTCACACCTGGGCAAAAATGCAGTGCAGCATCATTAATTCAGACACTTTCCAAGATTGCCACAATAAGGTGCGTTTAGTCATTTGGCCTGGGTTCACTGTGCAGCCATGTACATTGATGTTTGTTATATCTGTAAGTGCAGGTAGATCCAGCTCCCTATTTTGAGAACTGTGTAAGGGACTCGTGTGCATGTGACACTGGTGGGGACTGCGAGTGTTTCTGCACTGCTGTCGCAGCCTACGCTCAGGCCTGTAATGAAGCCGGAGTCTGTGTGGCGTGGAGAACACCGGAGATTTGTCGTAAGCACATTTTTGTATATGATATGTTTTATTTATAGCCATAACTATACATTTACTAATCTTATATAAATTCACATAGTTCAGAGGGTTTTAATAAACCAAAAATGTTTGTTATATTTACTATAACAGCATTTCATAAATCATCAGTAAAGCTCAGGTTTAATCTTAGAGTATGAGAATACGAAACAAATATCAGGGATTTGATTTTTAAATAATGTCACAGTGTAGTCCAGTATAGAGTATTGATGAGACAATTAATTTTTTTTTGCAATTAATCACAAATTAAAATGTAATTAATTCATTGTAAGATCGCCTTACCATCGTTCACATCTTTCAAACTCTGTTATTTAAATCGAAGTTAAAATATTTTACATTTCATTGATTTCACTAGTTCCCACACATAAATTCACTAGTATCTACTGCAACGTACAAGTGTCCCAACTTCATGTACAAGATACAGCAACTCTAGATTAATAAGGGTTAAAAACTCAGGGTTCGAACCCAAAATTTTCAGTCCAGTGAGCTACCATGAGTGTTAGTTAATTTATTCAATTACAATTAAATTCAGCATTCAGGATGAAAAAGACATTACATTATCCTGATTGTGTTTGTCATTTGTTTCTCTTGTAGCTGTCTTCTGTGACTTCTACAATCATGAGTATAACTGCACATGGCACTACAGTCCCTGTCACAAGCCCTGCTACAAAACCTGCCTGCACCCCGATGACACCATATGCAACAACTATATGCCCAATATTGAAGGCATGTTATCTTCCAATTTACTGTTATTTAAAAAAATTATGGTTCAACACTGTGTTATTCAGCTGCTGAAAAGATAGAATTCATGTAGTCGATACAAAACTATTTTACAGAGCTGTAAAGGTATGAACTGTAAACTATATGCTTTTCTCGTGTGTAGGATGTTTCCCAATATGTCCAGAGGACAAGCCATATTTTGATGAGCAGACTCAGACTTGCATTGAAAAGTGTGATTTTTGCATCATTAATGGAACCATGGTACCAATTTGGACACCAGTCCCAAGTGATGAGCTATGCCAAGACTGGTATGACCATGTTTCCATGTTCTAAACCCAATTATTTCATTTTCATATTAATACAAATTAGTTTAGTATTCTTTTATATCATATAGTAATTCAAATATCATATTTACAGTTACTGTGGAAAAGATGGAGAGATTGTTTGTGAAGCACGATCTGGTAAGTTAACACTCTATTTGGAGTTCTGTTCACTGGTTCAGAATAAGATGTTTAATGCACTACTAATCTTTCAGTATTACTTAATCTTCTATTACTACTTTTAATTATGGCTGAGTGATTGCATTAGTAACCCACATTCAGCTTTAGATGCCTTAAGGCATCATTGTTTGGGCTCAGGTTTAGCTGCCTTTACACAGTGCACTACTGTAAAAAAGCTTAATTAAAAATAATTAAATGTGAGTAAAATTATAAAAACTCATAACAAACTTATTCCATTTTTAAAGGTTGCTGCATTTACAACGGGACTGAATACAATGACTATGATATCATCTACTATAGAAACGACTCAATGGGAATATGCCATTATGGTTACTGTATAAATAGCACGGTTGTTGAGGGCAGCGAGCCCTGTTCAACTACTCCCGAACCTCCTACACCTGGACCAACAACTGAGAAAACTACAATACCAACAACTACATCAGTTATACCTGAAACAACAACTACAACTGAGAAAACTACAATACCAACAACTACATCAGTTACACCTGAACCAACAACATCTCAGCAAACACCATCTACAACCATGTATGTACCGACGCCTTCAACTGAAGCTCCCAAACCTCCTACACCTGAACCAACAACTACAACTGAGAAAACTACAATCCCCACAACTACATCAGTTACACCTGAACCAACAACATCTCAGGAAACACCATCCACAACAATTTATAAACCAACTCCATCAACTGAAGCTCCCAAACCTCCTACACCTGCGCCAACAACTACATCAGTTACACCTGAACCAACAACATCTCAGGAAACACCATCTACAACCATTTATGTACCAACTTCTTCAACTGAACCTCCCAAACCTCCTACACCTGAACCAACAACTACATCAGTTACACCTGAACCTACAACATCTCAGGAAACACCATCTACAACAATTTATGTTCCAACTCCTTCAACTGAAGCTCCCAAACCTCCTACACCTGAGCAAACCACCACAACACCTAAAACTGCATATATAAAAAGTACAACTGAAAACACAACACTAGGAACAACTACATCACTGGCTACACCTGAACCAACAACGACAACAGCACCTACAACAACACCATGTGTTATCTGTGAGTGGTCTGAGTGGTTCGATGAGACTTATCCAACAGATGGAAATGATTTTGAAACATATAAGAATATCACAGCCGCGGGAAAGGATTTGTGTGTCTATCCAGATAGCAGCATTGAAGATATTGAATGCAAGGGAGTCCAAAGTGATTCATCCTTTGAGGACTTTTTAAAGGAAAATCAACAAGTTGCATATTGTAATGTTTCATTTGGTTTAATTTGCCGAAAAGAGGAACAGAAATTTATACCATACAAATGTATGAACTATAGAATTAAAGTTTGGTGTTGTAGGCCCTGTATAACACCATCTACACCTAAACCAACAACTACAACTGAGAAAACTACAATACCAACAACTACATCAGTTACACCTGAAACAACAACATCTCAGCAAACACCAACTACAACAATTTCTGTACCAACTCCTTCAACTGAAGCTCCCAAACCTCCTACACCTGAACCAACAACTACATCAGTTACACCTGAACCAACAACATCTCAGGAAACACCATCTACAACAATTTATAAACCAACCCCTTCAACTGAAGCTCCCAAACCTCCTACACCTGAACCAACAACTACATCAGTTACACCCGGACCAACAACATCTCAGGAAACACCATCTACAACCATTTATGTACCAACTCCTTCAACTGAAGCTCCCAAACCTCCTACACCTGAACCAACAACTACAACTGAGAAAACTACAAAATCAACAACTACTCCTTCAGCTACACCTGTGACATCTCTCACAAATGCAACCAAAAATCCTTTAACTGAACCTCAGAAATCTCAGGAAACACTATCTACAACAATTTATGTACCAACGCCTTCAACTGAAGCTCCCAAACCTCCTACACCTGAACCAACAACTACATCAGTTACCCCTGAACCAACAACATCTCAGGAAACACTATCTACAA
The DNA here is from genome assembly GCA_019802435.1 of Corydoras maculifer. Classification (NCBI taxonomy): domain Eukaryota; kingdom Metazoa; phylum Chordata; class Actinopteri; order Siluriformes; family Callichthyidae; genus Corydoras; species Corydoras maculifer. The sequence goes on from JAFMOD010000188.1 coordinate 525,513, forward strand.
CAATTTATGTACCAACGCCTTCAACTGAAGCTCCCAAACCTCCTACACCTGAACCAACAACTACATCAGA
>JAFMOD010000188.1:526088-552497 GCA_019802435.1 Corydoras maculifer
TGTACCAACTCCTTCAACTGAACCTCCCAAACCTCCAACAACTACAAGTAAAAAAACTACAGTAGCAACCATTTCACCGCCCAAAGACTGCCCTGATTGGGGGGTGAATGTAAGTAGCATTACACAGTGACAATTTTTTTCCCCTTGATATTTGAGCTTTAGGCTTTTTAACAACAATGAAGGATAATTGCTTCTGTATATAACACAATTCAAGAAATCGTTTGCTTCGAGGCAGTGGTTGTCCTATCTTTCTTTATGGAACCTTTTGTGTATTTTCTTTAGTGTTTTCCTTTAGTATTTCCTGGGTACTCCAGTTCCTTTGTATTTTTACAGACCTAACAGCTAAAACTCTAATCACTGAGCCACCCAAATGCCATTCAGTAAATATCTGTAAAAACTATTAAGTTTTAGTTGAAACACTCATTGAGGTGTTGATGCACAATTTGTTGTTTAACATTTGCAATTCTGTTAACAGACAAACGAAACATTTGAGATCTGTAACTGCACCATGGCCAGATGCATTGAGGACAACATTATTGAGATTATCCCATATGAATGTCCTCCTCTTCAGAACATCACATGTTCAAATAATAAGAACCCTGTGCTGGTATATGATGAGAACTTCTGCTGTGCACAGTATGCCTGTGACTGTAAGGATAATGCTTGCTTATATATTTTTATTTCTTACATAATTTCTTACATATGAATTACGTAAAGTTAACTCTTAAAGCTTGCAGTGCACTTTTAAAAGGTGTCTTTAAAATATAATAAAAAATAAATATTGTTTTATTGTGTTCTTCTGTTTTAGGCCTTTGTGAAGGCTGGGGTGATCCTCACTATCTTACATTCGATGGTCTCAGTTACAGCCACCAAGGCGACTGCACGTATGTTTTATTCGATGAAATCAGACCTAAGTATGATTTAAAGATCTACATTGATAATGTTAAATGTGACCCTCGTGAGCCTGTGTCCTGCCCCCGTGCTATCCTGGTGCGTTACATGGGTATGATCATCACACTAAAAAACCATGACGTTATAGGAATTGGCAAGCTGGAGGTGAGCTTTACTGTTGCTTTATGATCCAAATGAGTGATGGAATGAAGTGTGAAAAGAGTGAAAATGGCTAAATTCTGTTAATGCTCATGTTTTAAATGAAACCAGGCTTTAATGGGAAACACGTCTTTGAAGCTGCCGTTTGCTTCCAATGGAATGAGAGTCGTGAGCTCAGGAATACAATTAGTTCTTGAGATTCCAAGACTGAAAGTTGTGGTCACGTTTGCAACCAGAGGATTCAGCGTCAGCCTGCCCTACCAATTTTTTGGCAACAACACACAGGGACATTGTGGTATGGAATTGTTCTTAGTCCTGTAACAATATACCTTGTGGCATTTGTGAGTCCATAGTTAAATGACATCAGAAAGACAATGCATTTATACACTGCTTAACCAAACGCAAGTGTTTGCCCACTTAATTCCAATTATTATAATTCATATCAGGTTCCAGAACGAAGACCCATTTTATATAAATATGTTTGATGTGGAGCAGCATGATGGCGTAGTGGTTAGCATGTTCGCCTCCCACACTGTGGGATCCAAGTTTGATTTCTGATCTGGCTGAAGTTTGCCCTTCCACAGTCCAAAACAACAGATTGAAGGGGATTTGGCTGGAATAAATTGCTCCTATATATATATCCTATTGCTCCTATATATATATATATATATATATATATATATCAGTTAGTGAGTTTGTGCCCAGAAATAGCTAGATAACCCAAGTATGGGGCGGCACGGTGGCTTAGCACTAGGGATTCCCGGTTCAAATTCCCATCTGGGTGGAGTTTCCATGTTCTCCCCGTGTCTGCGTGGGTTTCTTCCGGGTTCTCCGGTTTCCTCCCACAGTCCAAAAACATGGATCAAGTCAATTGAGTTCTCTTCATATTGCCCCATATAGAGTGTGTGTGTGTGTCTGTGTGAGTGAGTGTGTGCCCAGCGATAGATTGGCGCCCTGTCCTGGGTGTATCTGCCCAGCGCCTGAAACGTTCTCCCCTGGATGGGCATGGGGAACCCCCCCGCGACCCTAATAGAGGATAAAGCGAGAGATAATGAATGAATGAATGAACCCAAGTATGATGATTAGATTCACAAACCCTTGGCTACACAATGTATCCACATTATCAATAACGAATGTACCAATTACTATCCCCAAACTACTCTTTCAGGTACCTGCAACAACAATCAGAAGGATGACTGCAAGCTTCCTGGAGGAGAATATGTAACTGACTGTGCCATTATGGCAGATTATTGGCCAGCCACAGACCTGGACAACGTGAATTGCCCTGAGCCCCCATCAGTGATTCCCACTGCTTTACCAACAAAACCCTCATGTCCACTCAACCCTGTGTGTGACCTACTCCACAGCGAGTGAGTTTTAAATGCCAAGCCTGCGTTTGGACAACCGACAAAACGTTGTTTTATATCCTAATCAGGCAGTTTATTTTTATTTACACAATATATTTCACTTTTTTAGGTTCTGGGTGTGATAAATGGAATGCAACCAGGGTTTTTCCTTTTTTGAAGTTTGCATGTTCTCATTAATTTAATTGTCTGAATAGTTTTGTCCTGCAGTTTGGAAAGAAATTGTGGATGAATCTTATGGCAAAATGACTTTTAGGTCAGTTAGGAATACTTTTATGGGTTTGAACCTGGTGCCTCAGTTGGATTACGGGGTGAAATGAATAATTCATGAGGCAAAACAAGACAATATACAGTGGCACCGTCATAGAAAACTTCATATAGTTGTCCCTCTGACTGTAATCAATCAAATAAATATAAAAATTGATTGCTTTTTATGAACCCTTGACTTGAGATATACCTAGTATATATTTGAAATATATTGCCAAACATTGGAGGCTTTGGAGGATATTATAGCTAAAAAGGAGAACAACATGTAGGTTTTAAAATGAAACCTGTAATTAAGTTTGTGATGGCTCGTGCATTTTTATTATAAATTAAAGTTACTTTGATGAAGTGGAAGGTCATGGAGTTCTGGAGCTTATTTCAAGTAATTTGGCCAAAATATAAAGATTAAGAAATAGCAAAGATTCATCGACTTACTGTTTGTTGTTACACATTAAAGAAAGAATTAATATAGTATTGGTAAAGAATGATGTTAATAATTTTCCTTTTTCAGGTTGTTTGAAGAGTGCCATCCCTTCTTTTCCCCTGAAAACGTTTTTAATGGTTGCCAGTTTGACAGTTGTCATATGAGCAATCCAGCCGTGGTCTGTAACAGTCTCGAGACCTATGCGTCACACTGCCTGCGGAGTGATATCTGTATAAACTGGAGGGAGAGTGTTCCTCTCTGTGGTAAGTTTACTGCCCTCATGCTTAGATGCAAATATCGAGATTACTGAGAGAATACATGTGAAAAAATTAGAATTTATGGTTAGCTTGGAGCCCGGACTATGTTCCCTCTGTCTTCTAACTTTGCTATAAATTAAGCCTTTCAATGTCGGCATGCCATTAATTGACTGTATTGCATTCCTTCAGCTCATAACTGTCCAGCAGACAAAGTATACAAACCCTGTGGACCTGTTGACCCTCCAACCTGCAAAGACAGGTAGGTATTACTGTTCACTTCTTATTTATAAAAGTATGTGTTGGTCCTCGTATTGCATTGCATGTTAAACCTGCACCACCTTCTCAGCACTGATGCTGCACCTTACTGTCAGCATTCTGTCACTTTCATGAAGCCTACAAAACCTTCTGATTTGTGGGTCATGGGTTAAATAAAAAAACAGTACCTGTGTCAGCAGAGTCATAATGAACTGATGAATTTCTAAGAAACATGTTTATTTTATTATATTAAAGGCCAGATGAAGTATTCATGAATGTAACTTCAGAGGGCTGCTTCTGTCCGGAGGGCTTGAAGCTCTTTAGCAAAGAGTCGGGAGTTTGTGTTAATAAGTGTGGTGAGTCCTACATTTATCCTTTAAACTTTACACAGATTCATTAAGACCCCTCCCACAACAGTATTATAGTATTAAGCAGAAGATAATGGGATGGGATGAGACAAATAAGTGCTTCTTGATTTAAATTGTACCATGTCTGCCTTTGCAGGATGTCTGGACTCCTCTGGGACTGCGAGAGAGGTAAACACACCCCACATCACTATCATGCCTATTTTTTCCTTTTATCCTACAAATATCAACATATTTAAGTCTTACTGCAGGGCTTAGGGCATGGAATCTATATAAAATTATAGTTTTAGTAAAAAAGGTTAATAAAAGATGTAAACTTTGTTCCTTTCATTGGTGCAGGGATTGTAATGTGGATTTATCATGTATTTTGTTTTTTTTTTGCCCACAGTTTGGAGAACGGTTCGGGCATATGTGCCAGGATTGTATTTGTAATGAGATCACTGAATCTGTTATCTGTAAACCGAAAGAGTGCTCAAACAGCGACAATGAAATCTGCAGTGACCCTGGACAGGTCGCTGTCAATATGACGGACCCCAATGACCCCTGCTGCACCACACTGACCTGCCGTAAGATATCAATGTGGATTGTGTGATGTATGTGTTCATGTTTACTTTGAATGGATGATCATGGGAACCCCCCACCCCCCACCCCACCCACGACCCCAGAACAGGATTGAGTGGAAGATAATGAGATGACATTATGAGCAAAACCCCTTTTTGTTTTTATATTACAGGCTGTGACAGCAGCACATGTCCAAGTGTGGAAACCAAATGTGAAATCGGTTACGCCCCTGTATTTGTTGTGCCTGAAGGAAAATGCTGCTCTATACTTCAATGTGGTAAAATTCCATCAACTAAATTTCCACAAGTAACAATAAAAAAAATCATATATATGCAAAAAGTCACTCATATAAATATGATAAAGTTTCTTTAAAACTCAATTTTTAATATCTAGTTATCATTATTCAACGTTTTCATTGGTCTTCAATGTTATATAATTTAATGACTGTTTCTCACAGAACCAAAGAAGGTCTGCGTCCACAAAAATATAGAATATGAGGTAATAATATTCTAAGTGTATATTAAGATGAATCTTTCCTGTTTATTATGCTCTAATGTCCTAACTTCATACTAAACCCCTCATATAGCCAGGTACCACTATTCCTGTCGTGGACTGTCAGGAGTGTAACTGCACCACGGAGATAGATCCTGTAAAGAATCTGTACATGGTTCAGTGTGCATTTGTGACCTGTAATGAGAAGTGCGAGCCGGTGAGTACTACGCTTTATTAAAGCTGTAAAGATGCTGAAAGTTGAGTTTGGATTCCATACCCTACATCTTGTCCCAGGCATTATGGGTTTATGTATCAGTGCTCTCGCGAGGTTGTGGAAGAGGATTTTCTTGTGAAAATTTGTGCCGGGGCAAATATGTGGAGCCTACTGTTGTGGCGACCCCTATAGAAAAGAGTCAGAATAACTAAAAGACCCTATCCAGAGCACAAGTAGATAGTTAATGAATTTATTAGACTTTATTATAACTAAAGTAAGCTAATGATAAAGGAATAGTTATGGCTAAAACACCATTCACTTTCCTATTGCCTGCCTAAAATCCCATCATGCACTGGGATGTACCTGCAAACCTTCACCATTTTAACTTCCATTCTCAAATTACTGACACTACATTTACATTACATTTACATTTGGTCATTTAGCAGATGCTTTTATCCAAAGCGACTTACAAGGTGAGCACAAGGTTTATCATAGCATCCCTGGAGCAATGAGGGTTAAGGGTCTTGCTCAAGGACCTACATTGGTAACTTCAGTGGACCTGGGATTTGAACCCACAACCTTCAGATTGATAGCCCAACATCCTCACCACTGAGCTATCTTGCCCTCTGATGGACACTGATGGAAGCTTGGCTTATAATAGTATTAGAATTTATTTAAATTTATCATGTTCTATCATCCTATCATCGTTGTTCTACTGGCCTGTTTTAACAAATCAGCAACACGACTTTTTTGTGACTAATCCTCCACCTCTGGCTCTCACAGGGCTATGAATATATTGAAACAGCCTTTGACGAATGCTGCGGAAAATGTGTGAAAACCAGGTGCATACTTCAGCTCAACAACACAACACATCTGCTGAAGGTAAAGAGGCAGCAACTACACAACTCGCAAATGGTGAACCTAAATGTGTCTGAACAGATAATGTGTGCAATCTTGGTTTCTGTGGCCTTAAATTAAAATAAGTGGCTTAGTGGGGAAATAAATGAACTCAGAGAAGTTATTAGAGCCGTGTCCTAGCTGAACACTTGAGTTGCCCTGATTTTGTGTTGGGCTGACTGTTGCATATTACTCTGTTAAGTGCTGTACATTTATTTAATTGTACTGACATATGTTAAATAATACATATTGTCCCAAATTGAGATAATTGAATTTTTGATCATGACAGTGTGGCTTTAATCTGATTGCTAACTTCCAAATGAATAAAATGTGTCTTTTTTGAACCAGAGTGGCGAAAAATGGTCTACCAAAGACGGCTGTGAAAGTTTCGTCTGCCATGAAGCTGATGGAGAATATATTATTACTAATTACAAGACGCTGTGTCCGAAATTCAACATTGCTGACTGCCAGCCTGTAAGTATGACATGCACACCTGCACATACAACCTCGTAATCATGTACCAGTTTTTTAATACTATGTAATAAATGTGACATTCAATCTAAGTAGATCCAGATCTCAGTGTCTAAACCAGACCCTGTTTGGTTACAAAAGCTGGACATCTTTCTCAAGTGGTGCTCATGTCTTTTAAATGAGACTTTTTTGGCTGGTTAAGGTGGTAGGATTTTTGAGGATCTTGCAGTACCCAGTCTCTGGGTTGCTGAAAAGAGGCAATCAGTGTTGCCTTTGTGACAGAATGTGCAGGGCAGCTGTAAAGTTTAACGGAGGGCAGCGGTGAGGGAAACTAACTTAAATGTATTTAAATAAACTGGAAGATTAAGATCGTCTTTCTACTGGACACACATCTGTAATCTGTTATTATCTGTTATACTGAACATAAATAAATGAAGTAATACAATCGAGGAAGCACGAAATGAAGGAATTAATTCATGTATTTAATACCAATAATAAAATTCATTCATTCATTATCTCCCGCTTATCCTCTATTAGGGTCGCGGTGGGGTTCCCCATGCCCATCCAGGGGACACATCGCTGGGCACACACTTACTCACACAGACACACTCTAAACGGGGCAATTTTTGAGAATTCAATTAACTTGATCCATGTTTTTGGACTGTGGGAGGAAACCGGAGAACCCGGAGGAAACCCACGCAGACACGGGGAGAACATGGAAACTCCACCCAGATGGGAATTCGAACCGGGAATCCCTAGTACTGAGAGGTGAACGTGCTAACCACTAAGCCACCGTGCCGCCCCAATAATAAAATTGAATACATAATTATATATAAAGTGGCGGCACGGTGGCTTAGTGGTTGGCACGTTTGTCTCTCAGCACTAGGGAATCCCGGTTCGAATCCCCATCTGGGTGGAGTTTCCATGTTCTCCCCGTGTCTGCGTGGGTTTCCTCCGGGTTCTCCAGTTTCCTCCCACAGTCCAAAAACATGGATCAAGTCAATTGAGTTTTCCAAATTGCCCCATATAGTGTGTCTGTGTGTGTGTGCCCAGCGATGGATTGGCGCCCTGTCCTGGGTCTATGCCCAGCGCCCGAAACGTTCTCCCCTGGATGGGCATGGGGAACCCCACCGCAACCCTATTAGAGGATAAAGCGGAAGATAATGAATGAATGAATTATATATAAAAACACTTAAACTACTATGGTAATTAGTTAGTTACTATGGTAATCAGATCTTTACTATGATTCACACCAGACTTTTATCACTTTTATGTAGAAGCTTGTCATGTATGATTTTTTCAAGATGTTTCCTTTTACTGTGTCAACATTACGCTTGTTTACAGTAAGAGCAGTAATGACGTCAAATCCAACCATTTTGCTGGATTCTTATACATGATCAGAATCAGACATTTTTATCTAATTATTGGACGCATTTAGGTACAGTGACATGATGTGATGCTCTGATGTCTTTACAGAGCACATTGAAGCTTTCAGAAGATGGCTGCTGTCTATTCTGTGAGTATTACAGTATAGATGAACCACACTGATCTACATGATGCTGCTGCAGTAAATCCAATGGCATTACATAAATCAGTGGGCAATGTGAGAATAAACAAACCGTATGTGGAAAGATCATTTTCTTGATGTGTGTGTCGGTGGGCTCACAGGTGAGGAGATCGACATGGGATGTAAAGTACAGACAACGTTTGATTACATCACTCATGACAAGTGCAAGTCGAAGAGCAAGATAGTCCAAACACACTGTCAAGGACACTGCAACAGCTACAGCATGTACGTATATACACACACACACACACACACACACACACACACACACACATCCAAAATCCCTTGGAACAATTCAAATCCACTCACAAAACGTGTGCAAATATGAACTTATCACCACAGTTTTGGGGAAAAGCTCGAGACGGAAATCCACTTACGTAGTCTTCTCATACAGAAAGATATAACCAAGATTAGATGGAAATGTTTGATATACAATGTAAACACATCCGGGTGTTTAACATTTTCCAAAGTATCTTCCTGATTTTCATTTAGATTTCTAACTTGGTTGTATAGAATGCTGTGAACCTCGTTCCCTCGAACGTAACTCATTCCTTCATTCATTATCTTCCACTTTATCCTCTATTAGGGTCGTGGGGGGGGGGGGTTCCCCATGCCCATCCAGGGGAGAACATTTCGGGCCCAGGACAGGGCACCAATCTATCGCTGGACACACACTCACACAGACACACACTACATGGGGCAATTTAGAGAACTCAATTGACTTGATCCATGTTTTTGGACTGTGGGAGGAAACCGGAGAACCAGAAGGAAACCCACGCAGACACAGGGAGAACATGGAAACTCCATCCAGATGGGGATTCGAACCGGGAATCCTTAGTGCTGAGAGGAGAACATGCTAACCACTAAGCCCCAGTGCCGCCTTGAACGGAACCAATCTATAAAACAACACGGCTCCCGTTTTGTGTATTTTCATGTGTAGGGTGTAGATTCATCTGTGTGTCTGCAACATCTGTGTGCATCAATGGTAGTAAGAGTACCAGGCCACACCAAGGTTTTCTGACCAATGATTGACTTGATGTCAGTGCCACAAAATTGAGGACATCCCACAGTTTCTGGCCAAAAAATGAACACAGCAATTTAAATTCTGGCATTGCACATTACACTAGAAAGTCGCTCTACTATACATTCTGTATGACCGTGTCCTCTATCTGTCCCTCTCAGGTATTCAGAGCTGATCTCCACTTCCTGTAGCTGTTGCCTGGCCAGCCGCAGCAGTAACCGTACTTTGAGTCTGGAGTGTGAGAATGGAGAGACGATAACACACACGTATGTCCACGTGGAGCAGTGCAGCTGCGGACAGTCCCAATGCCTTACGAGTTTCACAGACAAACACACATTTGTGGGACCGAGTCGTCGGAAGCGCAGCTCCAGAATGCATCAGGACGTGATTGTTCCTTAGAAAGGTTCTCTAGAATCCCAGAAAACTGCTGGGAAACCAAACTAACTAACTATTTCTCTGTCAAACCTCTTCAAAAAAGTTAAAACTTATGTGTTAAAGTTCATAAGTACGATTTCTTCAAAACTGCTTTATGTTTCACCCTTAAAATGAATCTAATAAAATGCAATATAGAATGAGAGCAGTTTTCTGTTGTTGCTGTTTATTCTCTTAATTGTTTCATCTCTACGTTTCTGATGGTCGGAAAGGTTGCAACATAAACAGGGTTACATTTTTACATCAATTTATAGATGCTATAAAATCTTTAAAAAACGTATAAAAAAAAAAAAACACTTGCTATGAATCCTTTATTTGTAATGCATTATTAAGCCGTTCATAAAGCTTAATAAAGTAATGAACACAGGATTTATGGACAGTGTTACCTGCGTATATTAAATATTACATTTGGTTAGAAATTGTTTTTGGATTAGATGTGAATTAAATACTGATGTACTTTGGTGTCACCAACATCCCTGGGATTAAGTTGTCAGGACATAGATCTAAATTAAAGAGCAGCAGGAGAGAGATAGCATCATGTTAAACACTGTACTATTTACAGTGCCATCCACCTGTGTGTTCAATAATCCTAAATGTCAGTCACTCATTATGGCGTTACAGTGAAACTGTGAAGTTATGACTCACATAATCCTAAAATCCTTTCACACGAATCATAAGAGGGAAGTAAGAAATATTATCTCAATGACTGACTTTATTAATACTTTAATTACATCTCACAAAAACATTCAGTTACTTTTATATTCACTTTTCCCAGTTCTGTAATATGTTTCTGTTTTTAAATACTATGTTTACTCACTGAGTATTTTATTCTGTGTAATTTATACATGTCTCTAGTTAATTAATAAGGTGATTTGCTCGTACCAGAATATTGATTATGGTTCCAAACTGAGGGGATGGATAAATAATAATACATACAATAGTCATAGCGGTCTAAAGATAACTGACATAAAACGTGTGTGGGTGTGTGTGTGTGTGTGTGTGTGTGTGTGTGTGTGTGTGTGTGTGTGTGTGTGTGTGTGTGTGTGTGTGTGTGTGTGTGTGTGTGTAGTAAATATTTGCTTTCATTCCACACATACCCGTGTTCATTTTACAGCGGGGTTTGTGTCAGTTAATCTGTAAATTTCACAGTCAAACCAGAAAAGTTTTGCAAATTCACTCAATTATTTTCTTTTTGATCCAACTTTTAGAAATGTGGGTTCTGTCCAAGTGAACATTATTACTGTATTACAAACCTTTAGCTTCATCTCTTACTGATGTTGTAGGTGGTGGCACCAGACCAAAAAAAAACATGCGTGCTTAATTCCTTTTTGAGTTCACTCAAGTAAGGAAGTCTACTTGTTACTACCCTTCAGGAAAACAAAGTCTACATCAGTGTAAGGGTTCAATACACATAACTCCCACTATATCAAACATTTGTCACACACCAAATGAACAGCGTTTATTTAAGCCATGTTTAAGTGCAAACACTGGGCTTTGGTGTTAAATATTGATCTGACACAGTCACTGACCATGTGACAGGTAAGACTCCACCTTAAGATCAGTATCAACTTTCTTAATGAACAAAATGACATATAAAAGGGAAGTGGGCCACACAGACGGAACACACTTTCCTTTAGGGTTGCATCCATGGGATGCACAACAATGTCATCAGCATGGGTTCTGATCTGGCTCATGATCCTGACCGCACTGCAGTCGACACATCAGTCATCACATCATTCATCACATCATTCAGGTTGGAAAGTCTTATTTAAATTTAAAGATTAGAAAAAGTAAGGATTTAATTGAGATGGCAGGCTGTAAAACTGTTGATTGAAGTTATATGTATATATATATATATATATATATATATATATATATATATATATATATATATATATATATAATACCTAGTATTATGTACTATACTCTGTAAATACAATTTTAAAAAGGGATTTTTACTTTAGCCAGACAAAAGAAGAAACATAATTATAACCCTTTTAATAAAATGAGTTTTGTCTTTTTAATTTGTGGCTAAAATTAATTTTAATTTATGATAATTTATAAAACGGGTAGTCTCCAGTCTTTATAATTAATTGGCTAAGCCATCTGTCCAGCCAGAACATTACTGTCAATGATGGACACCTCTGAGCACTTCACATTCTTACCAATGTTTGAAATGTTAGAACGTGGTAGAACATTATGTTAAATTATCTACCATTAATGGAATACAGTAATATAAACAGCCATTTTCTAAAGAGCACTAAGCCTGTATCCTGTATGTTCAAAACCAGACAAGATTATGTTGCAGATGAGTTTATTAATAGTTTAGTTTTACATAAAAACATTTATGAATGTTTTGATAACGGTTTTATTCACAATACAGCTTGCCCTCGCTGCGTTATTGCTTTTCTTTTTTTCTTTTTCATGATTTATGATTTTTATACTTATATGATTTTTTGATGTTCTGTTTTCTTTGCTTTTAGAAATGATGGACATGACGGCAGGTATGCATTTCATAGTTTATTTCTTCTATGTCATTTATACGTGAATAGCCAGTGTTTGTATTGCAACTTCAAAACAAGAGCTGAGTTGTGTTGTAATTGAATGCTTTAATGAAGCTCCTCTAATCATTTCAGATCCAGTGACATTTCACCTGATGGAAACTACTGCAGGTGAACATTATTCTGTGCTTTGTTTGTGATGCTTACACTTCCCGGTGCTTTAAAGATTAAAACTAATAGAATAAATACAGATACTGTAGGATACAAAAAATGCCTTAAACAGTTTAAATGCAATACATGTTAATTTAACAGACACAAATGAACATATAGGCTCATATAGAATGTGACATGGAATTTCACTGGTTTTGTTGAATTCATGTGTAAAATCTGTAGAAATCAATATATTTTAATAATATATCCTTTATTTTTATATGAATAGTGACAGGTATGCATTTCATTGTGTTTTATTTTATGTAATTATACATATATAGCCAGTGTTCATATTACAACAATAACGGTTATGCTTTAATGATGAACCTTGTTCAAATCTTATTTTCCAGCCGCATTGACAATTCCAAACATCGACTTCATGGTTAAAACTGCTACAGGTGAACTTTTCACAGTGCTATTTTATGATACTTAAAAAATATTTTTGGTAATAGATTATTGGCTTATGCTGTAAAAAAAATACATAAATGTTTAAAACTGAGAGAATAAATTCCGATACTGTAATAGAATGACACAGGTGCTGTTTGCACACAACCTGCACCACCAACTTTTTTATTAGAAAGTGTCCTGAGTTTCCTATGGCTCACTTAGTTAATTAACCTGCTCTTGTAGTAGAAAATTGCTATATATCCTGGGTTATTAGCAATTACATTAAGGATTGAGTAAATTGTGGTTTGTTCTCCTATTTTTTAATAAGTTGCATATATACCATGATCTATAAAGTCTTAATGACCTTTACTTGCCTCTTCATCAAGGTGGTAGCTTGGGTCATAATGGAGAGGTCTGCAGTACATGGGGAAACTTTCACTACAGTACGTTTGATGGAGATTTCTTCCAGCTTCCTTCCCCCTGCAACCATGTCCTGGCATTTATGTGTGACAGTACGCAGGATGACTTTAACATCCAGATGAAAAGGGAATACATCGATAATGTGCCCACAATCACCTCCTTCACCGTGAAATTCGAGGGGACTGCAGTGGTGATTCGCGATGGCAACATTACTATAGACGACAATATGTGAGTGATTCACAATTAAAACACAATAAAAAAATGTCTACACAGAACAGAATATGGTTTACGCTTCAGCACTGTCAGTCTAAACTAAGTAATGCAGCATTTGTTACAGATTTTATTGGTTATACATTCAATAAATCATAATGCTTAACCACGTCATGTTTATTCTATTATTTTGCTGGATTTGTGGCATTTCATTTGTTATTTTGCTGGATCCTAAAGACTTTCATACTCAAGCCAGTGCTGACATTCAGCATTTGTTAAATTTGAATAAGTTTTTAATTCTTGTTAATTATTTTAAATTATAATCCCGTGTTGTAAACTCATTTTATATACATTGTGAATTTCCCTATTGTGGGACAAATAAAGGTTTATCTTATCTTATTAAAAACCTCTTTTATGTGAGCAGTTCATCTGCTTATTGCAGTATTTACTGACTCTGTGTCTCTTTTTCTTTTAAACAGAGCAATGATTCCTGGGTATTATAATGGCTTTTGGATTGGAAGAACAACAAGAAACATTAAAATCAGCTCTAAAACGGGAGTGACCGTGTACTGGGATGAAGAAAACTTCCTTTCGGTAGAGTGCACGTTCCTTTTTCTCTCAAGTTCAAGCTGTTAGTCTCTCTGAATTTAATACTAATCCAAATTAAAAGATGAATCTAGTTAACACAACAACAAAAAAAGAGCATATACTTACTTATAATTAGCAAATATATATGGATTGTGCTGTTTTAATCCACATCCCAAATTTTTATCTGGCCCACCTTTCACAAACCAATTAGACGTTTGGACATGCCTTCTTTTTGCTCCACTTATTGTCCATGTTCTCAGTTGGTGCATTATTCCTATCCCAGCAGTGTCACTGAGGTGTTTAAATGAAACCCCTCACCACATCAGTGACACTGCAGAACTGACAATAAACAATCCACCACCCAAATGATACCTGTTCTGTAATGGTCTTGACCAATAGAGAGCAAAGAACCAACAGGGGACTAACAACAACAAAGAACACAGATGGACTACAGTCTGTAATTGTAAAACTACAAAGTCCATCTATATGATAAGTGGAGGAAATAAAGAATATACCTGTCACCAGATGTGTTTTTGGGCATGTGGGCCCTATAAAGGTTTTCTTATGAGGGACACTTTTGGTTCCCATGCAGTGGGTCAGCAGTGGGTCATGTCAACTATAGACTTACACTTTTTTTTCTCCTAAAGTAAAGTGTAATCTCTTGTTTGTTTAGTTGTAAGAGTTTTCGAGGTCCTCAGTGCTGGTGAGCAAACACTACCTGTTCATGTAAAGTGTGTTTACATACAAACAGTACTGCAGAACGATAAATACTGAACAGGATATCCTAATCCAACTTAATACTCAAACACTTCAAAAACATGCTGTGAAACCAGAAAAACTAAAAAACAGCTGAACACACAGAGAAATTCAAACACGTCAAACACACATGGACATCTCTCAGCTTCGGGCTGAATGGTTTAGTGTTTGTTATGTTGTTAAAATGGTGGACTAATAACCTCAAGAGTGAGGATTATATCCCGGTCCAATCTGCAACTCATCGTATTATCTTACACTTAATCCTATACTAGGGACTAGGCTCACAAGGGGGGGTTCCCCATGCCCATCCAGAGAGGAAATGCCCATCCAGTTTCCCAATGCCCATCCAGTTTTGGGTGCTGGGCAGATACACTCAGGACAGGGCACCGATTATTCACTGGGCACACACTCACACACACAGAGACACATACTATTTAGGGCTAATTTACCTTGAATCCATGTTTTTGGGCTGTGGGAGGAAACTGGAGAACCTGGAGAAAAGCCCATGCTGACAAGAGGGGAACATAACAAACCCAGATTGGGAACATGTTAACCACTACACCACCGTGTCAGACCCATGCTGCAACTGACTGACCCTTTAGCTTTTAGACTATATGATGTGATGCTCTTTGTGTGTTTCAAAGAAACCTGAACCAGATTCCAGAGCTTAGAATTCAGGAGGGGTCTCTTCATACAATTACAATTTGATGGATAAAGGCAAAAAAATGAATGTATTTCCCAATGAATGTACTGTGCTCCTTCATAGTTTGGGGCTGTTTTTTATCACCTGTCTTTTTTTCCCCCAATGTATTACATCTGATCTTTCTCACTTTTTGAATTTTCCCATTGTGGGACTAATAAAGGTATATCAATTAAAGTTGGGATCTCACCAACATGTCAGTCCAAGTACATTCACACCACACTGTTAGAGTCTGCTGCAGCATTTCCCTCATTATTCCTACTAACTCCTTTATGTCTGATGATCAGATTGAACTGCCCGCAAAGTACAGGAATCGGACGTGTGGTCTGTGTGGAGACTTCAATGGCATTCCACAGAATGAGTTCTTAGAAAACGGTGCGTGACATTCATTTTAAAAGCATGGCCTTCTTTAGATTCATATGATATATTACACTAATATGGCATGACTATCAATGTTGTCATAACAGATGGACTACAGTCTAGACTTTAGCAAAAAGCATTTCTATCATGTAACAGGTTTAAAGTCCCCATTTGTAATCCTTATTTCTATTTCAAAGGTGTTCACCTAAAGCCAAATGAGATCGGCTATAAGTGGAAGATGGATTCCCCTGGTACAGACTGTAGGGAGATCAATCCTCAGACTGAAGACTCGTGTCAGCATCATGTATGAACTTTTATACAACAATCAACTGATCCTTATTTAACCCTAATCTTAATCCTAACCCTGACTATCAGAGTACACCTTTTTGTGTTGTTTTTAACTACAGATAACAAATGTATGAGCCATGAACCACAAATAATGTGGTTTGGCACTTTTTATTTTTATTTTTTTTATTTTTACCCTAATTCTAACCCATGAACAGATCTCAAGGTTTTCCAGTTCTATTTCTTGATTACAGTGAACACTGATTGTTAAATTCATCCTTACGTTAAGATAATTGCTAGTGTTTTGTTATGGATGTTCTACTTTTCTCCACCTTTTTAAACCTTATTATCTTCTATATCTCATTTTTGATGTCTCCTAGGTAGAAATCTGTAAAAAGCATCTTGACCATTCAGCCTTCCACAGCTGCGGTGACCTGCTGTCCCCCCAGGTCTTTCTGTCTGCTTGTGTGAAAGACATGTGCCAGTGCAACAGCAGCAAATGTCTGTGCGATTCAATATCTGAATACTCACGGCAGTGTGCACATGCGGGAGGCAGACCAGGCAACTGGAGAACCGGGACTCACTGCGGTATGTTACCAAAATCAATCAGGTGATAGAGATAAATCTGTGTGCAAGTATTCCAAATATTTCCAGGGAAAGGTCAGTTTCAAGTGTTGTAGCAATAATATAAACATATTCTGCTTAATACTGCAAAAATAAATAGAAAACTACTTTTATTTGAAGCAAAAAAGGAGTGTGATGTAAGTTTATTAAGTGCATAGCCTTAGCATAAAGGGTTTGTTAGGTACCTCACCTGCAGAATCACTTACACGGCTGTCCTACATTGTTGTTGCTGCCTGGCCGCTCAAGGAGGATGAGTCCCCCACTGAGTCTTGGTCCTCCCAAGGTTTCTTCCTTGAATAACAACATAAAAGGGAGTTTTTTCTTGCCACTGTCGCTTCGGCTTGCTCTTTGGGGGTTTAAAGGCTTTTCATTCTGTAAAGCTGCTTTGTGACAATGTACTGTTGTAAAAAGCGCTATATAAATAAATAAAAATAAATAACTTAAATGTCTCAGCTGGGGCTAAAAAAACATGTAGTATTATGTCATATTTGTGTTTCCCAAATGAAACTTAATATCAAATACTTTTCAATAAATGTAATATGCTGTTTATGTTCTTTTCTAGAACAAAAATGCAAACACAACATGGTGCACAAGGAGTGTGGGAGTCCATGTCAGGATACCTGTTCCAACAAGAAAGTCAGCCAGCTTTGCACAGATCACTGTGTAGATGGATGCGTCTGTCCAGATGGTAAGATCTGCTTATGAACACATACACTGTTGTCTGTTTACACTATAATATTCTCTATACACAACTGTATACTACATACAGTAATTATTACTTAAAGTATATATTATATGACTGTAACACTTGTCGTTGTTGGTTTCACCTGGGATTCAGCTCATCCTGTTTTCCTGGGTAATGACGATAAGTTCAAATTTAAAGATGTGTGCATTTTGGGTTAATCATGTATTTCCTGAGGACAAGCCACTGCAGTAAACACAGAACGAGGAAACAATGATGAAGTTCTAACTTTTAAGCTTGATACATTTCTGTTTGTTGTCTGCTTGTTTAGGAACTGTATTTAACGACATTGGGAAGCCCGGTTGTGTTCCAGTGGAACGCTGTCCCTGTCATCATAATGGCCAAGTATATAAACCAGGAGAGTCATATGCACAGCCTTGTCGACAATGGTAATTAAAAGAAAGATTTAAATAATTAAATAATTAAATAGAATATTTTAAAACAGCTGTTCTATTTTTCCCCACTTTGTTCTGTGTTAGTATGTGTACCAATGGGAGATGGAGTTGTCAACAGCTGGATTGTCCCGCCACCTGCTCCTTGCTGGGAGGGTCTCATGTCATTACATATGATGAGAAACCTTACACATTTTATGGAAGCTGTCACTATGTTCTTACTAAGGTCCAAAAACATTTTCATGTAACACTTTTTAGTAATATATAGTAAATACTCAGCTATAACATACAGAATGGCTCTGTGTTTTTAGGACAGCTCAGGATATCTGACTGTGCTGGGGCATGTGACGCAGTGCGGTCAGACAGAGACTGACACGTGTCTGACTGCTGTAAAGTTCCGGATTTCAACCTATGACGTAAGTATAGAATATTTACAACACCTTGCTTGTGCATTTAATCAGATGGATCTGGTGGATCCCGCTCTGGATTGGTAACAGACTCTTGGAACAATTACATGAAGATCATTTTTAAAGCCCATCCATCCATTACAGGTTGTTTGATCTGTAAATATAGGATGTTAATATTTCAAAATGACTGTCTTGTACTCTATAGGTTTCTGTTTTATCCTCTGGCACTGTGCTGATAAACGATGTTGCCACCAAGCTTCCAGTTTTTAATGGTTGGTCTTCAAGCTGAAGTCTACTTTTTCTCAATAGTGCTGTTAAGTTATGTCTATCTGAGCAGGTCACATAATTATCTGCGCTGAAAGGTTCTTTTAATTTTGCCTCTAGATCAACTGTCAATCTTCAAGCCTTCGACCTTCTACATTATCGCCAATACTGACAGTCTGCAGATTGTGATCCAGCTAGTTCCTATTATGCAAGTGCACCTGGTGGTCAAATCTAACATGAAGCAAAAACTGAGCGGTGTGTTTTAGTCTGCAAAACATTTTTATCTCTTTACAACATGGAACTTCATAAATAATGCATTTTTCTGCTGTAGGTCTGTGTGGAAATTACAATGGCAAGGAAGAAGATGATTTCAGAACCGAATCAGGACTCATTGAGGCAACAGCTGCGTCGTTTGCTTCCACATTCAAAACGATGATGAGCTGCATAGACGTCACATCCAGTCATACTGACCCCTGTGGTATGAGCGTGGAAAAAGGTACACAGCATTTAGAAATGGGTTATTATTAGCATTAGCATTATTCTTATTTGGTTTTCTACCTAAAAAACAGTTTTGAAATGTTCCATCCATCCATCCATTATCTTGCGCTTAATCCTATATTAGGGGGATTCCCCCTGCCCATCCAGGGGAGAACGTTTCAGGCACTGGGCAGATACACCCAGGACGGGTTGCCAGGGCACTGGACAATTTTGAAATGTTACTGCTTCTAATTAATTTTAAAATTTATTTAATAATAGCCTCCTTACAAATTTGCACAAAACACCTTGGGAATACCAGTTAAAACAGTAGGATTTTATTTTGGATAAAACAATTTGTTTATGTTATATTGGGTTTAGTTAGGGTTCCAGCTTAATTATTTGATCCTGGATCTTTGATCCTGGATTTTCATTGTAGTTTCTGTTTAATGTCAGCCAAATAAGTAAAATATACATATACTATATGAGGTGGCACAGTGGAACAGCACTGTGCGACTGTGTAGCCCAGATCTTTTCTATGTGGAAATTAATAGCAAGAAAAAAAAGAAGCAAAGGCTTTTGTCCAAATAGTGTAAACATGTACGTAAGTAGGTCGGAGTATCTCAGTTTTCAAATGACTGATGCATTCATTCCATACCTTTCAGATCATTATGCTAAGGAATGGTGTGGGATGCTTGACGATCCTGAGGGAGTGTTCTTTGAATGCCATGCCGAAATCAACCCCAGTCTATACAAAGAGGTGTTTATATTCTTTCTACTGTCGACATAAATTCTACCTCCTTAATGAATAGCTCAGATATTCATATTTTTAAACGGTATTGCTTATTTAATTACAGAGATGCATTCACGATGCATGTAGCTGTGCCAAAAGTGAGGAGTGCATGTGTGCCGTGCTTTCTTCCTACGTCTATGCGTGTGCTGCCAGAGGTGTAACACTGAGCAACTGGAGAAATACTGTGTGTGGTAAGTTATCGTTTATAGTATTGTTCATAGTATAGTATATATACAAACTGACTGGCTAAAAAATACATAAGCTCTGATATTTGGTTGAGCCGCCTTTAGCCTTTAACTTTGATTACGTCACACATCATTGTGGCATCGTTTCCACCAGCTTCTGCAGTGTCACAGCATTAATTTCCATCCAGAGTTGCATTTATTTAACAAAGATCTTGTATTAATGGAGTTTTGGACCACTGCACAAAGTCTTCTCCAGCACATCCCAAAGATACTCAATGGGGTTCAGGTCTGGACTCTGTGGGGGCCGATCTATGTGTGAGAATGATGTCTCATGTTCCCTGAACCAGCCTCGGTAAAATTTGCATAATCTGTACATTGCACTGATGTCACCTGATTGGTTGATTGGATAATTGCATGTGCAGATACCTATTACTGTACTGGGTGTTTGTAGCTTTGGAACTTGTTAGAGCCTTTGTAATTATTTTTCTCACCTCATTATAACTTTCTTCTTTTGCAGATACATTTTCCAATAACTGTCCAAAAAGCATGAAGTACTCCTACGACCAGACCTCCTGTATGAGAACCTGTCGCTCCCTCAGTACACAAGATCGCTCCTGTGATGTGTCTTACACACCAGTCGACGGCTGTGGTTGTGAAAAGGGCAGCTTCCTTAATGAAGTGGGTGAATGTGTGCCTCCCTCAAGCTGCCCTTGCTACAGTGATGGTGAGGTTTTTAACCCCATGCAGGTCATTAACAAGGAAGGATCGACTTGGTATGTGAATTAATCAATCGTTATTATGCTTATATATTAATTATGTGGTAAGCCGGTCTAATATTCTTTAATTGATCCCTCCACAGCACTTGTAGAGATGGCACTCTGCACTGCATCGGACAAAGTGAAGATTTCAGTAAGCAGTCATGCTATATTTTTAATTTTTGCTTGTGGTGCAAAACATTTAATGGACATTTTTTTTACCGTATTGTTTTTAGCATGCCAGGGATCAAAGGTCCACTTTAACTGCTCAGATGCTAGACCCGGTGAAAGCGGTGCAGAATGCCAGAAAAGCTGCCAGACCTTAGACACAAGTCACTGTGTAAGCGATTTATTTAAAGGAAATAATTGTCTGACTGCAAATAGACATCAATTACTCTCAACCAGCTCTGTCTGAGACTTTCTACAGCCTGTAATGTTAGAATTACAGTACATATGTATTATATAGATTCATATATGTATATATAACTTTACATTTCTCTTTGATGATGTATACAGGTGGGTTTGCACTGTAAATCTGGGTGTGTGTGCCCTGAGGGTCTGCTGGATGATGGAAAGGGTGGATGTGTTCAAGAAGAAGAGTGTCCGTGTTATCATAA
Source organism: Corydoras maculifer (assembly GCA_019802435.1). Lineage (NCBI taxonomy): Eukaryota > Metazoa > Chordata > Actinopteri > Siluriformes > Callichthyidae > Corydoras > Corydoras maculifer. The sequence continues at coordinate 547,393 of JAFMOD010000188.1, forward strand.
CGGAGAATTCCATCAACCCGGCGAGACCATAAAGTCAGACTGCAATGACTGGTAAGCACTGAATACAAGGATTATTCTGATTTTATAACTATTTGAAATATAAAAAGTGTCAGATTGAGTTTTAAGAGGAGGACACTGACAAGGTAATGTCATTTCATCAGGTCTTATTTGCTTTCTATGCATAGAAATGTTATTTTTATAAGCTTTGCTTTTAAGGGCAATATCACAGTTTGTGATATTGTAACTATTCCAAAATAAAACTAATACATAAATCTGATTCTGATATAGAGTCAAAATAATCAATACAGCAGTCCCTGTCTCAACGTTCTCCTTCTTTTGATGGATAAAAGCATCTCCTTCTTTTTTGGAACATCTAAAAACATCTACTAAATGTAAATGTCTAAATATAGATACATTAGCCTATTGTCGTATCAGTTCATAACAGAGGATATGTTGTAGACAAGGGTGTCATGCTGAAAGGTCTTTATTGTTTTCTCCAGTTCGTTCGCAGATCAGTATGGTTATTTAAATTGATTGTATTATAACTGAGTTGATTTCGGTGTTTCAGCACATGCTCGAGGAGAAAGTGGAACTGCACCACGAAACCTTGTGACCACACATGCTCCATCTATGGGGACAGTCATTATGTTACATTTGATGGACAAAGATTCACTTTTAATGGTTACTGCGAGTACATGCTGACACAGGTACGTTGTCTATCATTCACTTATAACCTCAAAACCCAGTCTGAAATACGTTTGAACACATTTTTAATACTGCAACTCTAACATTGGAGGGGGTGGGGGGGGTGTTCCCCATTCCCATTCAGGGCTGAATGTTTTGTGTGCCAATCCCCATCGTTGGACACACACTCACTCACTCACACAGAGACACACACACTATATAGGGGCAATTTTTTAGATTTAGAGCAGTAAATTTACCATGAACCCATGTTTTTGGACTGTGGGATGAAAACTGGTGAACCCGGTGAAAACCCACACAGACACGGGGAGAACATTACAACTCTACTGGATCGCCAGCACTGAGAGGCAGATGTGCTGACCACTAAGCCAACTGTATATAATTCACTTGTAAGCTTTATTGTTAGAGAGATGGTTAACCTTACAGGTAATGATACATTACATATACATTATATATACATTACATATATATTTATGGCTGTAAAGGTAATGATGCTTGTACTTTACTTGGTGATTGTAGGAATAATGTGAAACAAAGACACTAAAATCAATGACTGTAAAAGGAAACTGTTACTGTAGAAGAAAACCTCATTTATAAGCTAATGCAATATCTGATAAATATTTGTTTACACAAAACACTGTTAACTTTGTATTGGTAAAAATTTTGCAGGATTATTGTGGTTCTGGTTCTGAGGGCACTTTCCGTATCATCACTGAGAACATTCCCTGTGGAACCACTGGAACCACCTGCTCCAAATCTATTAAAATCATTTTAGGGGTAAGGTCATGGCTTCATTAGCAGTCAACTCAACATGAAATTATAAATCAGCTTAATATGTATAATAAATAATTCAGAAGTGATTAGGCCTTTTCATCGGTCATGGATATCCAACGCTGGAGAATGAATGTTAATTCATTTATTTATTTCTCACAGAACACAGAACTGCATCTATCAGATGAGAGTATTCAAGTTGTAAGCTATGATAATGGCACAGAGATCCCTTACAAAATCCATTCAGTGGGAATTTACTTGGTCATTGAGGCTAAAAACAGTCTGGTTGTGTTTTGGGACAAGAGGACAAGTTTGACGGTCCGAGTTGGTCCCTCATTTGAGGTAAATCGAAAAACTCATCCTTCATTTGTACTGGCGTTCCGATTTAATCAGCACATTTGTACATTTGTGATGATGTTTTTACCATTGATTTGTAATTACTTCCAATATTGCCTTCACATTACAGGGCAAGCTGTGTGGACTGTGCGGTAACTATGATGGCAATGCGAATAATGACTTCATGACACGAACCGGCGAGAAGGTGGTGGAGCCGGTGGAGTTTGGAAACAGCTGGAGCATTTCGCCAACGTGTCCTAAAGTCAGTAATGTCCTTAACCCCTGTGACAGGAATCCACACCGACAAGCCTGGGCCATCAAACAGTGCAGCATTATAAACAGCAATGTCTTTAGCAGCTGCCACTCACTAGTGAGTATCACAATCAGAAAAGTGTCTTTGTTATATGGTTTAAAATACATGTTATAATCAAAAGTACATGACAGCCAATCACATTTTATATAAATACTTTGTCTCACAGGTGGAAAAAAGTCCATATTATGATGCTTGTGTACGGGACACTTGTGCATGTGACACCGGTGGAGACTGTGAGTGTTTCTGCACTGCCGTAGCTGCTTATGCTGCAGAGTGCAATAAGAAAGGAGCCTGCATAAAGTGGAGAACCCCAACCATCTGCCGTGAGTAACTAAACACTCCTAGGATAGATTCATATAAATATATAAGGGACTTAAATTAATATTGATATGTGAAGTTATTTTTATTTGACTTAACAAGCTATTGAACATTGCTTACAGCATTATTCTGCGATTACTATAACTCTGACGATGACTGTGAGTGGCATTATAAACCATGTGGAGACTCCTGCATGAAAACCTGCAAGAACCCCACAGGAGTCTGTTACACCAAACTACCACCATTAGAGGGTAAGACTCATACCTCTTGAGTTAATGGGTATGACGGTTTAATGTAAATGTGACATAATATGTACAAGTATTTATCTCATAACAATTTGTAAGTGGGGCGGCACGGTGGCTTAGTGGTTAGCACCTAACCTCCGGTTTCCTCCCACAGTCCAAAAACATGGATCAAGTCAATTGAATTCTCTAAATTGCCCCCTATAGAGTGTGTCTGTGTGAGTGAGTGTATGCCCAGCAATGGATTGGCGCCCTGTCCTGGGTGTATCTGCCCAGCGCCCGAGACGTTCTCCCCTGGATGGGCATGGGGAACCCCACCGCGACCCTAATAGAGGATAAGCGGGAGATAATGAATGAATGGATTTGGATAAAGGTGTCTCCTAAATGACTAAATGTGTTTTAAGCTCCTCTTATTGTTATAATGATCTAAAGTTATATTGATTTTTTTTTGCTGTCACAAAACTGGTATTGTTTGTCTCAACATCCCACAGGCTGCTTTCCACAGTGTCCTCCTGAGAAGCCATATCTGCAGGAAGAAACAATGAAGTGTGTTTCCAAGTGTCGCTGCTACTACAACAACACTTACTATGATGTGGGAGATCGCATTCCTTCAACAAAGAAATGCACCATATGGTATACAAATTCTTTATTTACGTTTACATTTGGGGCAGTTGTAAGCTTGTTGTAAAGGAATCAGCTTTGTGACCTGAAGGTACCCAGTTTAGTTCCATTGTCTTCCACTGCCCTTGGGCAAGACACCTAACCCCAGTTTCTCACCAGGCGTCATATACAGGGCTGCGCACCATTCAGGCATATGTGCTCATGTTATTAATGTGTGTATATGTGTGTTTCACTAAACGTATGGGTTAAAAGTTCTCAAAATAGATCCCATTATCACCTTACCATATACTAAAATAGTACCATCAAAGTCCATCAAAGCAACAATCAAAGTTTGTAGAACTTATGTCCTTAGTCCTCCAATGTGATGAAGTGATGTATGTTGCTCACTGTACTTACACACAGAGGAATTTATCCTCCACATTTAACCTATCTGTGCAGAAAAACACACACACACACACAGACACGTATATACACACACTGAGTGAAGTGAGTACATGATGCCCAGAGCGGTGGGCAGCCTTGAATACGGCACCCGGGGATCAATTGGAGTCAGGGGCCTTGCCCAAGGGCACTTCAGCCATAGTACTTTGTAGGACTAGGAATCGAACCAGGGACCTTCCAGTCACAAGGTTGGTTCCTTAACCACAAGCCCATTACCACCTCATGGGATAGAGGTATAAAGATATCTTTGGGTTGGTTTGTTGTTTTAAGTACTTAAATGAAAGTGTCCAACAACCCAGGGCATACAGAGTTCTACTGAACATCTGAGGTGCAAAATCTAAACATTTGGGATCTAAGCCATTCAATACGGAAAGCTCTGGAGAACTTGGCAAAATTCACTGATGAAATTCACTGATTCCAAGTTTTGTTTCTGAGTTTTTGTGTTAAATTAAAGCGAACAAAAAATAACCTTGTGAATACCTAAAGATTTGTAGTTGCAACTGCATTAGATCATAAACAATTTTATAAGAAACTTACAAGTATACAAACCTAATGAATGTGGTCAGAGCACAAGGACAACTCAACCTGGTACAGAAATGAAGAGCCCAACACCCTAATCGCTGAGCTGCTGCACCCTGAGGCGTTTTTTAATAAGACATGGCAATGGTGGTATTGTTGGTGTTGGTGGCAATGTTTTAAACATGCAATACACATGTTTCATTCCCAACAATAAATATTTTTGTAATAATGTTTGTTCATTGTTTTAAAGCTTATGTACATCAGAAGGACCTTCATGTGACTACGATCCGAGTAAGTATATATGCTTTCCAAACAAGACTTTTTAATATTATTACATTGTTTGTTATTTGTAGCTAAAAAAAAACTGATTTAACTAAAAATCATTGATTTTTAAACAGACTGTATTATTACTACACCTATAACTCCAACAACAACACTACCTACTGAAACTCCATCAACAACAACAGAAACTACACCTGCAACTACAACCCACACTGAGAAAACAACAACAAGAACTGAGACTCCATCAACCGCATCAAGCACCGAAACAACAACAACAACAACAACAACTGAGACACCTACTACAACCACTGGTTGTCAGGAAAATGTGAATATTTGTCAGTGGTCAGAGTGGTTTGATAACAGCTACCCCAGTTCTACTCCAGACGGACAGGACATTGAATCTATAGAAACATTATGGACATCTGGAAGTATCACCTGTCAGAACCCAGTTGACATTAAGTGTCAGGCTAAAGATTATGAAAACGTGCCTTTATCAGATTTGGGACAAAATGTGACATGTGACCTTTCTCAGGGTCTGGTTTGTCATAATTCTGAACAAA
>JAFMOD010000188.1:556980-583399 GCA_019802435.1 Corydoras maculifer
CATCAAGCACCGGAACAACAACAACAACTGAGACTCCATCAACCACATCAAGCACCGGAACAACAAAAACAACAACTGAGACTCCATCAACCACATCAAGCACCAGACCAACAACAACAACAACTGAGACTCCATCAACCACATCAAGCACCGGAACAACAACAACAACTGAGACTCCATCAACCACATCAAGCACCGGAACAACAACAACAACAACAACAACTGAGACTCCATCAACCACATCAAGCACCGGAACAACAACAACAACTGAGACTCCATCAACCACATCAAGCACCAGACCAACAACAACAACAACTGAGACTCCATCAACCACATCAAGCACCGGAACAACAACAGTTACAACAACAACTAAGAGTTCTACTGCAACACCAACTACTACTACTTCTACTGTAACTCTATCAACTTCAACCGAACATATAGTCACCGGACCAACAATTAAACCCTCTACAGCACCACAAAAACATTACCCCTGCCACTATCTTAATCCACCCAGAGAGGTAAATGATTTCTTAATGACTTTATTTATCTGATATTTCATTTATCCTCATGTTTACACTAACACATCAATTAAAAAATGTCATCCTGAATACAGTCACATTGTTTAAAAAGTAAATAGCGATAGAAATTCTTTCTTTTTATTTCCTTTTTTTACAGGATGGAGAGACCTGGACAGAGAAGTGTCAAATCTATACATGCAAAGCCGGCAATGTTACGTCACATTCACAGTGCTCCAATCCAAACCCTCCTATGCCAAACTGTGTAAATGGACTTCCACCTGTGAAGGTTTATGAAAACTCAGGATGCTGTTATAAATACGAATGCCAGTGTAAGTAAAAAATGCCTTTTCTTCTTATACATTAAGTACTGCATTTCTAGGGATCTACACTTTAATACATAAATTAGTCAGGTAGTTTCCTATAATTGGTCATTCCACCACTCAGCCATAAGGATGGATGTATTGTGCATTCTATTGGACTGTTTTCATCAACACGACCATTGCATCCATAGCAATGTCACTCAATAGACAAATTTTTATTATGTTTTTGTATAGGGCATGACATGCTGCAAAATATGGGCATGTTGATCCCAATAACATGAGAAGTCAAATTGGTTAATGCAGTTTTAGTAGTGGGCCAGTTTAATCACAGCTTGAACGTTCTTGAGATCTTTTGTTTTAATTTTGCTTTGGCAGATAATGTAAAGAATGTTGGTGCATGAAGGTGCATGTTGTCAACCTTGATTAAGAGATGATTGTAGCAGGTGTGTGAGCACATGTCTTTAATAATTAGTGGAATGAGAGGAGAATATTAAGACGTTAAGGTCAAAGACAGTTGGAGCATTAGTGAGCCCAAAAGTCCATCCATTCATTATCTTCCGCTTTATCCTATATTAGGGTCGCGGGGGGGGTTCCCCATGCCCATCCAGGGGAGAACATTTCGGGCGCTGGGCGGATACACCCAGGACAGGGCACCAATCTATCGCTGGGCACACTCACTCACTTAGACACACTCTACATGGGGCAATTTGGAGAACTCAATTGACTTGATCCATGTTTTTGGACTGTGGGAGGAAACTGGAGAACCCAGAGAAAACCCACGCAGACACGGGGAGAACATGGAAACTCCACCCAGATTGGGATTCGACCCGGGAATCCCTAGTGCTAAGAGGAGAACGTGCTAACCACTAAGCCACCGAGCTCAAAAGTCACAGGGACACCCTTATTGGTTATGTGGTTAATTGTTTTTGTTAACGGCAAGAGAGGAAAATAAAAGTGTAAGCTGCTGAGAAAGAAAGAATGTGATGCTGACAGGCTCTTTTGGTCTGTCGGCTCCCTGTGTGACTGTGACGTAAAATTAGATTTACATTTTGGTAGCCTGACGTCCACCACTTGTGAGAACCAAAGCTTAGTGGGTAAACTTATCCTCCTTAAATACATATAGTTATAACAATATACAATACCTCAGGGTACTTGCACATCCTATATACAAAGCATAGCGGTAAATGATTTCTCATTCGAGCACATGAACCTTACCATACCTCAGAAACAAGAACCTACCTCTGTTGCACCCGCTGTGCCATGGCACTCGAGTGAACCCTAGTTTTTATGTAAACTGATATAATTTTTCTAATTTTTGAAGCCAGACACTTGATCACTGCACATGCACCACTGTACATCGGTGCAATGTAGATGCTGCCTGATCCCCCAATGAGCCTCAGTCCTCACAAGATTTCTTCCTTAAGACAAAATTATGACAGGGACTGTTTTCTTTTACAAGTTCAGAAAATCCAAGAATATGTTAAACCACAAAACCAGCCCAGCTGGCATCATCATTCACGGCAAACACAAAGTCATTAAGACTGTTGAGTTTCTGTAGGGATTGTGATCTAGTGGAAAGTGTTAATGTATAATTAAATCAATGTGGATTTTAGGAACGGACGATAAAATAGAATAATTAAAAAGTGATTGATCTAGATAAAAATACATATAATAAGTAACCTCACAATGACTATGTGTTTTCTGGAATTACAGGTAGCTGTAGAGGTTGGGGTGATCCACATTATGTTACGTTTGACGGCACGTATTACGCGTTCCAAGGAAACTGCACATACGTTTTGGTCCAGGAAATAATTAAGAAGTACAATTTCACAGTGTATATCAAGAACTATTATTGTGACATTGTACATAAACAGGCTTGCCCTGAAAGTTTGACTATCTTCTACAAAACACACAAAATCGAGCTGAAACAGACAAGGAACCCAGTGGTGAACACAGTGAGTAACTATATATATTCTTATTAAAATGCTGTTAAATGTATAAATGATATTTTGGAGATAGAGCCCCCTTTAAAATTATAGAATCTCGATCTGGGTGGAGTTTTCTTGTTCTCCATGTGTCCACTTGGGTTTTCTACGGGTTCTTCGATTTCATTCATTTAGTCGAAAAACATGGATTCAAGGTGAATTGGCTGCTCTAAAGTACCCCTATATAGTGTGTGTGAGTGTTTGTGTGTTTGTGAGTGTGTACCCAGCGATAGTATGGCACCCTGTACTTGGTGTATCTGCCCAGCTCCTGAACGTTCTCCCCTGAATGGGCATGGAGAACCCCTTCGATCCTAATATAAGATTTAACAGAAGATATTGGATGAGTCATTGAATGAATGTAATTTTTTGGTATGCTTATGTTAGACCAAAGTTCTGTTTTTAAACTAACGGTGCCAAGAAGTCATTGTTGGGATATTAATCTGTAGGTGATTCGTGTGTATGATTTGGGTCCTTACCCAACCATAAACCATATTCACTTCCCGGTTCGGAGCAGCAGAGAAGCGACTTACAGCTCGCTATCCCCTCCCAGCTGCAGCAGCCAGGCTCGAATTCATCTGACAATCTCCCAGTATTAAGTTTAAAAACGGCCCCAAATTAGCAAACTCTGTTATTATAGAACATACACAGTGCATGTTAAAGGTAAATTTTTACAAATATTTTTACAATTTTTTTTACTAATGCTATTGATTTTTTTTAGGTCTTTATAAACAGTACAAAAATGACTGGCTCATTTTACTCTAATGTGGACTTCACTATCCAGATCTCGGTAATTGAGATGATTGTTAATATTCCTGAGATCAAAGCTAAAATTTACTTCAAAGGCATGAACTTTGGAGTCAACCTGCCCTATTCTCTATTCTACAACAACACAGAGGGGCAGTGTGGTAAGTGGATCTACTGCCTTGCTATGTACTGCCTTTGCCGTGTAAAATTCCTGTTTATTCATGTGATTGGACAGTCTGATGTGAAACGAATGGCATGTTTTATTGATTGTCTTTAGCACATCTTGCATTAACTATTAAATGTGCCATCAATTGTATGTAATGAGCTTGGGGTAACGTTTCCTGCAAAAGCTGTAAATGTTGATATATGTGTGATGTAGGTGGGTTTTTTTCATTCATTTACCTGAAAATGAAAGACAAAAATATGTAAAACACCAAAAAAATAAATAAATGTTTCCACTGCACACAATAGCACTAACCTCTCTCCACCAATCAGTGGTGTTGCTGCTCAATCCATGTAGAGATAGTGAGACATTTAGAGCGGATGTTCAGAGTATATAAGAGAGACCTCGACAGGGTCCTAAATAGAAGTTGTGTAACATGTCATGGCAATCGAAGCAACAGGGTAATATGTTTTGGGAACACAAACACAAACACACACACACACACACACACACACACACACACACACACACACACACACACACAGCTTACTAACGATGTAAACCAAGCTGATTTGTGAGTGACAAGTGGGTGGGACGCACATATAAACTAAATCGTAAGCTGTTATTATGCTACTCTGAGCGTCTTATAATTTGGGCAACTTTTACAATGTCATTCATATTAGTCAATAGGTGGCACAATTTTCGGCCAATGTACTTTAAGTAGGCAGAATTTTAAGATCAACTTGTGAGACCAGTGTGACCAGTGTGTCATTGCATTTTAATCATGTCTTAAAGGTAATTGTGACAATAATGTAACCAACGACTGTCGACTGCCCAATGGAACGATTCCAGACTGTGAGTCAGGGGCAGGTTACTGGGAAGTGAATGCCTCAGTTCCATGTTCCTCTAATCCATCTACCCTCTGTACCCCAAAGACACCATCAAAATGCGACATCATGTTAAAGTAAGACCTTATGACATATTAATTATGCTGTAATACATTACAAAAAATTCTAAATTATATATTGCAGTGCTGTATAATAAATATGCATATATATTTTACCATATTGCACTTTTTGCGAGTTGCACCTGATTTGCATTATACGTTGACACGTTTAATATGGAACTCAAAAAAAAAACACTAATAAGGTGAAAAGTATTAAAAACTTTTGTAATATGTATGGAGTACACAGTACATAAATAAACATTACAGTGCTTTAAGAAGTTCTGGGTTTAGAATGTTATGATGTTTTAAGTTTGTATTTATTTCTTTTCTCTTTTCAGTGATGCATTTAAGGAGTGCCGTAGTATCATTCCCTACGACAGTTACTACAAAGCCTGTCAATATGACGAGTGCCACATGGGGGAAAATGCAACCTGTGCAAGTCTTGAGCAATATGCCAAACTTTGTGCAGAGCACTCCAAATGTGTGGACTGGCGACCGTTAACTAACAAGCTGTGTGGTGAGAAAATATGAATACATTTATTTTTTAAAAGGCTCATCAATCCAGGTGTTTTTCATTTAACCCTGTTTCTTTCGTCAGCATTCAACTGTTCTTCTGATAAGGTCTACAGGGCATGTGGACCGAAAGTGGAAAGCACCTGCGATTCAATGTAAATAATCCTAAATTCTGCCTTTATAACCACCTTCATTTTACATTTCTTTCCCCTTCACTGGTATTAACTGTGATGGACTCCTTTCCTGTTTAGGTTCAATAACAAGTTTGCGACTTGCGACTCTCAGGAGTGTCAGAATAATTTCCGAGAAGGATGCTACTGTCCTAATGGCACCACTCTCTTTAGCACCACTACAAACAAATGCACTAAATCATGCAGTAAGTCTGTGATATAATATATAATCAGCAGCTTCAGGTCTGTTCTAGAATTTCTCTTTGTTATTTGGAGTACAAAAATACCTACAAACATGTCATCTGTGTCTCAGGTTGTGTCGGTGGTGATGGAATGCCTAAGCAGGTAATTGCACTGCACTACCTCAACTAATATGAATTCCCCAAATAGACTATACACAGATTTAGTAAACTTAACTGTCCAGCATTATTCTGGTCTATGCAGTCTATGACTGTTTATGTTACAAGTTGGACTTTTTATGTGACATCGATCTGATTAAAAGAAAAAAATTCTGTAAAGGAACAAATGCACATATTGATAATGTACTCTCTTTTTTTAAAATAAAAAGCAATATGAAGTTTTATGGGTGGTAAAGTCTACCAAAAATAGGGTGATGTATTGGCTGGTCCTACTAAATGCATGCAAAGAAATTTAATCTTTTTTTTTTACTGACAGCCTGGAGAGAAATGGCAAATGAACTGTCAGAACTGTGAGTGCAGTGTGGAGACAATGGGTCCAGTGTGTAAAAATATTCCATGTCCCAGTGTAAGTCCATGCAACCAACTTGGATATGAGATGAAGACTGAAAATTGCTGTCCCAAATGCGGTGAGTTTGGTTCAGAGCTTAATAGAAATCGAGCATGTAGATGTAGAGGGTTTTCTCCAGGTTCTCGGGTTTCCCCAGTCCAAAAACATGGATTCAAGGTGAACTGTTGCTTTAAATTGCCTCTTTATATTGGTTCTGTCTGGTTCTTCTTATACTGGTTCTGTGTGTGTGAGTGTGTCCAGCGTTAGATTGGCAGAGTCCAGAATAATTTATTTAAACATTCCTAATAGTTAAACATATTTTAACTATATTTCCTGCACATTTGTAATAATTTGCTTATTCTGTCCACTCTCTCTCTCTCTTGCAGTGTGCAATCCGAGCACATGTCCATCTCCCAGAACGACATGCTCAGTTGGATACGAGCTGGTGCAGAACAATACTGTTGGCGATTGCTGCGTTGAGTTCTATTGCAGTAAGCTCACATATTAAAAAATGCATTTAAGTAATTATATAGACTTCCTTTCACTCTTTATACTTATGTTATGCTTGTTTTTCCATCCACCAGAACCCAAACCAGTGTGTGTCTTTAATAACACAGAATATTCGGTGAGATTTCGCTCTTCTCACACCAGCACTGTAGAGTTAATGTCTGAGCTCTTCACTCTGCGTGACCAGCTGACATATTTTTTATTATGTAGCAAAAACTATTCATTTTTTTAGTCAATATTACATATAGAATTTTACATCAATCAACTCCACAGTAGTTTTGCCTTACTGCAGGAAAGTTCCAGGTTTGATTCTAGATGGGGCAAACACAATTCTGACTATATTGCTGTCATTTTCATCCAACAGCCTGGAACTCAGTTCACATCCAGCTCCTGTGAAGACTGTAACTGCAGCAACACTTTGAACCCCAGCACTGGATTTTTCCCGATGACATGCTCTCCTGTGAAGTGCAACACTGTCTGTTCTGAGGTAATGACCTCCATCTGTGTGACTTCCAGAAACATTCAATTGATCCAATTATATATATATATATATATATATATATATATATATATATATATATATATATATATATATATATATATATATATATATATATATATATATATATATATACTAACTTACATAATTAATTAATAAAAAGTAATTCAATTAAAGAAATGATTTTCTTTATTGTCACATTCTGTTACAATTTAGGGCTATACTTATGTAACCGTCCCAGGCAAATGTTGTGGAGAATGTAAACAAACACAGTGCATCTACGATGGACCTGGAACATCTGTTCCCATCGTTATTAATGTAAAAACATTAAAAGTGTCCTTTAATTTGTGTATTCTCACACACACACTGCTTAATCATAACACCTCTCACCATGTTACTCAGGTTGGAGAAACCTGGACCCCCCCACACGACTCCTGCTCATCATATAACTGCACTATAGTCAACAATGCATACATCGTGGTGAAAAATGCTGTCTCATGTCCTCCGTTCAATCCGGACAACTGCAAATCTGTAAGTGGTTTGGAAATTCCTGTATTAGACTAATCATGTGTGTTTTGTTACATTCATCTTTAATTTACTTTCTGTATTTCTGTTTTCTCTAAAGGGCATTATTACAGATGATGGCTGCTGCAAGATTTGTAAGATCACAAAATTATTTTTTAGTGATATTACAAATTTTTAGTAATGAATACTTAGTTACATTTGTTGTATCATATTAATGAAGTCCCTCTGAAACGTATTGCCTCAACCATAAATCACATTCCTAAGAAGGGAGTGGGAGTAACTGATTTTATTTGCAAATGTATTATTCCTTATTAAGTAGAAGCAATGTCACTAATTTGCAGGTAAGACAAGGGATTGCAGTTTGTACACGAACCACACCATCCTGAAAGCTAACAACTGTAAAACTGTGTATCCTGTGGAAATAGCATTCTGCTCTGGTTCCTGTAACACAGAATCCATGTGAGTGTGCTCACATACACACCCGTAAACACGCAGTCATGCATACAAACACAAAAGCATGCACTCATTTTAATGGTCCTCAAAAAATCCTTGTTTAGGAAATTTGCAGGTAAATAAGCTGAGACTTGACACAAAAAAGGAAATTCATTTACATACAAAAATCTTCTTTTTGCAGATATTCAATGGAGGCCAACCTCATGATGCACTCGTGCTCCTGCTGTCAAGAGAAGAAAACCAGGCAAAGGGAGGTGGAGATGAAGTGCGCCGACCATAGCACTATCAAATACTCCTACACCTACGTGGAAGAGTGCGGCTGCTATAATTCAGAGTGCAAAAACAAAAAGGACTGATTCTAAACTCCGGCTATATTTTACAGTCAGGTTTTCAAATGTGACGTATAATTTGAATAAACTCTATAGTCACGAAGAATGTCTCTAATGCACCAAACACTTTTAATAAATATGATTATGTGGGGCTTTGGGATAATGTACTATGTTTTAGTTTTTGATAAACGTTCATGTTTATTTTCTTTTATTTCTATTTCTCTGTATTACAACAATGATTAAATAAATACATTTCCTGCAGCAACAATCTGTCTCTCTGTCCATAACAAAGAATTTGACTTCCATAAATACACAATATATACTGAACTGCACATTTTATATTTACAAATATATATTAATATTTATGTATATTTTATGAATGCAACAATCTTATGAATAAGGGTGTGCGTGTGTGCGCCTGTGTGTGTGTGTGTTCCCAATACAAATCCACATTCCCATGATAATTCACATATTTAATTTTTAGAAACCCGCATAGGTTTATATACTTTTTACAACTCCGAAGAAGTGGCTCAAGATGTCTCACCACATCTACATGATTTGAGTAGCACACCAGTAATTGGTAGAGAGAGTTGTTAGTGCCATTGTGCACAGACAAAACTTATATATAGGTTACATGGACATAAAACAAAGACCAGGTAGGTATGCATACCAATCCATCACTCGGCATACACTCACACAGAAACACATATTATATGGGGGAATTTAGATGGGGCAGCCAATACACCTTTAATCCATGTTTTTAGACTGTGAGAGGAAACCAGAGAACATAGATGAAACCCATGTGGACACAGAAAGAACATGGAAGCTCCACCCAGCTCGGGATTTAAACCTAAATCGGCTGAGAGACGGACATTCTAAACACTTCACACTGTATGTGGTACTGTGTATGAACTTTTGGTTAATTGCAGGTGTAATGAGTTTTTTCGAAGCTATGGTACACTACATGTCCTACTTAATCATAATTATGATTAATTTCATACTTGCAATTCTGTAAATGAATTGTTTTTTTCTTTTATTCTTGTTTTTTCATGGGCAGCATGGTGGCTTAGTGGTTAGCACGTTCACCTCTCAGTGCTGGGGATCCAGGTTTGAATCCCGATCTGGGTGGAGTTTCCATGTTCTCCCCGTGGGTTTCCTCCGGGTTCTCTGGTTCCCTCCCACACTACAAATTGGATTCCTTGGAATGCTCTAAATTGCCCGTATATTGTGTATGTGAGTGAGTGTGTGCACAGCGATAGATTGGCACTCCCTTCGCCCGCGAACATAATAGAGGATCAAGCAGAAGATGATGAATGAATGTTTTTGAATTAACTTGGTATCAGCAGGTGACACTGCACGGTTCTATCGTTCAGCCATTTTCGAGACTTTTATTTTGAAGTCATTGGCGGCCTCAGTGACTTCAGCTTCTTGCTCGTTTAACGGAGATGGAGAGGGCGGGGAGCGCAGGCGCAGAGTCGTTAAGTTGCTTTATAGATTGTGAATAACACAATTAAAGAGTGAGGTTCGTTTTCCGTTCGAGTGAAAAGACAAAGCCGTAAATAAGAGCGAGGAACCGGAGGGGGGAACGCTGGAGCTGCGGGTGAGTCTGTTACCGGCACCCTGTTAGCCGCTCTGCTAACTCAACACCGGTTCCTGACACAAAACACAGAGAACACAGAACAACACAGAGAACACAGAACAGCACAGAGAACACAGAACAGCACAGAGAACACAGAACAGCACAGAGAACACAGAACAGCACAGAGAACACAGAACACAGAGAACACAGAACAGCACAGAGAACACAGAACAGCACAGAGAACACAGAACACAGAGAACACAGAACAGCACAGAGAACACAGAACAGCACAGAGAACACAAAACACAGAGAACACAAAACACATAGAACACAGAACAGCACAGAGAACACAAAACACAGAGAACACAGAACAGCACAGAACACAAAACACAGAGAACACAGAACAGCACAGAGAACACAGAACAGCACAGAGAACACAAAACACAGAGAACACAGAACAACACAGAGAACACAGAACAGCACAGAACACAAAACACAGAGAACACAGAACAGCACAGAGAACACAAAACACAGAGAACACAGAACCGCACAGAGAACACAGAACAGCACAGAGAACACAAAACACAGAGAACACAGAACAGCACAGAGAACACACCCCCCCCCCCCCCCCCCCCCCCCCCCCCCCCCCCCCCCCCCCCCCCCCCCCCCCCCCCCCCCCCCCCCCCCCCCCCCCCCCCCCCCCCCCCCCCCCCCCATGTAAAAATGGGGTATGTTTATGTTCGACCCTCAGCATGGCAGCCCTGTCGGAGGAGGTCCTGCTGGTGGTGAAAAAGGTCCGGCAGAAGAAACAGGATGGAACTCTTTACCTGATGACCGAGCGCATAGCCTGGGGCCCGGAGGGAAAAGATCGCTTCACCGTCAGCCATCCGTATGCCGATATTCGATGTGAGTGGCTCGTTTCCTGTAATGTGCAGAATCAACTTTATCATGTTCCTTCTGCAAGATTTATATTTCTACATGAACTGACAGGTCAGAAGATCAGTCCAGATGGCAAAGCGAAGATCCAGCTTCAGTTGGTGCTGCACGCAGGAGAGAGCACCACCTTCCATTTTGCTAATGAAAGCACAGCCCTAAAGGACCGTGAGGCTGCCAAAGACCTTCTGCAACAGCTCCTGCCCAAGTTTAAAAAGAAAGCCAACAAGGAGCTAGAGGAGAAAAATCGGTGAGTGTGCTTAATCCGTTTGAGTTTAGGGGCTCGTTTGGACCTGGACCTGGACCTGGACCTGGACCTGGATCTGTCCGACCTGCTTAGCTCCGTAGTTATTAATATCTGACACAGATTACAGGATGTAGTTTGACTTTTTTGTTTGATTATAATTCCTTTTGGCGGCTCGGTGTCTTAGTGATTAGCACGTTCACCTCTCAGCACTAGGGATTCCCGGTTCGAATCCCCATCTGGGTGGAGTTTCCATGTTCTCCCCGTGTCCGTGTGGGTTTCCTCCGGGTTCTCCGGTTTCCTCCCACAGTCCAAAATCATGGATCAAATCAATTGAGTTCCCCAAATTGCCCCATGTAGAGTAATGTGTGTGTGAGTGAGTGTGTGCCCAGTGATGGATTGGCGCCCTGTCCTGGGTGTGTCTGCCCAGCGCCCGAAACGTTCTTCCCTGGATGGGCATGGGGAACCCCACCGCGACCCTAATAGAGGATAAAGTGGAAGATAATGGATGAATGAATATAATTCCTTTCATGTAGATCAGGGACTGCTGTCATGTGTGCTGAGTTCAGAGCTCTAAACCTTACCGTCCTTCTCTTTGTCTCACCATAAACTCTTATAGGATGCTGCAGGAAGATCCCGTCCTGTTCCAGCTCTACAAGGATTTGGTAGTGAGTCAGGTTATCAGTGCAGAGGAATTCTGGGCCAATCGGTTAAAACTGACGGCGGTAGATAATACCCTTCCCAACAACAACAAGCAGGAAGTGGGAATATCAGCGGCCTTCCTGGTAGGCCTAAACACGCATCTCGATATTCGTTTATTTTAGAATAGCTTGTGTGATTCTGTGTTCTAATGAAGGCTTGCTGCGGTTTCAGGCCGACATTAGACCACAGACTGATGGCTGTAATGGCCTGAGATACAACCTGACCTCTGACATCATCGAATCGATTTTCAGAACATATCCTGCAGGTAATTCAAGAAATTCAGCATATTAAATAAATGCTGTCATGATTTTGGGTTGAATTCTGTTTACATATATTTCAGCATGGATTTAAAAAAAACAAAACATTTTAAACTTGTGAAAAAACTTTTTACCTGAAAAATCAACCTTTAAAACACGGCACTCTTTTTTTAAAACACGGCACATTTTTTCTCTGCAGTTAAACAAAAGTATGCTGAAAACGTGCCTCACAACATGACGGAAAAAGACTTCTGGACCCGCTTCTTCCAGTCCCACTACTTCCACAGAGATCGCATCAACACAGGACAGCAGGACATCTTCTCTGAGTGTGCCAAACAGGATGAGAAAGGTAATGATGCTGATAATGATGTGTTGTGAGCAGTGTTTTTAAAATTAGTCTGTCAACCTACTTTAACTTATTCCAGTTACCGTATTTTCCGGACTATAAGGCGCACCAGAAAGTCTAAAATTTTCCCAGAAATCGGACGTGCACCTTATAATCCGGTGCGCCTTATACGTGTACTGAGTTACAAATTCTATAAAAGTATTGGTGTGCGACCGAAAATTAATTTGTAGCTTGCCGTCATTCCGGGAGGATTAAATAAAGAACTCCAACCGTTGGACACTGGCGTAAACAGGGCATTTAAAGTAAAGTTGCGGGCGGCGTGAGAGCGATGGATGATAGATGGCGAACACACGTTTACTAAAACTTGGGAGGCAGCGGCGGGTAAGTTATGCCACCGACTGTGAATGGATTGTGGATGTCTGGGCTGAGGTTTCTGCTGTGACCGTCGTCTGAGCTTTCCCGAAAGCCGGCATCGTTGCTGAACAGCCGCCTGGTGACGAGACGGACTCGGACATTGATGAGGGGGAACACCGGAGTGATCGATAGAGAACCAGCTTTTTAATTTAGACACAGAAGACGAGGACTTTGATGGATTTGTGGGAGAAGAGTGATTAAAATAATGTGTGTTTTGTCAAGTAGTAGATTAAACTTCAGTTATAAATCACTGTTTTGCATCCTTTACTTTTCTTGTAGATCGTATGTTTTAGCAAGTGCCTTATAATGCGGTGCCATACAGAATAAGTACCGTACAGAAATAGAGTCCGTAATTAAGACTGCGCCTTATAGTACGGTGCGCCTTATGGTTTGGAAAATACGGTATGTTCTCAAGTACCATGTTCTATACCACATTGTAATTTATTGTAGAAATGCATTATATAATTTCTATATTGGATCAGAACCAAGACACAACTGTAAGGAGGACTAAAGGAAAAACTCTACAGAACATTAAATATGTACATTTGGTCATTTATTGGACGCTTTTATCCAAATCGACTTACATGGTGAACACAGGGTTAATCACAACATCCCTGGAGCAATGAGGGTTAAGGGTCTTGCTCAAGGACCCGCATTGGTAACTTCAGTGAACCTGGGATTTGAACCCCAACCTTCCGATTGATGGCCCAACGCCCTAACCACTGAGCTACCGCACCCTAAAATACAAATATGTATTGTAAAATTGCTTTCATGCTTTTTTTTATGGACAGGTTTGAAGTCGATGGTGGTTCAGGGTGTAAAGAATCCCATGGTGGATCTGCAGTCGCTTGAGGATAAGTCAGTAGATGAGGTAGTGCTGAAGCTTTTCCACGTTGTGTTAATGTGTTTTTTAAGCCTGTTACGGTCGTTCGTGCTGATGTTTTATAAATAACGGCAGAGGAAACTTAAAGGTGACCTTCCTCACGAAAACCATCAACATGTTAGTCTGTGGATCAAAATCATAGCAATCTGGCTCTCATTCCGTAGGGTTACGGCTCTGTTCCTTCCACATCCAACTCCAGCAAAACAATCAAGGAAAATAGCAACTCTGCCATCATTAAACGCTTCAACCATCACAGCGCCATGGTGCTGGCAGCTGGCCTACGCACAGGGTGAGTTTGGAAGGCTGAGTTCAAATGTTCGAGCTTCTTACCTGTGCACATAGAACTGCAGTTTAAAATGTATTCATGTACAAGACCATTCTCAAGAATTAAAGACCGTTTACTGTTTCAGTTCTGCTTATTACATTATAAATGATATTATATGGCCAGTTAGATTCAAATGATTATGGCATGAACCTGCTGGATGTCCTGAGATAATAAGGCTTATTGTGTTTATGAAATTAAAAATGCATGACTGTTAGCAGTGAATCAGATGAACAAACTTTATCTCAAACACGGATGTGTTAATCTCAGTTTGTGCAAAGTCTGACCAGTGTGTTAACACAAAGTTGAACAATCAGACCTGTCTAAAAATACTTGAGGAAGCAATAATAGACTCTTTTTTAGACGTACTTCCACTATTTTTTTTTTTTTGTGCTCTTACCATAGGAACTGAACACAATCATAGCTCATAGGAAACCATTATAAGGAACTTATAATATATACTTATAAGGAATAATATAAGAATAATATATATTCTTAATTTTATAATAACTCTCTACAAAATGAATGGAAGTCCCACAGTCAATAACTGAAAGTGTGTGTGTGTGCGCTCAGTGATGCGGCTGTGGACCAGACCAATGAGACGAATGATGGGAATTCAAGAGATTCAGATGTTTTTCAGCCTCCATATAAAAAGGTTAGAGATAAAGCAGCGCTTTTTTATTTTAAGTGTACAGAATGATGCATGTTTATTATTATTTTTGTATTTCTAGGTGAAACTGCAAGAAGCGATTGAATATGAGGATTTAGAGAAGCAGTCGGGACCTAAAACAATTGCTTTAAACTTAAAGAAATCTGATCGGTATGATTAAACAGTTATTATATATACATACAGAACAGGTATCATTTGGGTGGTGGATTGTTTATTGTCAGTTCTGCAGTGACACTGATGCAGTGAGGGGGTTTTAGTGCAACAGTGCTATATATTAAATTTTCCAGCAGCACTGCTTTGTCTGATCCATGTTCCCAGTTTGATTTTATTAAAAGTGAAGTGTTCTTTTCTCTCATTGATTCCATTGATTTAAAGCAACTCCACTCACACTTTCATTTTCAGGTACTCTCATGGTCCAATTCCTCTGCAGTCCCATCACTATTCTACAAGCCAGGATATCATTAACTCCATCAACTTCATCAGAGACGAGATGAAGTGTTACAAGCCCTGTCTGACTCAGGTACCCACCTTACCCGCTGGTGTTCTTTTCCTGTTCCCTTCCTAAAGATTTGAGATCTCTATATAATCTTATTGACTGGGCATTCTTATCAATGCAGGCTACTTCTGCTGGGCACTTGGGTGTGTTTAATGTTATCGAAAGTATCTGACGACATGATCTCATAAGAACTGTATCAACACAAGAAAATTCCTGCAGCTCATTATTTGCTTGTGGGCAAAGTTGCACATTTTGTTGTTTAATAGAGTAAAATTCTTTTTGTAACTAAGACTAATGTCACTATTCAGACATTATTTATTTCATGGGTTTTGCAGCCCCTCATGTTATTGATCATAGTTAACTGAATATATAAATACAGTTCTAAAGTGATAGGGTGTGTTCTGATTTTCCAGGCTAAGTTCGTGTGTAGGCGGCACGGTGGCTTAGTGGTTTAGCACGTTCGCCTCTCAGCGCTAGGGATTCCCGGTTCGAATCCCCATCTGGGTGGAGTTTCCATGTTCTCCCCATGTCTGCGTGGGTTTCCTCCGGGTTCTCCGGTTTCCTCCCACAGTCCAAAAACATGGATCAAGTTAATTGAATTCTCAAAATTGCCCCATATAGAGTGTGTCTGTGTGAGTGAATGTGTGCCCAGCGCCCGAGACGTTCTCCCCTGGATGGGCATGGGGAACCCCACCGCGACCCTAATAGAAGATAAGCGGGAAATAATTAATGAATGAAAAGTTTGTGTGTTCTTTATGTTAGTGGGTAGACACCAGCTCTGAATGTCAGTCATGAACTGTACATCCTGGAGCAAATCTTTCTGTTGCCTGAATTCATTGTTTTTATTTAGGTTGTTCACAAACAGCTAAATCTTATTGTTATTAAAGGTGATGTCCAGCAGTGCAGCTAGTTCAGCCATCACAACTCTGTCTCCTGGTGGAGTATTAATGCAAGCTGGAGCTCAACACACCATCAACCGTGAGTTATATACATGCAGATTTCTGCTATTATATATGTGTGTGTTTGTACTGTGCAGACACTGCATGTGTGAATGTGTACAATGGAACACTTCCGTATAGCTACAGGAGCTTTTTGAAAAAAAAATTTTTTTGAAAAAAATTGCAACTATTACAGCTTTCTCACTTCTGGGGCAAACATAGGTCATTTTCTAATAGTATATCAGCCTGTTATAATAATGATCCTGGACCCTAAATAAGGTCTTTCATTTTTTCAGCTTCATCACTAAATCACATGGTGTAACAGCCTGCAGTGTTGGTTATTGAAGGTGCATTAACTGCAGCCTGCGTTCTCTTTGTTACTTGTACGTGTGCATGCAGAGTTGGTACCTGCTGACATACAGAGTGAACTGAAGCACTTGTACACTGCTGTGGGGGAGCTGCTACGACATTTTTGGTCCTGTTTTCCCGTCAACACACCTTTTCTGGAAGAGAAGGTACAGATGTGTATATTGGTTTTGCTAAATTAAAATGATTGTTGTGTGTATACATATATATATATTTTGATTACTTTTCTAACAGGTGGTGAAAATGCAGTCCAATCTGGAGAGATTCCAGTCAACCAAGCTCCACCCATTCCAAGAGAAGATCCAACGGCAGTACTTAAGCTCCAATGTAAGACTGCCATCTTTTAGAGAAAAAAAACATGCAAGTCATTCAGAGTGAAGGTGTTTCTACCTAATTTTGGAAATGTTATAACACAGATACATTTGATTTGTATCAATGATCACTGTCATTGCAATATCAATTTCTCTCTTTCTGTCGAACTATCATCCTTTATTTCACCCTCTCTCTCTATTTTTCACTTTCTCTCTCTGTTCAAATGGTGACAAAATGGCAAGATTTCCAAATGACCCAACTGCTCATCTTTATTCTAATCTCTGTACCTTGCAGCGCATTGTGTTTTTAAACGGAATACAGAGCAGGTCTGTAGTTCTGATGGTTTCAGGTTTCAAATATCCGAGCATTCTGCAATGATGATGATGCATCATCTGAAATCTCATCCCATGACTGATGAGATGATAACTAAGCTTCCTAATGTACTTTCATTCAGGGATATAATCCTTTTTTTCCTTTGTCAGGTACTGTTTATGTTCTGAGGTTATTTTGCCATTGCAGAAAAAGCTTGCACCAAGTACCCACATATAATAAAAAAATTAATAAATTATATATATATATATATATATATATATATATATATATATATATATATATATATATATATATATATATATATATAGCGGCACGGTGGCTTAGTGGTTAGCACATTCGCCTCTCAGCGCTAGGGATTCCCGGTTCAAATCCCCATCTGGGTGGAGTTTCCATGTTCTCCCCGTGTCTGCGTGGGTTTCCTCCGGGTTCTCCGGTTTCTTCCCACAGTCCAAAAACATGGATCAAGTTAATTGAATTCTCAAAATTGCCCAATTTAGAGTGTGTATGTGTGCGTGAGTGTGCCCAGCGATGGATTGGCGCCCTGTCCTGGGTCTATCTGCCCAGCGCCCGAGACGTTCTCCCCTGGATGGGCATGGGGAACCCCACCACGACCCTAATAGAGGATAAGCGGAAGATAATGAATGAATGAATGAATATATATATATATATATATATATATATATATATATATAGTCAAATACAGATTTAAGTTACTAATGTCAGTTTTTTATGATTTTTCTAGTTAACAAGTCATATGGAAGAGATGATACAGGCTGCTTATAACAAGTTCCATGCGTGGCAGACACGCCGTATGATGAGAAAAACCTGAAGATGGACAGATTGAGCTGTTCGATTCGAATAAGGAGAAAGACATTTGATGGAAAGTGAGCAGAAACAGACTCTAAAGCAGCCAGACTGCTCCATCCAGAGTTCTGAGTAATGATTAGGAAAGCTGTCTGTTGCTCCATGTACAGGTCATGGAGACGGACTGTCCCACAGCAGCTCTGCTCTCTTACTTTTGTTTTTCTTTTTTTCTCCTCTTTCCCCTCACCGAGTAAGACATCTGACTTCCTGATTACAGTTACAATCTTATGTGGATTTCGACAGTGTTACCTAATATGACCAAACTTAGAACTTCATACCAGGGGAAGTATTCTCAGGAACTAAAGATATATGATGCATAAGACTTAGAGGAGGTGGACAGAATTTTAGGTGGCATACAGCACAGAACTTCCACAGTGAAGTGCGTTTTAAACCCATGGCATGTCAGTGGGATGCAGTATGACTCTGTAGACACCTGTAGATCATTGGGAACCCAAAAGGTTTTGTCAGAGAAAAGTTATGAATAAAGCAATAAGTAAGATATTGTTAATGTTGTGCATTGCATTGATATGTGCAACCAGCTGCACTTTTCTGTATAATCAAACTGCACTGAAGAAACAGTTGTGTTGAGAGTAATAAAATATCCAAATTTCAAACTGAATACACGCTTTGTTCCCAAGTACTACACATGCACAATATGATGTTGGAACCTATCCCAGTGCTTATAGAGTGAAAGGTGGGAACATGCTGCCAGTCTTTTGAAGATTAAACCACCAGTTCTCAGGATCTTTAGCACTGAGGGACACGAACGTGCTAACCACTACACCACCTTGTCGTCCACAATGTAAGTTGCTTTGCTAAATGTCCTCATTAATTTGTAAACATCCATGCAATATATAATTACAAAAGTCCTTATTGTAGGGCAGCATGGTGGCTTAGTGGTTTGCACGTTCGCCTCTCAGCACTAGGGATTCCCGGTTCGAATCCCCATCTGCATGGAGTTTCCATGTTCTCCCTGTGTGTGCGTGGGTTTCCTCCGGGTTCTCCGGTTTCCTCCCACAGTCCAAAAACATGGATCAAGGTCAATTGAGTTCTCTAAATTGCCCCCTATAGAGTGTGTCTGTGTGAGTGAGTGTGTACCCAGCGATAGATTGGCGCCCTGTCCTGGGTGTATCTGCCCAGCACCCAAGAAGCTCTCCTCTGGATGGGCATGGGGAACCCCCCCACGACCCTAATAGAGGATAATGCCGGAGATAATGATTGAATGAATTAATTCTTATTGTAGCTAGGTTAAGATATGTGTGGTAAAAGTAAGTTTTTGTTCGGACTTGCCTTTAAAGGTCTTCTATGCATTGTTCTCATCATGAGAATGAACCTTCCTTATACTTAACCACAAAGATGGAAGTATAAAGTTTAATAAAACATCTTTGTTTGCAGTACCAGTGGAGTTCCTTTTTCTCAGACCAGAAAATAACTGTGTTTACTTATGGGGGGGGGGGGGTCAACATTGCAACCCTCTGCTTAATTTTTAATGATGCTCCCTGCGTTCTTGTTGCATGAGAGACATCATCATCAGATAAAACAGGAGCAGGAACATTAACAGGACTATCAGGAGGAGGTGATTACTCTGGTTTTGTTTTTTAATGTTTGTAAACTCATTCTGTTTATTCAGTTTGCAGTAGCTCAGTTTAGTTAGGGCATTGGGTTATCAATCTGAAGGTTGGGGGTTCAAATCCCAGGTCCACTGAAGTTACCAATGTGGGTCCTTGAGCAAGGCCCTTAACCTTCATTGCTCCAGGGTTGTTGTGATGAAACCTCTGCTCATCTTCTAAGTCGTTTTGGATAAAAGCATTCAATAAAGGACCAAATGTAAATGTAAATGTAGTTCCATATGATCATAAGCATAGTGGTTTAAATCACTGACAAACTTGAGGACAGAAAGGATGTCTCCTTGTCCCAGGGCACATTTCTCAAATAGCACACGCCTGTTCCAGATAATCATTCATTTATTCATTCATTCATTATCTCCCGCTTTATCCTCTATTAGGGTCGCGGTGAGGTTCCCCATGCCCATCCAGGGGAGAACGTTTCGGGCGCTGGGCAGATAGACCCAGGACAGGGCGCCAATCCATCGCTGGGAACACACTCACTATGGGGCAATTTGGAGAACTCAATTGACTTGATCCATGTTTTTGGATTGTGGGAGGAAACCGGAGAACCCGGAGGAAACCCACGCAGACACGGGGAGATCATGGAAACTCCACCCAGATGGGGATTCGAACCGGGAATCCTTAGTGCTGAGAGGAGAACGTGCTAATCACTAAGCCAGATAATTAATACTTTTTAAATTTGCATTAAGCAGAGGAGGAAACGGTGTCTTCTTTTCACTGGAGTTTGCAGTGTTTGCATTTTGTAAGTCTTTTTAAACGTATTTCTGTGCAGTGCTCTGTATGTACAGGGGTGATGTGAGGGGAAAGCAGCGAAATCGAAGCTCATCTGTGATGATGCACCGATCTCGGTCCCTGGAGCGTCTCACATAACAATCGATGAAATCCAAGGTGCGTAATGGACCGGGACACTGCACCGCCCGCCAGCGTGGCTCCTGGCTTTTTGTAAAAATAACCTCCTGCTCTGTTAGGTTATTAAATGTTCCTATGCGTGGAAATTAGTTCTGAACTTTGACGGATCTCGTTCTGAAACCTCAGTGTGATTTAAGTTGTGAAATGGATTTAAATCGGTTACAATAGAGGCGGCGGCGGGGAGCGACTGTAATACCGCTGTTTCCCCACCTCTTTCGGGAATATCCCGCCTCTTCTCCACGATTGGCTAATGGCGTGTCGTCCCAACATCTTATTGGGCAAAGATCTTTACTGACCAACGTGCTGTCCAATCGTATGCCAACATACGGATATTGGGTGGGTTATGTATTCAGTGTAAGTTGGAAGTGAAGCGTCTAAGTGAATGTGAAACAGAAATCGCTCTGTTGGTGAAGGAACGAGTTTAATCTTTAATAATCTGAAACACGGAACTGTCACCAAACATAACCCCGCGGGACTCGGATATGAGCTTATACACAATAAAGGTAAGAACTGGAACATTTTAAACCTTTTTATTATAGTTTATACATCGCGTTATATGACATGCCTTTAGTTTGAGTATATAAAGGTTGTACTTTTTGCTTAGTTTGTTTTAAGCTGCTTTCAGATTTAAAAAAATCAGCAATTTGTAACTTTCTTTAACTCGGGATATGCAGTAGAATAATGCACCATTCAGAACCTCCGAAATTGCTTGTACACACGGGTTTCGCATTTATCCAAAAATACTTCAAATCCAAAAAAACTACTTTCTAAACATTTTTAAGACTATTAATAATAGACACCCTACATATGCGACTAATGTTTAGTTGATTATTTTTAGGGTTCTAAAATCAAAGTCTAGCGCTTAAGGATTGATTCGCGAACGTTTGTCTGCATCTATAATTCGTCTGAAATCGATTGAAGACGCACTTGAAGGAAGCTCGGTGGCGTTGCGTCGGTCTCGTGATGCTCATACTGAAAGTTGTGTTTGAGTTTTAATTTGATTTAATTTCATGGCGTTTAGTCGCCGTTTTCTCGCGGTTTTCATGCACTTTGCTGGTCTTTCTGCAGGACGGCGGCTCCGACTCTGCTGCCTGATGGCGGAGCGTCGACGCAGCGGTTAGTTGCGGATTGAGTCGCCAGTCTGTCGGAATGTGAGTCCCGCTCGGGCGCTTTTATTGTTTTAGTTTATTAAGCTACAGATTCAGTTTACGTTATTATTATTGTTTTTTTCATTTTTTTAATAGTCAGTTTAATAAAAATCGAACAGCTGAAATGAGGCAGCCAGCCACCTCCCTGTTTCGTAAACGTGAAGAAAGTCGGGTCATGTTTTTCCAATTGAGCTGAAGTCACATGACAAAAATACAACTGATCATCAAACTCCATGTTTTTAGTAAAAAACAACACGTTTCCAAAAAAAACGTGAACAATCTCCTAATAAATAAGACATAGATTTACAGAAAACATTAGGACAAAGTCACAGCGGCACCACATCAGTGTCACTGCAGAACTGACAATAAACAATCCACCACCCAAATGATACCTGTTCTGTGATGCTCCTGACCAACAGAGAACAAAGAACCAACAGGGGACTAACAACAACAAAGAACACTGATGGACTACAGTCTGTAATTGTAGAACTACAAAAAAATCCATCTATATGGAAAGTGGAGAAATTGGAGAAAAAGGGGGCGTGGCATAACTTTTGACTGGTACCATATTCTTTTTTTTTTTTCTCTTAGACTGCATCAGGATGATTCCCGTGGTGCAGGAATCCTTTACTCATGTCTTGGCGGAGTTCGACAGTTTGGACCCTTTAATCTCTGCCCTGCGCCTTGACTCAGGTAGACTGAAGGTAATCAGCCGATCATGTTCTATGTTCAACTTCTGCCTCATGCAATATGAATTTAAAACCTGTTAACAATAAAACCTGCATCAGCTTGTTGGCGTCACCCCTCAAAATCACAAGCACAATCACAGGGGTCTTCTGTAGCAGAGTCAGTGTTTAATCAAAATAGGGGTCTGATTGCTAAACTAGTTTCTCTGTCCTTCACCTGTTTTGGGTTGGCACGTCCACCTCCCAGTCCCTAATATAGGATTAAGAGGAAGATATTGAATGACTGAATGTCAGGGTTTAAATAGGAAGACTTGGTTTTAACGGTTATCCACATACTTTTGATTGTGTATTTTGTTTAGTGCACTTGCCTCGCAGTGTCAAAGAAATGGCTGGCGCTTGGTACTTCAGCGGGCGGCCTGCACCTCATTCAGAGGGAAGGATGGAAGCAGAGGCTTATCCTCACACACAAGGTTTCAGTTTCTGTGATCCTATTACAGGCAGATATTGAAGTGTTCATCTGTTAAACCATAACGGAGAATGTTTTTTTTTTGTTTGTTTGTTTTTTAATTTGAATAGGAGGGGTCACTTACACACATAGCATGTTGCCCTCATGATGACGACTTTATCGCTGTTGCAACAAGGTACCTCAGCATTGGTCCTTTATTCATATTTATATATGTTTGTTTTCATTGTGTGAGTTTTATAACTGTGTGTGTTTTAGTGAGGGACTCGTGGTGGTGTGGGAGTTGCATCTGGAACGGCGGGGGCGTCCTGAGCGATCCTGCACATCATGGGAACACCGCGGTCAGGCTGTAACAGCACTGTGTTGGGACACATCAGCACTAAGGGTGTTCATTGGAGATGCCGCGGGGAAAGTGTCCAACCTGAGGTCTGGATCCTCTAAAACTGGCAAGGTAGAGATCCAGACCGCGGTGACAGCAGTTTTCATTTAAACTAAAGCCATAATATTGTTGTTTGTGTCAGTGGTAGACTTGTAGTTAAGGCTGTATAATATAGAAGCTGATCATCATTACAAAATGAACTCAGACAGAATAATGAAAGACACAAAGTTTAGGCTGCCGGATTCTATAAACGTACAAAAAATTCTGTAAACTGCAGGTAATGACATGGCATTTGTTCGCTTCTCCTTAGGCCACGGCGTTTGTCATGTTCCCGGTTCAGACCATCACCACCGTGGACTCCAGAGTGGTGCAGTTGGGGTACCTGGAGGGTCGTCTGCTCGTCTCCTCTCTAAGCCGCTGCTACCTCTGTGACACTGAAAGGTAAACGTGGATTTGAATGTGATTTCAGATTGTTTTCTGTGTAATGCTTTCGAACCCAGTTTAAGCGCCTTAAACCCCATACCCCATCTCAGGGAGAAGTTCTGGCGAGTAGGAAATAAGGAGCGTGATGGAGAATACGGAGCTTGTTTTATGCCTCAGCAGCAAGCTGCCTCCAAAACGCAGAGCTCCACCCACCTGCTGTTCTGCGCTCGGCCGGGTTCACGCATCTGGGAGGCTAATTTCAATGGCGAGGTTCTGAGTACGCATCAGTTTAAACAGCTGCTCTCCTGCCCTGCGCTGCCTCTTATCTCCATCAAGTATGTATGGTTTAGATGGTCTAATAAGTCATGCTGTAGGACCACATGCATATATATATTGTATACACTTTCATTTGTGATTTAGGGTTGAGCCACAGTTTGATCCCGAAAAGAAGAGTCCTCAGTCATTGGCCTTTCCTCGGTTAATTCACATCAGGTAAATTATTTAGATTAAACAACGTGTTTTTGGATGTGAACAGGGAACATGCACACTGACATTGAACTTTAAAATTTTATAATTTTAATCATTAGATTTTTTTTTATAAAGCACTTTGAAATAATAAAGTTCTGTACACCACTAAATTAAGACCCATTTCTTTCTTAACATGCTTCTGTATCAGTGATCAGAACCTCCTGACTTGGACCGACTCTGCCATCTTTATCTTCACTCCTCAGAATGGCCAAGTGATGCTGTGGACCAAAGTCAAAGGTAAAAGAAACAGCATTGTGTTTACATCAATGTACTTTTGTTCACTTTGTGAATTAATACATAAATTACCCATCGCTCTGCTTTTATCTTTTTTTTTATATATATATATATATATAGATATAGTTGACATAGGCGTGCATCGCAACGAGCTCTTTTGTCTTCATGGTGATGGGCGACTGACCCACCTGACCCTGCTCAGTGTTGAACGCTGTGTGGAGAGGTTGTTAAAGCGAGAGAGCTGGACACT
The DNA here is from genome assembly GCA_019802435.1 of Corydoras maculifer. Taxonomy (NCBI): domain Eukaryota; kingdom Metazoa; phylum Chordata; class Actinopteri; order Siluriformes; family Callichthyidae; genus Corydoras; species Corydoras maculifer. Next base: position 581,707 of record JAFMOD010000188.1, read on the forward strand.
AGCTGCAACTGTGTCCTGCATGTTCCAGCATGCCATTGTGACCGCCCGGGTATACACACACACACATTTAGTTTTTTGTATATTGTTTAGCATCAAGAACATCAGCAAGTAGGTTAAGCTTTGTTTTCTGTCTTTCTGTTCCTTCACAGGCAAGAAAGTCAGTGCCTATTGATCGGCTGGAGCATCTCAAAGCCCAGCTGAACTCAACCTCCCAACAGGAGCTGATAAGCCAGCTGGAGGAAATCATTAGTAAGATGGAGCCGCTCGACTCCGCCTGCAGCAGTCGCAGAAGCAGCATCTCGTCTCATGTGAGTCATGTGACCCCCTCCTCATCTCTTACCCCTTACCTTCAGCTGGGAAAAGCTTTCAGTCAGCTCGCACCATTGCATGGTTAAGATGGTGGCTTTCGGTGCAGTTGTGTTTAACGTTGACCTGCCTCCTCCTGCGCTAACCAATCAATATCTCCATACCTCAAGTTATTTTTAACCCCACACAATTCTACTCTGAGGCTTTGTCCACATCAATACTGTCCAGACAAACGTTTTGGCTGACGCTTCGAATCAATTTGCATCCAGACTAAACCGCCCTCGCCATCAAAATCTGTCCTTTGAGTAAAGACTAATGACTATTGACTCGCCGCTCTTCAGTGTAATTAACCCCGCGTGTTTTCCTGCAGGAGAGCTTCAGCGTGCTGGACTGTGGCATCTACCGAGTCATCAGTCGTAGAGGCAGTCAGTCCGACGAGGACAGCAGCTCTCTGGTTAGCCAGTCTATGCTGGAGGAGGAAAGATTAAAGGAGTTTAACTTTACACAGGAGGAGGAACAGGGGGAGCATGGTAAGAAAGGGGCAGACGGAGTGCAAACACTCGGGAAACTCACAACGAGGCATTTATTTGTTTAGGGTCCGGCACACAACTGTCGGTGTCTTTATCTTTCTGAAGTTTTTTTTTTTAAACTGTGAAATAGGTAAATTGTAAAAAAAAAAAAAAATACTTATTATTTGATGTCGCTGAAAAATGCAGTGTATTAGAATTGTGAACTAAAATAAAAATAAAAGGAAATGAGGGATCACTATTTATTTATTTGTTTATTATCGCTACAATTTGCCTGCTGAATTGGACTTGAGATATGTGGACAGGTCGTCATAAACTGTACCTTTACTTTAATGCATTAACCCCATTGAACACTTTTGTGTTTTTAGAAACGTACAATTTTTTTTTTTCATAAACACCTATTTACTGTAATGACCATCTGAATGAATATCAGTTCATGTATATATTCATATACATTTACACACACACACACACATATATATATATTGCCCCATAAATTAAATTGCCCCTATATAGTCTGTGCAAGTGTGTGTCCAGCAAAAGTTTGGCACCCTGTCCTGGGGGTTGTGCACAGCGTCCAAAACTCTAGTATAGAATTGAGCAGAACATGAGATCACATGATTTAATGACACCTGTAAATCGTAGGTGTTGCCCATCAGTCGAGTGATTAAAGTGGTCCATTTTGCTTACAGACCCCCCCATGGCGTTTCTCGCCGCATGTTGGCTTTTTACTTTCCATCCTTTTAACACGCACACTGTCATTCGTTCATTTTTTTTCTTTACATATGTTTTAATGTTGTCAATTTATATTCCTCTCAAGTGTTCATCCACCTGCCCTGCAAGACTCCATCTTCATCCCC